>OZ024891.1:36476514-36686514 GCA_964017195.1 Siderastrea radians | reverse complement strand
TGAATCACTGAATAATTCTGTGTTTGGAACAGATTTTTCTAAAAAAAATCAGACTTCTTATCATTTTAGCGAAGTAAGACTTACTATACACACCCTTGTAACGCCCAAAAAAACCTGATTCTGTATGTTTTGGAACGGGGTGATTTTATTGGTGCTTTCGAATCATGCGATAATAATTCCATGGTTTTAATTACAAGAATAGGAAGTTGGGGGTATCTCCGCTGCGCTTCAACATTACTGAAACGACTACAGTCTGAGGAATTCTACCTTAACAGTGTTGACGCTGACGTAGAGGTAGTTAAAGGAGATGAAACGAGCGCAAGCAAATATAATTAGTGAAGTAACAGTAAACAAAATGTATTTTCCCGCTTTTCGGTGCATTTACCAAATTTAGGGATCAGTTTTATTTCTTATATAAAGGCTTCCATCACCTGCTTCGACATGTAGTCCTTGAATCCCCTTCAACTTATTAAACTACAAGTGTACAAGTGTGTGAAATATTTTATCTTTGTTAAGAAAAAACTGGAGACATGGAAATTTTAAAGGTGAGTGCAATTTTTTCAGTATGCATCTAAAGTTTTTAAACGCAAAGAGTAGTAGGTGTTAAATAGAATTTGCTGGTCGAATATTGCCACTCGTCTTAGCACAACCTATAAAAGTATGGGAAAAGATCGAAACAAATTCCATTTTTGGCTTTTAGACTCAGAATTTAAAACTTATTTGTTACAAGTTACTCGTTCAGTCTCTAACTCTTATTAAAACTTCTTGACTCTTGTCACCGAATACTCTGCATTTTTTGTACTTTACTCTGAGAATGTAGCGTTAGATCAGAGCAGTATCGTCTATTGTTGATGGTTTCTCTGTTCTCTTCTGTCTAATTAATTAATCAATTAATTAATTAACTCGAATTGACCATGCTGTTTTTATTGTAGGTTGCGTTTATTTTTGCTACCTTTTTAATCTTTGGAAGTGGCCGTGCGATCACGTCAGAAACATCTCCCTGGGACACCATCAGCGACGTGTTTCCCGAGGAATTAATGCTAGATGAGCGAAACGAGGAAAGAACTGCGCAAATTCAGGGCTCTGACACCTTACGATTAACAGAAGAACCAAATTCAGCGGGCCGGGAAACTCCCCAGAATTCCAGTCATGACGTAACCAACAATGCTACTGAGGAAACGTTCAGAACTGCTGTTAATGTGACCTCCCTGCCTGAAGCAACCGCAAGGAGAGTAAGGAGAGATATTGACTGGGAACCTAGCTGTACAAAGTTATCGGAGATAAGAGCACTACCGAGCGGTAAGCAAGTTCGTTCTGCTACGAAATGCCATTCGACCGCGAGTGACCCTCTCAAGTGTACGAGCTCGGTTAAAATTTGTGGGAAGCGGGCCTGTAAGAAATCTTATGTGAACATGGAGGGATTGGCAATTGGAGTCTGCACATGTCAGTGCTAAGTAAAACGGTTTCATCAGAGAACTCTGGCTGTATCTGGAACGCAGCATGAGTATTTATATTGTTTTGTAAACTTTATTGTAATTTAAGAGTATATGTATTTAAGAATAAGATTTAAAATTTGAACTAGAAGAGGTTGAGCTTCCCTGAGTTTGTTCTAAGAAGTATGTACGTAAAGATAGCAGTCAAAGAAAGAAAAAGAAACCCTTCTTAAGATTAATTTGGTGTTTTTACGTAATGAACGTAGAATGATAATCACAATTACCGGATTCCGAACGAATTGTAGCGAAGCCTTGCACCTTGCACCAAGCGCCGCAAAACGCAACTGGTGAAAAGCACGGGAAAACGCCCGAGAGGCAAGTTATGATTGTTGTTTTACGAGCATTTCTTTAAGATGTTTTAAATTATTTATACAGGATTCTGTTAGGTTTTCGATAGCATGATGAAAGCCATTTTCAATTCGACATCTTTCACAAACAATTGTGAAATACCAAAAAAACAATACCGAGTTTGAAATAGTTCCTTGCTCTTTTTGTTGGTGGTACTGTGTACCGAAGACTTGTAAACTGGTCAAGCTCGATTTACCAGTACTTAATTTAAGAATAATGCTCTTTACAAGAGCTTTTCTGAAGTATAGTTTATTAACTGATGTCCGCTGGAAGGCAGATATATGTAAATCGCCTTTCAGTACTATTGCTATGTAGGTACATTTTTGGTACTGAAAAACATTGTTTTTAACATGAAGAAATAAAACTTATGCAAAGTAAGACAAACTAAGAAATAAAGAACGCCATTTATGTGCTGTGCACCTCATTTGTCCTCTATGGCATTGAATGTTTTCGCAAATTATTCCACATCCCCTAAAACGATCCCGTCGGAAAAAAATCACTGTTCTCTCGAATGATGTACAATGTACTGAGCAATGAGCTTTCGATTAAATGAAGTTTCCACCTGTTAATATCGTACCAAAAAAAATACAGTAAAAACCTGCGTAAAAGATTCACCATTAAGGTTCTTAGCTTTTGCTGTAGTGCGTGCTTTACTTTCACTTGGATTATTTACACATGAAGTGACGTCTGGCAGGTGTATCTCTTACAAAAGTTAAGAGATCCGGCAACAAAAACATGACAGGTCATAATAAAACGGGACATGATTTTCCCAGAGAGGAATGTTACGCATCATTCACAATTCATCACCAGACGATTTAACGGCGTTGGACGGCGTTGTTATTTATCTCAGATATGCCTCGGTTGCATTTAGGATTTCGTCGCCTCAATTCGACCATAAATCATTGCTAATCACAAACGATGTTATGTGAATTACATGCCAGGTTTTTCTCACCAGTATTTTGGATCGGCTTCGATCAGTGCTCAATAAAAACATTAATTTGGGCGGGAATTTGTGTGGATCGACCAAAGGCAAAACAGCATTGTATGGCAAGTTGGATACCAAATTTATTTCTTAAAATTAATTTCAGCTAATATGATACACATTTACAAGGTCTGGTTGCTAAGGAAATCAGTAATGTTTGAAATCGACAATGGAGGAGGCACTTAGTTTGTTAGAAGGACTGTTCACTAAGCTGACATTTTTTTGCATTAACTTTCTCTGATTCATAGAAAGCGATTTGAAATATTAGTTATTTCGATGTTCATTTTGCCAGTCCATAACTTAGTTAACACAGGCCAATCAGTTCTGAGTAACATTACGAGTCTTCTCTGCTCTCACAACAGTAATGTTTGAGTAAAAATATGCAAGAGTTGAAACTCATGATCAGTTTGAGAATATTTGTTTCTTTGTGACGGTAGCAACCATCCCTGCTCTTAAGATGACTCATCTTTTACTGACTCATCTTTTACTAGCAGGGCTACCAAGATGTCACATCTTTTCCCAGTTCGTGTTTGCTGTTGTCACAAGAAATAAATAGCAGTTGATAAAAGCCAAAACAACAACAACAACAACAAACATATGCTAATAATCACCCGGGCGTGAATAAAGAGTGAAGGCTATATTTACAAATGGTTAGCTATGGTTACTGCCTTAACGTCATGCCAGAGCTAGCTAGTAAAAACTGTGCCAAAGTAAATAAAAGAAGTTGAAACCTGGTGGGTTCACTCGTAAACCCATCCAGTATGGTGTGTTCAATGACCCTAACCCCAGCACGTTTCGAGAAAATGTTTGTATAAAAGCCAAGAAATGTTTGGATTGAAAGTTGCCAAAAAGCAACAGGAAGGGGAGGGGGAAGGGCTCAAAGGGAATTAGAATTCCACTGACTCTGGCCTCCACATTTTTTCCTCACGGCTGCTCGTCGTTATCGTGCGCTTTTCGTTTGTCAGTAAAGCAGTGATAAAAGTTCCCTGAGTCTTGGGAGATGTTTCTCGCTTGCTCAATATCGGGATCGGAAAGAAATACATTTGTAGGCTTATGTTACGATACATTTGTAGGCTTATGTTACGATTATACATGCATCAAAGGGGATTTATGACGTGCACTATACGTTTCGTGGAAGCAGAAGTACCCAACGAGAAAATTTTCAAAATCGACTTGTCATTGCTCGAAACGATTAATAATCATCTAATAACAGGTTGACGGTTAATTATTAACATTCGTGGGAAAAAAATATCCGCTCTTCACAGCCAGCTAGCAGAAGATAGGTAAATGAAGTTGCCAGCCAGGAACCGGTTTGAGGTAGCTTTTTCCCAGCCAGCACCATTTATGAAAGGCTGGTTTTCCCAGGAATTTTTTCCCTATTATTTTTTGCCAGCCAGCAAGATAGATAAACACCTAAGCTAATAACATTAAACATGAATTTTAATTTTAATTTAATTTATTTATTAAATTAAAATTGCTTACAATTAATTAATTAACTTATCGATCGATAAGTTAATTAATTAATTAATAATTAATAAAAAGTTGATATTCTTTAAATAAAATTCAAACTTTACTAACCTCGTGAAGTAGACACAACAACCATCAGTGAAGGGCAGTACCATAGAGTTGAAACACTTCTCTATCCAAGCAAGTATACAACTAGCAGTAATATTCCAGCTTTACGTTTGTTATAAAATGTCGCTGAATGTATCTTTATTATACAGAGTCCATGCCCAATAAGATGCAAGAACCATTGCCTCAGAGACTATAATCCTAAACATCATAAGCTTTCCACGCAGATGCTCTTAAGGAAAGTGCGTAACGAGCGCAAAATGTATCTGCGTTGAACCCTAAAACATACTATCACAAGCATAAATAGACCACATGAAAAATTGGCTTCCATCGCCTTCTATAATAGAGGCATTTTGTTTAAAAAAATTGTAACGCTTGAAATTCCATACAGGATCAAATACTATTGTGAGGTTTGGAGCTTCTGTTCTTAAAGGAGCTACAAAAAGGATTATACTGAAAAAGACAACTTGGGTCTACCTAGTCTCCTTTTTTGTTACTGATAGTAAAATAATGTTGTTGCAAACTCTCATTAGATTTGAATAATTACTGACTCACAAAAATCCTATTGTTCTCTCTCTGCAATATATCGAATATTGCAGCCATGAACCAAAACATCAGTGTGAGAGCGACTGAAATCGTAGATGAGATGCAGAGAGAGGAAAATAGGGTTTTAGGAGGGTCAATAATTATAATAGATAATTACTACGGTTCGTTCGTTAATTACGGTCAGTTCGGTAAAGATATGCAAATGAAATGCCAACACAGCACAGTCTTTTCTTGATGTAGAACCGTTTAATTGACAAGACCGCATTGTCAGCAAAATTGAAGTAGGACTGCAATGTCTGGATAACACATAGGATGCAGCTGAGAATGGTCTTTAGGTTTATTTTGTTAATCCAGTCCGCAGAGCATTGACAGGACCGCAATGGCTTAGAAGGTACAACCGTTTCTTGTAATCATGTGATGTGGCAGGAAGGCACCTTTCAGTTTAGATAGAAAGTAACGAAGGCACAGTCTTTTATTGATGTTTAAACTGGTAATCGATTTCATATTTCCAGCAGTCAAATGCCGCACAGCTACAGTTGTTCAGTACAATTCGAATGTCTTTTGCATGGCACAGCTCTAATCATATGAAAGGAAGGCCAAGGAAGCGATGTTCAAAATTGCTTCCTAGCTCACTTGGTACAGCATTGACAATGACGGAATGCCAACATGCCACGGTTACAACGTTCAATTTTGCTTCATTGTTCAGTCGGAGAGCATTGATAGGTCAACAGTGTCAACTGAGATGCATGGCCGGTTCAGATATGCTACATAGCTCACTTGGTACAGCATTGACAATGACAGAATGCCAACATGCCACGGTTACAACGTTCAATTTTGCTTCATAGTTCAGTCGTAGAGCATTGATAGGACAACAGTGTCTGGATGCCTGGCGGGTTCAGTTGTGCTTCATAGCTCACTTGGTAAACACTGACAGGACCAGAGTCTATAGAGACCATGCTTGCGTTATCTATGCTTTGCTTGATAGTTCAGTTAGACATTTGCAGGAATGTGATTTTATGATGATTAAGAAATGACTTCATAACTGCCTTATATCTCTCTTGGTAGAGCATTAACAATAGAACAGAATGCCAAGATGCCACGGTGACAAGGTTCAAACATGCTTCATAGGTCGGTTGGAAGAGCAATGATAGGACAGCACTGTCGAGATGCTTTGCCGGTTCAGATATGCTTCAAAGCTCAGTTGGTAGAACACTTACAGAACCAGTGTCTGGATACCAGGCTGACGTGGTCATGCTTTACTTGATAGTTCAGTGAGAAGAGCATTGTTTTCCAGGGATACGATACCATGATGCCAAGAGAATGATGTTCAGAATTGCTTCATAGCTCAGTTGCTAGAGTATGACAATAACAGAATGCCAAGATGCCACGGCGAGAAGGTTCAAATCTGCTTCATATATATAGCTCGGTCGGTTGAGCATTGATAGGCCAGATGAGTCAAGAGGCTTGGCCGGATGAGATAGGCTTCATAACACAGTTGGTAGAGCATTGACAATGATAAAATGCCACGATGCGACGGTTACAAGGTTCAAATCTGCTTCATAGTTCAGTCGGAGAGCATTGATAGGACAACAGTGGCAAGATGCTTGGTGGGTTCAGATATGTTTCATAGCTCAGTTGATTGAACAGTGCTAGGACCAGAGTCTCTAGATACCAGGCTTACGTGATCTATTCTTTGCTTTATAGTTCAGTTAGAATTACATTTGCAGGAATATGATTTCATGATGATAAGGAAACGACTTTCATAACTGCTTCATATCTCTCTTGGTAGAGCATTAACAATAGCAGAATGCCAAGATGCCACGGTGACAAGGTTCAAATCTGCTTCATAGGTCGGTTGGAAGAGCAATGATAGGAGAGCACGGTCGAGATGCTTCGCCGGTTCAGATATGCTTCAAAGCTCAGTTGGTAGAACACTTACAGAACCAGTGTCTGGATACCAGGCTGACGTGGTCTAAGCTGTTGATTGAAAGTTCAGCGAGATACGATGAAATGATGGCAGGAAAACAATGTTCAGAATTGCTTCATAGCTCTCTTGGTAGAGCTTGAACATAACATAATGCCAAGATGCCACGATTACAAAGTTAATTTTGCTTCATAGTTCAGTCGAAGAGCATTGATAAATCTACGGTGTCTAGATGGAAGGCCGGTTCAGATGTGCTTCATAGCTCACTTGGTAGAGCATTGACAATGACAGCATGCCAAGATGCCACGATTACAATGTTAATTTTGCTTCATAGTTCAGTCGGAGAGCATTGATAAAACTACGGTGTCTAGATGACAGGCCGGTTCAGATGTGCTTCATAGCTCACTTGGTAGAGCATTGACAATGACAGAATTATGCCAAGAATTGCCACGGTTACAAGGTTAATGTTGCTTCATAGTTCAGTCGGAGAGCATTGATAAAAGTACGGTGTCTAGATGACAGGCCGGTTCAGATGTGCTTCATAGCTCACTTGGTAGAGCATTGACAATACAGAATGCCAAGAATTGCCACGGTGAGAAGGTTCGAGTCTGCTTAATAATTCGGTCGGTAGAGCATTGATAGGATTAGAGTGTCTAGATGGCAGGCCGGTTTATTTTTGATCCACAGCTTAGTTGGTAGATCACTGACAGGACCAGAGTGTCTGGATACAAGGCTGATGTGATCGTTACTTTGTTTGATAGTTCCGTAAGAAGAGCATTTGTAGGGATACGCTGTCATGATGCCAAGGAAACGATGTTCAGAATTGCTTCATAGCTCACTTGGTAGAGCATAATGATATACATTAACAGAATGCCAAGATGCTACGGTGACAAGGTTTATATTTGCTTCATATCTCAGTCGGTAAAGCATTGATAGGATCAAAGTTTCTAGATACCAGTCCGACGTGATGTATGCGTTGCTTGATTGCTTGCTGTCAATGTGACACGGTTCGGATGTGCTTCATAGTTCAGTTAGTAGATTATCGACAAACCGACATCTAAATGGCTAGAATAGTCAAAGTGCCAAGCTGAGGAAACTTTAGAATTGCTTGGTAGTTCATGAGGTAGCCATGAGATTTAGGGGTTTCATGAGGTCACCATCCCCACTCGTTGTTGCCAGGTTTTCCATCGGTTGGTTTTGACGTGGTTTCCTGGTCCCCCCAAATTCCCTTTTTTTCTTTTTTTTTTTTAACTTTTTTTGCTTTTTTGCCCAAATATGGCTTTCAATCAGTTTTTCGTTGTCATTACCGCTTTTTGTGAAGATCCAAGAGCTCTATCATCAACCCTGCACGCAGTTGGGGTGCTTCCTGGTATGTCCAAGAAAATGATTCTGTATTCCCGCGGCAGACATCGCGTATAGCATAGATTACAGCCACGCCACAGCTGCCAGAGCCATCTGGTGATCCAGTTGCAGCGGATGGTTGATCCGGTAGTGGAGTGGTAAACCTTTTAATGTCGCACCAGCTTGATGGATTAAATGCGTCATTACCAGTTACTCGGAAGATGATTTGAATTATTTCTCTTGCATTCTTTTTGAGATTCTGTGGTACTGGACAGTGATAGCCGTCATCAAAGTAGACTGTTTGATTCTTCATCGAAAAAATGGCGAGTCCCCAGTGACACGAGTTTATGTGGACTGGTAAGAACATGGTCACAACACCTTCCATGTCGTTTTGATGACATATATGTTCAACAACATTGTTAAGAACTTTGCCCGTTGAAAGATACGAAGGAAGGAAGATGTTTTGACCCAATTGACTTTCTTCATTTGCCTTGTCACAGTATTTCTGGCCAAGAAAATTTATAACTTCATCTGACACGTACCGTTCTCCTACTAAAAGAGACAGTTCTTGAGACGTAATCCTGTAGTTATCATAGGATGCTAAATACTTCCCTTCTAGATTCCATCGATCCAAGAGAGCCTCTGTTGCTTCTTCTCTAAACGAGTTGTGCTTAAATGCCATTTCAAGCCATTTCGTCTCAAAGGACACTTCAGAACGAAGCCGCTTCACACGATGGAACCGTTGCAACACTCTAATACCCTCCTTGTTAAAGTTGCCATATAGAGGAATTTGAGCAACAACTTGAGCATTCCGGGATGATGACATCTCCTTTTCAATTTTTTCCAGCACTGATTGTGGCGGCAGTTTGGTAACTGTGATGGGATCTGTCAAGTCAGCCAAACTTCCGTCTAACGTAAATCTCGCCAACTTCCTATCCACGTCAGGGAAGGTGCTTTCACCAAGCAGTCGCCTAGGGTACCTAAAATTGTCGTCTCGACGAAGCACATCTGCCAAAACACCAATATCTGTCGGTGTTTCCTTATCTTCAGCAATTTCTCCCAGGTAAACAAAAGTGTGACTGTTCACGTCTGTAGCAGGTGGCTTTATTTCAATTTTGAAATCCTTTTCTCTTCCTCCCTCTGTTGGTTGTTTCCCATAGATGCTCTCATTAGTGCCGCAAGGTAACGAAGAACGAAACGTTTTTCCCTTGTTGCCACTTCTCGCTGCCTTCTTCTTTAGTGTTGCATCAGATTTCTGTTTTTGAGAAGGAGGCGACTTCTTGCTGTCGTTGCTTTTCCTTTTAATTTTCGTCTTTTCTCCAGAGGAAGCCGCTCTTTTTCTCTTTTCTGGAATCTCCTGGGCAGTATCTGGGTCGGCACTTCTCGCTGCCTTCTTCTTTAGTGGTGCATCAGATTTCTGTTTTTGAGACAGAGGCCACTTCTTGCTGTCATTGCTTTTCCTTTCAATTTTCGTCTTTTCTCCAGAGGAAGCTGCTCTTTTTCTCTTTTCTGGAATCTCCTGGGCAGTATCTGGGTCGATTTTGTGCTTTCTCTTTCGCCCGAATTTAGATCGTGATTCAAAATTAACAGCTCGGTTAAAGTATGATGCCGGTAGCCACATGTCATCTTCTGAACTGTAGCCTTTGAAGCGGACACGGAATTCATACGTTAAGGTGTCCTTGCGCAGGCGACTCGTAACTACATCTTCTATTTCGTAGAAGTCGTCCGGAAGCGGATTCTGTAGTTGCTCTTCTTCAATTATAGGAGTAGCAGCCGCATGTCCATCGTCCTTGTAATCCCCTCGACAGATGAACCCCATTTCATGTAGCAACTTTCTTGATTCCTCGTGCAGTTTATAGCAACCGGTGATGTTTTCCGAGGCTGGAACGAGTTCAACAGTTCCTATAATCGACGAAGAAGCTCTCCAGTGAGTGAGTCCCAAGGAGGGGTGAATATGGTAGGTATCGTCAATGGATGATCTCTCGTAAAAAGAAAAACGACATCTCATTGTGGAATCACCCTTTAATTTAAAACTTGTGCAATCGGATCCATCTTTGACTGACTGAATTCCTTCGACACGAGCGATATCAAAGACTTTGTGTCCCTGTTGTACGGACTTGAGAGCCACATATGAAAACTTCACAATGTCATGCTTGGGATCCACAGGCGCTTTACCTGGAAGGTATTTTGCGGCCCAGTGTCGCTTTTGGCGGCAACGTGCAATATACTCTCTGGGTAGTATGAGCTTCAACGCCTGCTTGACGTGGATGTAAGTGGTTCTGTTACCGACGACTTTGCTTATTTTCCATTCTTTGCCTTTAGCGTTAATATCGTCTTCTTTGCTGTCACCGTTTTCTTCCTGTTCTTCTTCCTCTTCTTGTTCATCATCGCTGTTACACTCATTCTCTTCTTCATCATCATTCACAGCAGTTTCAATGTCATCATCGACATCACAAAGACGATCTTTTGCTTCTGCGTACGTCTTGTCGAGCATGCTGTAATTTTCGGGTAACCTTCCGTCCATGACTTTCATGTCGGCTGGATGCTCGAAGGTGTACGGGGTGTCCCAGTAATCGTTTTGCTGGAGAAGTTCCACAGCGCCAACTGGCATATACTTTTGGAACAATGCCTGTCCGTCCTTCACGCCCTGAAAATGGGCCTTCCTCTGTTGATCCAGAAAATCTCGATACTGCGATGGATACTCATAAGAAACGTCTGCCTTAGATGCATGTTGTTGAAAAGCGTAGGCCTTTTTCCTCCTATTTGACGACTGCTTTACATTAGCACCAGCTTGAGCTAGTCGCTGTTTGGCATTGATGTTAAACTGCACCTTGGAACTTTTGTCCAGCATGTCAGCAAGTGTTGGCTGAGAATCGAGAGACTGGATTTCATTCGTTTTCCCCTGCAATTCGCTGATAATTCGCTCTGTGGACTTGGTGCCAGTGTTATAGAGCGAACTTCCAGCCAACCCAACATCCCTGAAATGCAAGAACATCGCCAGTTGGTAGAGTGTGGCGGCTGCGAATAAAATTTCGGCAGTGACGTAGCAACCACTAGTTAAGAATCTACCGCGTTTTGACGGATCAGTCTTGGCACCTGGTTTAGAATGCAAAGGCATCTTCTTCAGTTCCAAAACCTTTTTCCATAACCGTAAAACAGTAATGGCGCTTGACACCGAGCTTTGGATCTCAGCTGGACTTCCAAAGTCTATCTTTCGAAACGGATCGAGAAGTCGGCAAGCTGCTCTTATGTATAGACTTGTTCCTTTAGATCCTGGGATATGTTCATCGAGAAGGTCAGCAATTCGGTTTGTGAAAAGCCTCTCACAAGCATCTGAATTCTGGTCACAGAAAAAGACCAGGAGAAGATCGGTAGCTGTAAAACCGCAGTCTAGGCCTAAATTCTGGCAGCGATTCTTCAAGTCATGAAGATGCTGAATTGTAGCCAGGCGAGTAAACTTCCCTTCATCCACCCAAAACGTTAGCTCTCTCGTTTCGTACTTTAGGTTTTTCAGCAGCAATCTTTGTTCGTGGTCATAATCCAAACAGGCAATTGATGGAAGATTCCAATAGTATGGAGCAAGGTATCTTTCTCCATCCACACCCAAACCCAGAAACACAACTCCGTCCTCTACTTCTTGTCGTGTAGGTTTCATCAACTTATTAGCAGCTGACAGAGAGAAACCAGCAGAATCGGTTGAGTATGTGAGAAGGTTCACAGGAATTCCACGTACATCCCCAGATTCTGTATAGAAGCAGAGTCTTCTCAAATTCTCCCAATATTTTAAAAGATGACATGCTTTGTATCCCTTGTCTGGTGTTGGCCACATGCAGTATATCTGTGATTGCTTCTCTACGGTGGCCAGGCCAGTAAAGTTGTGAATGGAGACACTTTTTGCTAATTGATGGTTGTTAAGAAGATCTTCGACTAGCCTTTTAAGTGCGTCGTAATCATCTTGGTCACCCTTAGAAGCATCTTGGCGAGGAATGTGTAAGACTTCATCATTCCAGCTTTGTACATCTGGGTTCCACATCTTGCCAAGTATGACCACCTCTCCAGAATTTGTTAATCGCGGCTGAAGGTAACGCAAACTTCTTGCCCCATCACTTGCTTCGTTCACTGGGAAGCCTCGGTAATGTTGAGCTGCATTATCGATCACTTCCAGATTGATTCCCACATCTAGTCTTGCTTCCTTGCCGTGTTCTGCTGCTGTTGTTTCACCAGCAAGGCCAAACATGTCAGCTAGTAAGGAATAGTTGGTGGATCCAAGCTCGTTCTTGAACAGACTGCTTATGTCTTTGATCAATGCCAAGTAATGATTGTTATTTTTCTTTAACAACTTGGATGTAAGATTACGTAGAACCATTACCTGTACTGGCTTTGTCTTGGATATTCCCATTGAGAATAGCCGCCTTAGATCCAAAATAAGCTTCTCCTCGTCACAGCTGAGACACGAATCCATTAAACATTTCTCCCACTCCCCTTCAGACAGCTTTACGCGAGTCAGCTCCTTGACATGCCTTTCTGCTTCTTTTCTACGGCGTGATTCTGTTTTAAGAGCGTTATTCAGCTCTAGAGTCTTGGCATAGCGTTGATTAAATCCACGAACTCCTATCCTGTCTTTCATTCCACTTAGGTTTCCTTTTTCTCGGTGTCTCAAGACATCTTTCAAGTCGCGTTCCTGCTTAGCGCAGTTGGAACATGTATAAGGATTCTCGCCATCCGGTGATGCTTCACCTAAACAAGGTGGGTCAATGCTCTTTATGCAGCCATCAATTTGCACACTTCTTCCATAAACATTGATGTTACAAGTCTTGGGGATGTACTCTGACCGGTAGCTGCGATTGGCCTTTTCGATAAGATGTCTGGCATCAACAGGATGTTTCTCGCTCCACCGTTTATACTCATTGCAGCCTTCGTGTCCTTCCATCGTGTTGTAGCAGCTCACAGCACCCGAACGTAGCTGCTGTAAGAACATCGATTTTGCTGTGCAGCGTCTAATTTGTCGGTCTTCTGAGAATTGTTTAACGACCTCCGGAACCCAGTAATGGTGACAATCAACTTTTCCCGGCTTCGAATGCTGCAAGGGAACTGGAGGTCCTTCCCGGTTTAAAGGACGGAAGAGTTTTGCGATGGACTGCTGACCTGTTGACGCCTTTTTTGCCACAGATGATGGGGATGGTTTCGGCGGTTGGGAAGCGTCCTCTTCAGCCTTAACGAAGGCAATGGCCTGCTTATGGCATTCCGACGAAGCATGTTCTCCGACTTGAACAAGGCCTGAAAACATCAATGTCGCCGTTCCTGCCAGGATGTCTTCGACAGGTGCTTGCTTTCGGCATCTTAGGCGTGAACGGGGCTGACCGTTCTCCATTGCCCACTTTTGAAAAGGTATGCAAATTTCGCAAAGAAAATTGCTCTTTCCCGCATGACTAAATTGGGGAAAGCTGTCTCCGTCAAATGTTGAAGGGATCCTGCTTTCTCCTAACTTTCCAACCTTTATGGGTGGGAATGATGCAGCAACTAGTGCTCTAAGCTTGCAACTATTAAAAGAGGTGGTGCTGCCACATCGCTTCTGGATGTTAAGTCTCTCACCTTGCATCGGGCCATGAATTTGAAAAATTTCATCCAAATAGCTCTTGAAACTCTTTGGCTTGCCTGGCAAATTTGATGGCAGAAAGAACTTTATTTTCTTGTTATGGCGAAGAAATAAATTATGCTGTGTTAAATCGTCGCCGTCACAGGCCTTGACATCTTGTAACTCAATGTCGATTTCGTCATCGGTTTCTTCCTCGTATTCAGAATAGGTTCCCTCATTCTCACACTCTGTTTCAGGGACTAAACCTTGCTCTTGATCGCTACTATGATCTTCTGTTTTATCACACGCTATATGAACTGCAGTAGTGACCTCCCTTTTATTCATATGATCAGAGCTGTTGCCGTCTTCAACATTTGTGTCAGAATTAAGGCAATCGTCGGTTTTCTTCGCGTCCTCGACACGTTCCACGTGCTGCAATTCCTCTTGTTCTTCCTCGTATTCAGAATAGGTTCCCTCATTCTCACACTCTGTTTCAGGGACTAAACCTTGCTCTTGATCGCTACTATGATCTTCTGTTTTATCACACGCTATATGAACTGCAGTAGTGACCTCCCTTTTATTCATATGATCAGAGCTGTTGCCGTCTGCAACATTTGTGTCAGAATTAAGGCAATCGTCGGTTTTCTCCGCGTCCTCGACACGTTCCACGTGCTGCAATTCCTCTTGTTCCGCCGGGTCAGTCTTTCCTCGCTTCTGGTGTGGCTCATCTGTCTCAGTTGATTCTTTAAATCGGATTCCAACGAACAGTTTCCGCTTTTTATTCGAGGACACTTTCCTGTAAGGGCCTTGTCCAACCAATTGCTTTCCAAAGATCGAAAAGAACTGATGCCGATGGTTCTCCGTCGTTGGTATGCCAGAAAACTTTGAAAACGACGTCCAGGCATCTTCTTTATTCACACAATCCGCAAGAGAACCAGGCTTTAATTTGGATTTCGCCCAAATCTTTACATTTTCTACATTCCAGTTATGGACATACTTAACTTTATGCGTAAGAATTGAACCACGGTAGCCAATCTTATGATTACCCTGTTTAAAAAATGCTACTTTCTTAAACCCTAAAGTAATCATTACCCTTCCAAGCAAACTCAGAAATGATTCTTTGAATGGATTTACTGAGGGGTTATCCTCTTGAAAGGCTGCCCACAGCTCATCGGTTGTGACGGTTTTATCCGCTTCCGGTGTCGTCCTGACGTTATTTGATACCCACGTCTCCAAAAATGTTTGCGTCAACTCCATCTGTGAAGGATGATAGGAAAAAGCAGAATTAAACATTGTGGATGATATCTTATAAATCGTCAATGCGACTGTTTCTGCTTAATGAACTGAATTGTATTTGTTTTGTATTGCTTTTCAGTTGCCGAAAATCCTCACTTGACTTTAAGATCCATGTATCTCAAAACTAATTAATGGACAGTCTTTTCCTTCCTATATCGTGTAAGGAATATTCATTCTTTTGCAGTGATTATTAAAAAAACTTATTGCAAGTGCAATTTCCACTTCACAGGTGTAGAGCTGGTACAGGTTTTGTTTTGCCGAATAAAATAACTTCTTGATATGCAGTCAAAAAACAGCTTAACGAATTAGACAATGTTCAACTGTGTTATTCAAAAATCTATTTCTTGGAAAGAAACCTGACGACTGATAAAAGGTTAAGGTAAAAAGGTAAAGGTAATTTATTTTAAGGCAAGTACACGGGGATTGGTTTCCAAATCTCCCTAGCCAGAGGCTCATGACGAAAGTGTTGAATATTTTAGGTAATACAAATAAATGAATAAATATTAAAAATATTTAAAAACTACATCAAGTACTTACCGTAAGTCACTAAGCCTCCGATCAGAATGCTGTCTGTGCTGTTGCACAGGCTACATGTCAAGACTGCAAAAACAATGATACATATTAGCTCATGCCGGTTACTTCATATCAGGAAATTATCCATTGAATAAGAGGGAGAGCCATCGAAACGTCTGGATTTGAATGCATTTTTAGCGTAAATTTCGCAGAAAAATATATTTTATTATACTTAGCTCATGCATGTTCACAGCATCCATCACTATAGAGTGCATTTTAGACATTCATTGATCTGAAAGGGATTTAATCACAGATACCAATCTGATGCCGTCTATCTGTGACCTCCTCCTCAATACGTAATGTCTTCATACAGTTTAATTAGTTTTACACACACTATATCCGACAGGAGGAAAATCTTTTCGCATAATAATGTAAAAATTTTAATATTCAACTAACAGTTGCACACCATTGCAAAGAGAGAAGAGGTCCGATTCTTGTTATCATTAATGAACCGAGATTCAACTTCGTTTTTGGCGCATATTTCCGTCAAGTTTATTTCTGTTTTGCACGTTTTTTGTCGATTACAATGAAACTTAATGATACTGTTGCGAATTTGAAAGTCAGATACTTTGTAAGTCAGTGGATTGAGATCGCAAACAAATATTAAGCAAGGACCACAAAGGTCACGTCATCTAAAATTGAATGTACGGAATCCGAAGCACTTTTTTTTGTCGGTAACTCGTTTATGGTTCGCAAACAAGGATGCAGGCAACGCTCTCAAATAACAAGTCTGCAAGCAAGGTTGAGCAAGCACACAATAATTCACAAAAAAAAATAAACTTAGTTCGATCAAATAAATACCGGAGTAATGGTCACGCCATCTAAAATTGAATGTACAGAATCGGAAGTCAATTATTTTGTCGGTCACTCGTTTATGGTTCGCAAACAAGGATGCAAGCAACACTCAGTCGGTCACAAATAACAGGTCTGCAAGCAAGGTTGAGCAAGCACAAAATAATTGACAAAAAAAAATAAACTTAGTTCGATCAAATAAATACCGGAGTAATGGTCACGCCATCTAAAATTGAATGTACAGAATCGGAAGTCAATTATTTTGTCGGTCACTCGTTTATGGTTCGCAAACAAGGATGCAAGCAACACTCAGTCGGTCACAAATACAGGTCTGCAAGCAAGGTTGAGCAAGCACAAAATAATTGACAAAAAAAAAATAAACTTAGTTCGATCAAATAAATACCGGAGTAATGGTCACGCCATCTAAAATTGAATGTACAGAATCGGAAGTCAATTATTTTGTCGGTCACTCGTTTATGGTTCGCAAACAAGGATGCAAGCAACACTCAGTCGGTCACAAATAACAGGTCTGCAAGCAAGGTTGAGCAAGCACAAAATAATTGACAAAAAAAATAAACTTAGTTCGATCAAATAAATACCGGAGTAATGGTCAAGCGATCTAAAATTGAATGTACGTACAGAATCGGAAGTCAATTATTTTGTCGGTCACTCGTTTATGGTTCGCAAACAAGGATGCAAGCAACACTCAGTCGGTCACAAATAACAGGTCTGCAAGCAAGGTTGAGCAAGCACAAAATAATTGACAAAAAAAAAAAAACTTAGTTCGATCAAATAAATACCGGAGTAATGGTCACGCCATCTAAAATTGAATGTACAGAATCGGAAGTCAATTATTTTGTCGGTCACTCGTTTATGGTTCGCAAACAAGGATGCAAGCAACACTCAGTCGGTCACAAATAACAGGTCTGCAAGCAAGGTTGAGCAAGCACAAAATAATTGACAAAAAAAAATAAACTTAGTTCGATCAAATAAATACCGGAGTAATGGTCACGCCATCTAAAATTGAATGTACAGAATCGGAAGTCAATTATTTTGTCGGTCACTCGTTTATGGTTCGCAAACAAGGATGCAAGCAACACTCAGTCGGTCACAAATAACAGGTCTGCAAGCAAGGTTGAGCAAGCACAAAATAATTGACAAAAAAAAATAAACTTAGTTCGATCAAATAAATACCGGAGTAATGGTCACGCCATCTAAAATTGAATGTACAGAATCGGAAGTCAATTATTTTGTCGGTCACTCGTTTATGGTTCGCAAACAAGGATGCAAGCAACACTCAGTCGGTCACAAATAACAGGTCTGCAAGCAAGGTTGAGCAAGCACAAAATAATTGACAAAAAAAAATAAACTTAGTTCGATCAAATAAATACCGGAGTAATGGTCACGCCATCTAAAATTGAATGTACAGAATCGGAAGTCAATTATTTTGTCGGTCACTCGTTTATGGTTCGCAAACAAGGATGCAAGCAACACTCAGTCGGTCACAAATAACAGGTCTGCAAGCAAGGTTGAGCAAGCACAAAATAATTGACAAAAAAAAATAAACTTAGTTTGATCAAATAAATACCGGAGTAATGGTCACGCCATCTAAAATTGAATGTACAGAATCGGAAGTCAATTATTTTGTCGGTCACTCGTTTATGGTTCGCAAACAAGGATGCAAGCAACACTCAGTCGGTCACAAATAACAGGTCTGCAAGCAAGGTTGAGCAAGCACAAAATAATTGACAAAAAAAATAAACTTAGTTCGATCAAATAAATACCGGAGTAATGGTCAAGCGATCTAAAATTGAATGTACGTACAGAATCGGAAGTCAATTATTTTGTCGGTCACTCGTTTATGGTTCGCAAACAAGGATGCAAGCAACACTCAGTCGGTCACAAATAACAGGTCTGCAAGCAAGGTTGAGCAAGCACAAGATAATTGACAAAAAAAATAAACTTAGTTCGATCAAATAAATACCGGAGTAATGGTCAAGCGATCTAAAATTGAATGTACGTACAGAATCGGAAGTCAATTATTTTGTCGGTCACTCGTTTATGGTTCGCAAACAAGGATGCAAGCAACACTCAGTCGGTCACAAATAACAGGTCTGCAAGCAAGGTTGAGCAAGCACAAAATAATTGACAAACAACGAAATGTTTAGTTCGATCAGATACATAACGCGTTTATGGTCAAGCCAACTAAACTTCACTGAACATTGAATGTACAGAATCCGAAGCCAATACTGCCAATAAATGTGTCGGTCACTCGTTTATGGTTCGCAAACAAGGTTGATCAGGCACAAAATAAATGACAAAAAAATGAAATATTTGTTCGATCAAATACATCATGTTAACCGTCGAGAAATTATTACTAGTTTGTATTTCAATTGAAAAAACGTTTAAAGTCGAATGAGTTTGCAAAAGCGTTTTCTTTTTCGGTGACGATAATTACTTGGTTGAATCGACTAAATCGCGTTTTTCATTTCCGGCAACTGGGAAAAAAACTTACTTTATAGCGAACTTGACCTTTCGGTCCACTTCCCCTTCAATCGACACCCTCCGACCACTAGATTTGAAACCCTGTAGTGTATATATATGCAATACCCATTCTTAAATGCCTTTGATGAAATGCAAATTCATGCCTACCATCATGAACCTTTCATAACTTAAATACCTAAACCATAGCATCTTCAACACCAAGGACAAACCATTGCCCTTATCTGCCAAGATTGCGTGGCAAGCCTGAAAACAGAATCTGAGAAGCATTGTAATAACAGTCCATAAAATAAATTGATCCATTTCTATTATATAATCGTGATCTAAAAAATAAAGCGCAGCCAGGTAAAACAAATTCGAGACGTCAATTATCTTGGAAAGTTACGAGAGATTCGACGAGCACAGTTTTTACAGATAGTTTTAGTTAAGCTTTCTTAGTGTAGCTTTGCGCTAACGAGATACTGACTGTTTCTTTCATTTTTGGGGAAGGAATGACCAGAGAAACAGTTTGTTGACATTTATTGTAAAAATTCACGCGCGTATCTAGTCATTTAAGAAATATTTATTTCAACGAGCGTTGGGCGGGTCAAATTTAACTCAACCCATCACTTTTCGCGCCAACAACATGCAAATTAAATTCAATTCCTTGCAGGCGGAACAAGTCGACTCGCGACGTCCGTCGCTCGCTATTGCGACTTCCTGGCGAAAAATAGTCGACTTGTGACAAGTCTTCGAAACCAAAAATTAGTTAGATCATTTCTTTTTCAATCATTTTTAATCCGATTCAACCATTTTGACTTTTCAACAGTTATGGTTCTTAATGAAATGAATGATTATCATTCTTAACATTGACGCGAATATTTCTTTGTAAATATTTCATTTGAAGGACGGAAAGCCTAGACTCTGTAGGGATTCCAAACCGCGGTATGAAAATTGCCATGACTGAAATGTTCGGCCGAATGTTCATTACAGTAGTTTAACATCTGAACTCAGACTAAGTATAAACATTATGTATATGTGCTTCTAAATGCAAATAAAAAGCAAAATTATGTCATGGAGTAATTTCAAAATCAGTGACGCGTACAGCGACAGGAGCTTGTAATGACTGTAATTGCAGTAATTGTAATTGAATCTTGCGTCCCCACGATGCGAGGTCTTGACTTCAAAATAAATAATTTCTTAACCGAATGACCTCAAACGTCCCAAATCTTTTCGATTTTCTAAAGATTTTCGTCAGGGACAGAATCAAAACAATAACAAACGCTCGCAATGCATACAGGTCGACAGAGTGTCGCAGCGTATTGCAGCGATCAATCTGTTAGTGGAGATCTTACAGAATGACCAAAGGTTAATCAATCATTTGTTTAGTATATGCCATTTTTTTTTAAAACGGTTTTGTGAAAAAGATGTAGACAATCACAAATCGGAAATATGAGATAAGTTTCACGGTTTCATTTAAGGTTGTTGCAAACCGGCACGTGGATCTTGCGTCAAGCATCCTGTTGACGCACCTGATGAACCTTAAACTATTGTAACGAAATCTAAATTATTTTCATTGCATTTTTTGATTATTCATTATTAGGGGCTAGAGTATTGCGAAAACCCAGCACGCTATAGCGATGACGCGGACATTTGACTGGTGTCAGACAAAATTCTAGAGTCGCAGACTGCCTAAAACGCCGGTATACCATGTAGTCGAAGATTTTGTGACACGTCCGGCTGCAATGAGGCTAGATTTGTATTTTCACCCAGCCCTGGTGAGATATATAAATCGTATAGTGGTCTCACGCCAAACCGTAGTCGCGCGATTTCTCTAAGGTTTTGGTTTTCTGTCTAAAACCACATTAACTGAAAACAAGTCACGGAAATCTTGCCTATTGCCGTTGAAGTTGTAAGAAGACTAAAATAGCTTTAAGCGCACGCATAAAATTACACCTAAAATAGCAACAAATAATCGTTCAAGATTTCAGTCAAGATGTAAGAAAATAAAAATACACACAGACACCAACAGCAAGATCCACTCTTTTTAGCGAGCGGAAAAGTTCAAATTGGATGGTGTACGGTTTGAACGAACATAATTGACAATGTCGAGATTTTTGAAAGAACCGAATAAATTATGTCACTATAGTCTACAATTTTGTCTTCTGAAGTCGTCAGTGCGTCCAAGGCCTTTATTTTACCTTATATCAAGTCACGCAACGGCAAAATAAGTTAGACAATAACAAATGGATGTCACGTTTAAAAACACCTCAACATCGGCGTAATGCTTCATAGCTCAGTTGGTAGAGCATTGCACTCGTGAAGAGAGTAAGGTCGTAGGTTCGAATCCTGCTGAAGCACTTTTTTTTCTTCTCTCCTTCAATTTTTGATACTCGACTAAACCTACGTTCATTTGAATGTTACTGTGCATTAAAAGAAATCGAACAAAAATTTACATACATATAATTGTTAAGGTCACAGCCCTAAGTAACTAAAACGGCCTTTTTAAAAACAAACAGACGGTATTTCTACTAAAACCGACTTTTACTCAATGAGGCAGTTGAATGTTATTCCGTAACTCGATTTTGTTTAAATAAGCGCAGCATACGTACTTTTTAGAATCTTTTCACGATTTAAATCTGGCTTACGTTCTTGTTATCGCCTGTGTAGTTTCGAACGCGCCTGTGCGCTAAAAAAAACTACACAGGCGCATGCTACGCGGGCTATGCTTGGACAGCGAGACTTCAACATAAATACCTGATCATTAATTAATATCAATTGTCGCGATAAATAAACATTTATGTGCGATATTTAGTGAGTCCAGCATATTTGTGCACAGCTGAAAATCTTTTTTTTTTTTTGAGGCACACTTCCAAGATGCCTGGGAAATGGTAAAAGTAAGAATCTGTCATTAATCTCAGCGCGTGATTGGTTGCAGGTTTGTGACAACCAAATGTGTCGTTATCCCTTGGTTGAAAGCGGAGTCTTGTCAGTAAGATATTCGTTGATAATTTATCAGTTAATCCTTGTGAAAAACAAAATTGGCAAGCTCTAAACTTAACGCAGAATTTGAAAACGTTTTGGTTGAAAAACCTTTTCAATCGCATTTATTGTGGCCTAAGATTAGACACAAAACAATAGCGCCATCCTTTTTGCATCCGGTTTGCGGTTTGTTGAAGAGATGGGTGAAATTCATGGCGTAATCAGCCTAAACTGAATTTACATACCATACACACATACATACCATACTGGTTTGTAAAACGTGAAAGTTTGTTTGAAACAAAACAAGCAATCTTTAACGGGGAAAAAAGCATTTAAAGACAGAAGAAAAGACATTCTTCGGTTGTTAAAACACAGTACAGCTAACCGAATTATTCGACTTTCATTAAAACCAGTCATTCTCTAACCTGTGTACAGCCGTCACGCTCCACCTCCGCGATTTTCTGGAGCGTAGCGGGACGTCTGTACACATACACAGGCTATTCATTCGCATGCTTGAACTTGAAGTTTCCATTGTTCATGAAGAAACAGTAGTTAAATGGGTTCATGTGAAAAAAAATCGGCGAGCGATGTAGGGTATCATGAACAAATGAATTTAAAATAGAGATACAACGGCTTATAAATCGACCATGTGGAGACCACGAGAAAGATCTTAATGCTATTTTGTCTCAAGGTGGTTATTACGTGGCTTCTTTTATGATATGTGAAAAAGTCTCGTCTCACAAGCAAAATATTCTACTCCAAGAGTTTTGATTATCGAGCGTAAATTACAACCGTGAGTGGTTCGTCGTAGCCGCTTCGGCCTGAACTTAATTGAGTAAAGCGAATCGGAGACAAGCTGGGCAGCGAGACTTCAGCGACAATAAAATTAATATATTTAAAAAACGATAAATAAATATTTAGTCTTATATATAATAAGGAAATTCGTTCATCAAATGTGCGGTATTTAGTAAGTCTAGCATATTTGTGCACAGATGAAAATTAAAATTCTAATATTGGTGAGTGGCACTTCCAAGATGCCTGGGAAATGGTAAAAGTACAAATCTGTCATTAATCCCAGCATGTAATTGGTTGCAGGTTTGTGGCAGCCAGACTGTGTCGTTATCCCTCAGTTGAAAGCGGTGTCTTGTCAATAAGAAATTTGTTTGATTACGATTCAATTTTCCCTAACAGAACAAAATTGGCAAGCTCTGAGCCTTACGCCTTTTATCAAAACGTATTGATTTCATTAAAAAAATCTCTCGTTTATTGTGACGACAAATCAACCGCGCCGCCCTTTTTGTTTCCGGTTTGCGGTCTGTTGAAAACCATGGTCTTGGCATACAGGAGGCAAGACATTCGCTGAACATTTTTTCTGTTTAGAAGACAAAGTGCATGACGGATATTTGACGGGTTTCGCCAAAACAACGTACATTCTCATGCTTGATCTCGAATTTGGTTCTTTCTTATTAAATTATTCAAAAAATAAGTTCAAAAACAATAGGCGACCTATTTATTACCGATATCTCGTATTTTGAACTGGCTAAAAGCGTAGCGAGCCGAAATCAACTAGGGGCGGTTTCTTCTGACATACCTTTTAAAGTACGTTTTCACTAACATGTGAAAAATTCTTGTTTTGTAAGCAAAAACTCTACCCCTATGGGCTTTGTTTTTCGAGTGTAAATAATAACCGTCAGAGATACGGTCGCTTGGCGGCTGAAATAATTTAAGCAAAGCCAAACGAAGACATGCTGGGCTGCCTGAGCAGTAAGAACTCGTTGACGATAACTTCATTCAACCGCGATCAGTCAGTGAAAAAATCTAATCCACAAAAAAAAAGCAGCCAATATTTTCAGCGTTTAATGTGCGATATAGTAAAATATATTTTAGTTAAACTGAGTGCACCACCAATCTGGCACCAAGATGTCAAAACTAAGCCAAGCTCGATCGCAAATTCAATTTTAAAAGATACCGTAAATAATCAAAAGCACTTAAAAAAGAAACAAGCCGATATATCTAGTACCAGTTAAAACTGTCATGAAGAAATTGCCTAAAAAGTAAATTGATACACACACAGAGTGAAAAGCTTTGTTGGTCTAAACGTCAGCTTCCTTTGAAAGCTCAAATAAACAAATCTTCTCCCGTTCCGTTCATTGTGGCGTAAGATACATAACACCAGCCCTACCTTAGACATTGAGCTGAGTTGTTTCCGGTTTGCGGTCTTTTCAAAAAAACTTACAATTTCCCTTTTTATCGTGTGTTTAAGAATTTATAGAGTAGATCAAATATGAAAAAGGCGCAAGTAGTCAGTTACTTGAATAAAACTTAACACGGGCAATCGGTTAGAGCGAAAAAATTGAAGGCAGAAGTCAAAACATCACCTGGA
Organism: Siderastrea radians; assembly: GCA_964017195.1. Taxonomy (NCBI): domain Eukaryota; kingdom Metazoa; phylum Cnidaria; class Anthozoa; order Scleractinia; family Rhizangiidae; genus Siderastrea; species Siderastrea radians. The sequence goes on along the minus strand of OZ024891.1, from coordinate 36,662,226 downwards.
CACTTTTCCTGTTGTGAAAACCCCAGGGCAGTGTGTGTGTTATAACATATTGTTTCCAAATTATGCTTGATCTCAAAAACGTATAATTTTTTCAAAATTTTAGTATCAGAAATACTCGTTTTATGTTAAGAAACAAACAGAGGGCCACATATCAACCAACAATAGAAAGTACCAAAATCAAATGTATCGAGTTGGAAACGGCTACATGTCAGAGGCAGTGGGCAGTTGCGAGAAAGGTTTATCCGAGTATTGGTCTCATAGCCGTTTCTTCAAGAGGTTTCTTTCCACATACCGTGAAGACTGTTGTTGGCGAATTGTATGTTGAAATGAAATCCAGGAAATCTTAAAACTCATTTTTTCACATAATAAAGAAACATTTGTCCAAAGCCGCCATCCGATTCGATATCGCCACTTCGCGTCAGTAATAATTTGAGTGAATCAATAAGAGCTGGACAGCAGAGTTGAGCGAAAATACCACCAATATTAGTTGCCGTAATAACTTAAAATACAGTGTACATAAGACCAAGCGAGCATAGGGGAAGGATGTGAGACATAAAGTCTAAGATACTTTAAAAAAGCGCACTACAAAAATGTCTGGCAATAATAAAAAATCAACAATGACCAATTTTGGCAGGAGGCTGTCATGTCACGATGCTGTATGTGATTGGTTGCGGTCTCTCTGAAAACCAATTGTGTCGTAATTCCCAAATTATGTAGAGATCTCTGGTCAAAATAATTTCTACAATCAATACATTGAGTTGATATTCGCACGGAACTTAACGCATTACCAAAACGTATCGATTTCGATTAAACAAGTCGTCTTCCGTTCACTGTGGAGTAAGATACATAACACCAGCGCTGCTACCTTCAACTCTACCTGAGTTGTTTCCGGTTTGCGGTCTGTTCAAAAAACCCTCTATATCCCTCTTTACCGTTTATTTGGGGCCAAAATATGATAGAGTAGATCAAATACGGAAAAGATGCGAGTATTTACTTGAACAAAACTAAACAGCTTAACGCTAACTCGAGACGAAAACTTCCCCCTGGACACTTTGCCTGTTGGGAACACGCCAGAGCAAAACAGAAATAACAGGGTTCATTAAAAAATGTACATCGGCTCATGCTTAATCGCAGAAACGTTTTGTTTTATGTTGAGAAAAAACGAGGTCCACATGTCAACAACCACTATAGATTACCACAAGGAAACGTTTTAAGTTGAAAATGGCTTCAAGACAGTGGGCAGTCGCGAGAAAGATTTCGCCTAGCATTATGACTCTCACAGCGGTTGACACATACCATGAACTGTTGTTGGCCCATATGTATGTTAAAATATAATCTTAAATACATATATCGAATTATCCTCTTGCGAGCAAAATTATGAACTACAAGAGGTAATCCATGTACAGTCAGCCAGACACAAGCCGCTATCGCCGTTTCGAGGCCAGTAATCAGAGTAATAGTTCTGATAGTTTGATTGATCAATAAGAGCTGGGCAGCAAGAGTTCAGAGAAAATAACATAAATATAAGTTGTTGTGATAAATTGAGAAGCCGAGAACAGAGTGTTCAGCGTTCAAAAAACGTATCGATTTCGATTAAAAACTCTTTCCTTTTGTCTATTTCGGCGTAAGATACGCAGGCAACACCAGCGCTGTTGCCTGCGAAGCTGGCGGTTTTATAGCGGGCGCGAATAAAATGCTCTGAATACTCGGGCAGTTGCGAGAAAGCTATCGCCACACATTTGTCTCACAATCACTTCAAGCAGTTTATTTTGACAAATACCATGAATACCGTTAGCCCGTTTGTAATATTTATGTCAAACGTCTTTTTCACAGTTGTGTAGTGGCAGAAAATAGTAAAACTTAATATTCAGTGAGTTTTAACACGTTGTGTCTCTGTTCGAATGAAACACACTAGAAAAAGGCGGTGCACTAAGAAAATTGTCTACCTAAAACAGTGTAAAAGCAAGCGAACAGAGGTGTCAGTGTTGAACCCTGTACAGCTCTATTCTGAAAAATGCAAGCGCAAAATAAATCACTGTGGGAAATAAAGTCCAACATCCTCGTGGTAAATAACAGGAAACGAGCAAGAACAAAAGCTAGTTGATGACCAACAAATCCTGGACGTATATGGTGAATTGGCCATTATTAATTGAAGAGATAAATCAGAATTTAAATGAAGTTTTATGCACTGCTCTGGTCATAAAATTTGCAACGGCAAATGCGGCAAATGGAACCTTTCGAGTGTATCGAAGTTACCAAAATTATTAGATTAAATAATAACTTATAGACTATCTGACTGCCATTATTTTAGTTTTGGAAAGGAAATGAATACATATAAACATTTTGATCTGACTCAGGCTAATATAGCTTGAGCACTGCCAGCAAATTCTTATTATACTGACATAAAGATGGTTAAATCTTACCTCGAAACGAGTCCAAACAGTACTGCACCAGAGCACGAGTGTATACGAAACCAAAATCTACCAGAAAGAGTCAAAGGCAACAATATAAGTACCTGCAAGCTCTAAGGCTTTATAAATCAAAGAAGCAGAAATGCACATCTAAACACAAACTTACCAAAATTACTCAACGCTTTTTTATATTGTGAAAACGTGAATAACGTGCCGCGCAAACTGTCCAACGGTCGAATAATGTGGCCTATTAAACCACGTGAATGTCGATGTCCACTGCATGCCAGAAGAGGTTTCTCATTACGCATGCTGTCAGTTAACACTTTCTTACTTTTCTTTAATTGACAGCTACTGCGTGTGTTGATCTTTTTTAATATTTAATTCATTAAACGTGCTTTTCAGAGAAGCATTGCGTGACGACAAAAGATATAAAAAACCACCGTCTTTAGGGCCTGGAAATAATGTAGCCAGAAGGGTCATATGATTGTCCCGCTAGCCATCGTCATGATCGAGTTACAAATTGCCAGCAAGGATTAGGTAATTAGTAATTCCCAGCCAGGTTTCCGTCAATGAGTTCACTGCCAGCAAAATTCACTTCGAAATTTAAAATTTGCCAGCCAGTCAATTCGAAATTAAAAATTTGCCAGCCAGCGTAAGATTAGACTGAAGAGCGGATATTTTGTGGAACGGATCCGTTGGGTACTTCTGTGGAAGGAAAACATTTTTCATAAAATCTAAGAATGCGGTATAAACTTGCAATTGAAGGTGATGAGAATCGCAGACGTATTGATTGAGTCTTTTAAAACTCGCGCTAGAATAATCAGACGTTTATACAAGCATACGCTGAACAAGCACAAATCGAGTTTCGTCTGTGTCAGCACTGAGCTGACCACTCGTTGTGGCAGCTCAGTGCAAAAGCGACGCACGTTTCCTCGCGGGAGGCGGTTTTTACTCTTGCACGCATATATTTTTGCTCGAATATCCTGTGCAGAAAAGATAGAGAGACTGCTCCTTGTTTTTGGTTGATCGCGACAGGATATCATAGAACCTTATGATTTTCTTTTCATTCTTGGAGAGCTTAGTTCTACCCGCTGTACACGAAATCAAGAAGTTTACTAACAGGATGGACGGAAATCAGCGTGAATTATTGAGAGGCATTTGAGGTCGCTTCCTCTGATACGCCTTGATTTAGGCTTTGTTAGCCTCCGAGAATAGTCGGAGGATAAATAACGAGGATAAATTCGAAATCAAACACAGCTTTGCCTTCGAAAACAATTTCATCGGCTAGCCAAGGGAGAAAGACTGTGCCTGACAACTTACTCATGGCGGAATGTCACACAATTCAGTCTTTAATTTATTTCAGGGAATCACGTTTCGACGAAAACCAGAACTTTACGTCTTCGATGATAGGTTGTTTTCCAAGAGTTAAACAGATTGTCACACTTTCCCAAGAAAAGCTGAGAAAACTCTGCGTAAAACGATACTTACAGTTAACGCTTTATCCGTCCTGTCATAGTATCAGAGCTGAAAAGCACAGGAAGACCACGTAAACTACACCAGAATCCCGTTTTCTCCAATCTCCAGGGGACCAGGGAAAGGGTTCGGGATAAGGGGGCTCGAGACAACGATGTTGATGTCGAGTTTCATCGTCCTTGCATTTATGGGCAGGAAACAATATCTTTAATAATATATAGACTCTGCCATCAACTGTCACAAAAGTAACTGAAATTAAGGTGGCTAGACCCGGTTTTTCACTAACCATACTTACTCTCTTTGAACAAGAAATACAAAGATCCCTCAAACGAACAGGAAATGGAGTTATACCTTTTTGTAGGGTAGAGATTGAAGTTTAAAAAAGTGGGTTTTTTTTTTAGCAACACCTCATTGCTATTTTTACTTTTCCTTAATTTGTAGAAAATATGGGAAATTTTCTCGGGCGAAAGTAGATTTGGTTCGAAATAACGGGTTTTTCGAGATATCTGGGGTGAACCAACGGTGATAAACTTACGCAAATGCCTGGGACCTGGCCTCAAGTTCGAGAAAACGGAAGGGTTCAAGATATCCGGAAGTCGAGATAACGGGACTCCACTGCATGTGACCACTGTATTCTTCAAAATACAGTATAATATAAGGAAATGTTTGGCAATGCCGAAACGTTCCTATTGACATAAAATATTACAAGGAATACTTACATTTGAGTTCAAAATAGATGTGAAGATAAAAATTGCCTAAGTGGGGGGTGCGGTGGTGTAGTGGTTAGCGTGTTGGACTTCAGATCTGAAGGTGGGAGGACCCGCACTGCTTCCAGACGAGGTCTAGGATTGGTCGAGGAGAACAATAGGTAAAGAACGAAACAATAGCCCTAACCCTGATAACAATAGAGGGACCAATGAAATTAGAGGTTTGGAACCGTGCAGGTCTACCGTTCAGTCGGTGGTTCAAGGCCCAGTCCCTGCCATCGCGTTGTTTCCATAGAAACTTTAATCCAGATTGTCTCTCCTCACTTAGGTGTACGAAATGGGTACCGGCGACATACTGCTGGGGTTAATCCTGTGATGGACTAACATCCCATCCAGGGGGGAGCAGCAATACTTTCAGTTGCTTCATGCCACACCATGGCTGTGTGGGTGTCCTGTGGCTTGTGTTGGACTTTTCTACCTTAAACTTACCTAAGTCCATGCAGGACATCGCAATATTTTATTGAAAAGACTCGTGAACAAAGCGTAGGCAAAAGTTGAAAATGGTGCTTCAAAGCACGTTTGAAAGTAAAACAATCATGTTTCTTTAACATATAAACAAGGAACTGCTGACTGTGCGGCTAGTTACATATTTTTGTTCATGTTCCGTACAGGTGGGGTCCTATGTTCTGGAATTAGCCTTCTTGTATTTGTTTCTCTTACTGTACTTTGCTGACTAGATCCAGCATGATCCGGCACCTTTGGTTTTTCCGGTTGGCCACTACAGAATTATTTAAAGTGCTCCCTTAACAGGTCGGTTTCCGTTCCGCGGGCTGAAGAATAATGTGGAGCTCTAGGAATGAGATTGCAAACAAGATAGAAATACAGTTCCCAGAAACCATATTCGTTTTGGTCAAAACCAAGGAATTTAAGGCAATTCTTCTCCGCTGACTTAAATCGCACATGCTCTGAGAAAGTAATTTTGACAACACATTTGTGCTCCCTAATGCGCATGAGCTGAACATTAATGTCAGCAGGAGCCCATCACATGATGGCTGCTGCTGTAAATTATGCAAATATGCAAATTATGTAAGTCAGAAGTTGCTGAAACGTGCCTCAGACATCTGGGGTGCAAAATTGCTCAAGACGTAAGTTTTCCTCCCAAACGTGCCAAGAGAGATAGGGAAAAGGGAAGAAAAAAACAGCAAAAACCAAATGATGCCATTTAAAGAACAACATACAAAATTTTAATTTAGTCGTCGAAAGCTGACAGCAGCATTTCCTCCAAACCAGGAGGTTTAACTTTTTAAATAAAGTGAAGCGTGCTTATGGTGTCATTCGGCGTCATCTTCATAACCATTGGACCTATTTTTCCACAATTTTGATTGGTCGACGGATAATACGTTATCGGCTCATACCTATTCATAAAATTGCAACTTTTGAAGTACTCGTCAGCATGTCATGTCTATCGTTTATGATCGCGAGATTTGAATGCTATAAAAGGAATACTGACCAATAACATGAAAAGTATGTCCTGGTCTTTTTCTCTCTGCATTGGCTTCTATTAAGTATAGTTACTGTGATAAAATCAAAGAGTGCTGCTAAATAAAAACTGTAAAGTGACGATAGCCAAGATATTTTTATATATTGTATTATTTATTCCGGTTTTATTTCGACTATCTATCTTCTATTTTTTTCAGTTCGAATGTGATAAATTTAACTGTGACTGATAAGCAAACCATTGAATTTTGTTATTGTTAATCAGACCACAAAGTTTCTATTGTTAGATAGTCTGTGTTGGTGTAGCTAGCACGTCCGGTACACCTGCAAGCACCTGTGCTCAAATTAACGTGAAATTAGTTTGCTGTTCCTTTTCTGATAATTTCAGGAAGAATGTATGTTGAACTTTCAGCAGACAAACTCACGATTTAAGTGCTGGATCAAAGCAGTCTTCACGGAATTTATAGTACCGTAACATCTGTGGTAGGCCTACAAACAAGACCAAGCTTCAGAAAACTAAACTACAAGTTTTGAGTGCGTGAAATATTTTAACTTTGTTGAGAAAAAAAGAAGAAATGGAAATTTTAAAGGTGAGTTTATGCATCTAAAGTTTTTAAAAGTAAACAGTAGTATGTTTTAAACAGAATTTGCTGTTCGAATATTGTCACTTGTCTTAGCATGAATTTAAACGTATCGGGGAAGATCGAAGCAAGTTTTTCTTTTTTTTCCCCTTCTCGACTCACAGAATTTAAAATTTACTTGGTACAACCTAGTACCAGACGTTCTGTTCTTGCTCACTTGACTTGGCGCGAAATTTCGTGGCGTCACCGAATGGCATACCGCGAGAACGCTTAGTGGATAATGCCAAATCCGATATGCCGCCGCCTGATTTGAAAGGGTCATCAAACTCTTCAAAATTTTGCCGTCGATTCCTAGCTGGGATAGTATTTAGCGTTTTAGTTTTGCAATTGGAAGTGTCTAGGCTCACCTACTTTCAAAGATGCCTCTTCATTTATTTTTCCGTTGATTTTCCGGTTTAGTAGCTGATGCTATGTCTTTTACCTGACCTGAGCGAAGTGCTACACGACGGGAATGGTTCGTGTGCTGTCTGTCCATACGTATAAACGACCATTAATCGAAGCATTTGGAACTCCATGTTTGTTTTGCGATTGTTCAGGCAATGTTTGGATGCAGATATTGGTATGGCTGTGTTTTGAGATGAAGCAAGAAATAGCGTACAACGTGGGAACGCTAGTCTCTCCTGGCATTTGCTAGCGATTGAGCAGTGTCATGCAAAGAAAGATAAAAAAAGTTTTCGTTTGGAAACTACTTCAGCCGAGGCAAATTTTTTTTGCAGTTTCGTTCAAAATGACTGGACTTCTGAAGTGCATGTATGAATTAAGCTTAATTAAAATTGATGTGAGTTTAAGCTTACTTGTCAAAAAGGCATTAATTTGTAGTACACAGACAGGGGAAATTCTCTCATTAAAAAGGTTTATTATATCTCTCATTTAGTACGCACGCTGCGATTGGTCAATTTTGCAGGCCATATTTTACGTTACGGACCGCAAAATTTGAAAGGCCTTGAATCAATTTACGGCGGTAATCTTACATATACAATGAAAAAAATAGCAGGTTAATAATTAATGTCCTAGACGGGATAAAAAACAAGTAAAAGGCTAGACTAATAACTTTTTAGATTACCAAAACTCTCTGAAAGCTTTGACTTAAAGAAAAACAACTGATTAGCAGCGACTGGGCAAGCTAAAACCATTGAAGCTTATAATTTCACCTTTGGAGCCTGTTTGGCAACTGGTAAGTCAAAAGATGCTAAAAAAGAAGCTAAAACAAGTCAAATTAACTCAAAAAAACCGCTAAAACTAGTAATAAAAGTGGCTGTACCGAGAAAAAGAGTTTCTAGCTCGTTGATCTCTTAGTGGAAAAAATTCAGCTTCAAAACAATTCGCAACATTGTTCATCTTTGACAGGCTTACATAAGCTTAAATTTTGATCAAATAAAGCTGGAAACTTTTAACACACTGCTTTAGTTATTTGCTTTCACAGAAACAAAACAGTATTGTTCTCCTAAAGTACCTTGATTCCTCGGCGAAATTCTTGTTCTTGTAGTGGAGATCAATGGAAATAACTTTTTCAAAAGTCGGCCTGGCGTTGCCAATACCCGACTAAAACTCATAGTTTCCGCCGCAACTCTTTGATGTTCAGCGTCACGCATATACTTTGTTCGCAAAGCGAACTGCTGAGCACAAAGCCAAAGGCAGGTGGAAGGAGGATTTCTAGAGATTTCTTTCAGTATATTCTTTGTCACGACGAAGACGCATTCTCGTCCCCAGAGCTACGCGGCTTTTTTCAAATTACGTCTCGTGTAGCTCTGGTAACGGCGAAAATTTTATTTTTTTGTGATTGTCCGATCCAAACTGTAGGCGCAATAACGTTATAATTTTTAGGCTTCCACGCATAACGGTTTATTTCCGATTGAATTAATCAGGACATTAATTAATATATTGACTTGATGAATTTCCACGCATAGAATGTGGCTTAGGGTCGATTAAGCGACCAAATTTAGCCCGAGTATCAGGCTTTCGGGGGGGGGGGGGGAGGAGAGAGAGAGAAAGGGAAAGGAAAACTTGACACAACAGCCCGGTTTTGATACTTTAGCCCCCTTGAAATACGATACGCTTCTCTTAGATAAGCAGCCAATCAGAATTATTTCCGGTCGCACGCCATGTCAATAAACTGTCACGTGTGTACTTGCGCGAAATGAAGGTCACGGTATGTTTTCTGTCAAGTTGTTCGCATGGGTCAGTTCTGAGCGAAAATTCTGCAGAATTTGCCGCGAAAACTTACCCGCTAAATGCGGCCCTTGTGCGGCTTCCGTTTCCCTATTTTTAGAGACATCTAAGTCGTATTGGGAAAGTTGTTGCAGAGTATTGGAGTATTTGCTGTCCCCGGGTCATCGTGAATCTGTTTGCAAGAAATACGCTCGAATGGTTGTAAACTGTTAATTAATACAAGTAGGGCCTGATACTTACGCTATTCCAGGGACTGCGAGTTGTCTTTGTGGAGACCTGGGTTAACTCGGAGGAAAATCCTTCTGCCATCCCCAAAACTCCTGAGAAGACTGTGACGATACAACTGATGAGAATCATAAGATTAGAAACCGCGGTCTTGTTTGTAAACTTATATTTAGCTACATATATTCTGTAGTGGCACAAAGAAGCCAGTCGCTTGATTGGTAAACAAACTATATGCTAATGGCATTTCAAATATCGGGCTTTTCTATACTCTCCAGTTGTCAATAACTGCTACATTAAGCGATGAGGCTATATTATCCTACATCAAAACGCACTACATATCGTATCAAAAACTCATAAGGGGATTTTATTCATGCTTCTACCAAAGGCGTTATACATACCAAAAAAACAGTGTCGAGACTGGATATATTTACAGAATGCATGCTGCGTTAGGCAAAGCATTGTGCTCTGAAATCGCGTAAAACACAACTGTACGGAGTTTTAAAAGCAGATACCAGAGGATCACAGCGGATGTCCGGACTCTAAATCATTCAAACATTAACGCCAGACTTCTCCACATGTTCGGACTCCAAATCACTCTCTCAAAAACACGAGATTCCAACTTTCTTCTTTGATTTATTTGCTTCAACAGCAACAACAACTTGCGAATAATTCTCTACTCGTACACGTGTTTTGCGATCCCAGAATGCTCAACTTTCCTAAGCTTAGAACATTACATCCGTACTAATTTCAACACTGTTGTCACGCAAATCTAGAACCTTCGAGCAATAACAACTGTCACGCTGGTTTCTAGGAGTTTCTTGCACATAAACATTTGTGAAAATAAAAGAACAAAATACTAGAAAACCTAACAGTTTCTGAATCTTAAAATGTTCCACAATCTCAGCTTTCAACAGCGGATATGGAAAAATATTATTGCTTTTACTAACCCAAAATGGCAGGTATTTTAAGCAAGCATACCTTACAAAACTGACGAGAAATTCTGCAAGACACGCTGAAATAAAATTGTGTGTTGCATAAGGCGCTAAACTTACGCATATTTTTCCTCCGCTGAATACAAACTGTACCGAGACGTTTTTTGCCCCCTACAAATAAGCTATAACAACGAGAATATAACCACCTGAAGAGTACTACTCTCAAGAGCAATATGTAAAAGGCTACCCGGCTTTCAAAGGTTTCACAAAGAGAAAATTCAAATTTTGTCTAAATTTCCCGACTCTGGGGTGACTCACGTGATGCGCTCCTTTGTCTCTTGGCCAATCAGCGTAGCATCCAGATTCTGGATGTTGAACATGAGCCAATCAATGGCTTTGTGTCAGGCCCTCTTCCCCTATCCCCCTCTCCCTCCCCCTCCCCCTTCCGAGGGCCTGATACTCAGGCTAGATCAAATTTTGCTGTTTGGTTAAGCACGTAAGAATGCACCTGCTAAATTTCAAAGTGTTAGAGATTGTCGCTAAATGACAGCGATTCTTTCCTCGCTACAGCACTTTCTACAAAACTTCAGCCTGTCCATAAATAAGCTTACATGTTACTGTCTCATCAACTTTTGTAATCACCTCTTGATGTCGATTTTTAAAACCTTGGGCGCCAAATGCTTCTGGATTTCAATTTTCGATGTAGTGAAACGTAATACAGTGTAGCGTTTCGTGGTGAAACGACAAGTTTACAGTTCACATTCTCACACAACAGAAACCAGACCGAATGTAATAAAATAACTATACAATTCAGTATAATGCAAATGCAATACCCTTATTCAAGCAAGATACAAATCCAAAACCCGTAAGCAAAATGCAGGGAAAATCGTTCTTCTGAGCAACTACGGCACAAAAGGAGAGATTTAGAGAGTCCCGAACAGCTTTACACCATGACTCCATCGATTGGAATTCAAATTTCTCGGTTGTTGCCAGAATTGTCATGCCCAGAGCCCCACGGACGAGAATAGAGCAGGCGCAATAGCACCTTAATGGATTAGACATGTGCTATCGGATGTCGCGGGTTTCACAACATCCGGTAATGAGTCATGATACCAGAGCCCTTCTTAGATACGTGGTGTAACTATCATATAGCTATGTATAGCCATGAAGGGCTGTTCATGCATTTTTTACCACATCTCGTCAGTTTCTCGTTCTCTGATTGGTCGAGAGCCGTGGGAGATAAGAGTCCATACCACGGCTTGCGTCATGAATGCTTGTCGCTAATGATTGTGATCAATTTATTGTAGACTCTCGCCATGTTAAAAAAAAACTATTTTCGCGGTAAAATTGTTAATTTTAACAAGAACTCAACCACTATAATTGTTATAAGATTAAGAAAGAAAAAAAATGACAAAAGAGATCACAGGGGAACAAGAAAGGTCACATGACTGAACGAAAAAAGGTGCCAAAAGTGTTGCAGCGTTTATTTCCAAAGCTGAATGAATCAATGAAACTGCTCCGAAGTGAACGAAGTGGCACAAGTTTTTGGGAAAACATCTTCTAATTATTGGCTCTGAAATGTAGCAATTGTTTGATCTTTCTTGGAACATTGCTGTAATCATCGTTGAAAGCAGATTGAGGCTGTACGATTTCACTATATTAGCTGCGGGAGTTGAACCGAACGAGTTTGTTATCCGTTAGTACAACGGCTCCGTAAAAACTAAAATCTTAAATTAAGATGTTAGGCATCTCACATAAGATGGATAATAACTGAAATTAAGATCGAAGTCACCTTATTTTAAGACGATATACCCTTAAGTGAGTCAAAAACGTCTTAAATTAAGATGACCACGCTCTTATTTCTTTGTAAGATTCTTAACGTCTTAATTTAAGGTTTTGAATACGTCTTAAACTAAGATAGCTTGATTCTTAAATTAAGACGTATTATTTCATCATTATCTTAATTTAAGAATTACACTTCTTATTTTAAGTTATGTACTTTGGAATATCTTATGTACTTTGGAACATCTTAAAATAAGATTGCTCCTGATCTTAAATAAATTTTAAGATGATTTGAAAACAGTTAAGAGCAATTCATCTTAACTAAGATGCAGTGGGTCTTAAGGGACGGACCATTAGATATAACCGGAGGGGGGGGGGGGGTAAAAAATTTTCGGTGCAGGAATTTTTTTTTACGGCCTACTTGTCTACAGGATTTTTTTTTCTGGGACACAAGCTTTGCACGAATTTTTTTTTCGCCTACCGATACATATCTCTTTTTTTTGCAAAACATCTAACATTTACGCAAGAATTATCATTAATACTATTATTACTTTATTACTTCATTACTCAGATATGCTCTCTGGATTAAGCGGCATTTAATTAAAGTTTAAGTCATAACTTTGTTATAAAAAAGACGAGGGTTGTGACACATTTATAACATTACCGTTATTGTAGAATCATGTATAAAAATATAACAACTAGCTATAGCTTTCCATTTGTCGTGTGTCTGTTTAGTAATAGATCACAGATGTCAAAATGTGGTATTGATGAACACTAAAAAAGTCGCATATTAAAAATGCTGCAGGCGTCACACTTTTGACATATGTTTTGTGATCAATTACAGAAAAGATCGGCACAAGGCAAAAAGGGTATCTATTTTATATATTATGCAACTAACAGAAAAGAAAATCAAACTTGCCTTGTAGCGATTGACTGTCGAAGCTTGTTCCAGTTTAGGTATTTTCCAAGTCCCCAGTGCTACTTTTAGTCTTGGCTTATTCTTTTCTGCTTTGTTTTTACTTGTTATAAGCCCTTTCATTTAAACTTTTTTTTTCAACAACTTCACTTGCGTCTCGTAATAATGGTAACAGCTTTGGAGATTTTCTCCAGTTTAGGGAATTTTAAAGTCACAAAAAAAAAAACAGCTCGTTTTGGTATTATGTTTTCCTTTATACTTGTAAACAGCTTCTGCTACTAAACGGTTTTCAAGGCCTTCCCTTTGCTGCATCCGAAATATAAATCTCACAAACGTTTTCAAAACTGAGCGCAATGTTTTACTCTAATAGATCTTAGGCAACGACCAGTCACAGAAGGTGTAGCGTTCTAGTATATTGTATATAAGAAAATGACGATGAGAAAAGTCCTGTATGACTTATTATTTTAAAAAGCGTTCTCATTTTAATATGGTTGGAAAATATTACAGTTATTATTTTACTTAATTTTCTATCTAAAATATATTTATATACAAGAAAGAAAGGAGATGTTTTATAGTATAATTTTTGATAATTTTAAATATCAGGGAAAATGTGTGGTAGTTTTGATTGAACAGAAAGCAAGATATCACCATTTTTTAATATGTTCTGTTGTATGAAAAATATCAAACGCTGTTGTTGTAATAAAGTGTAAAGTATCACAATATTCTGCCTTTAACTTATTTTTCTTTGCGTTGCCCTTTAATGCTATGTATGTCACTTCCGTTGCACGAATTTTTTTTTGGGGGGGGGGTGCATAACCGCTTGCAGGAATTCTTTTTAGACAAGTTTCCCTTGCAGGAATTCTTTTTTTTTGGTAAAAGTCACCCCCCCCCCTCCCCCTCCGGCTAATTCTAATGGTCCGTCCCTAAATTAAGACAGGAAGAGATTTCTTTCAAAGCTTTCAACTGAAAAGGATCGAAAGTTCTGCTGACCTCTCGTGATTGGTTAGTTTCGATCCAAAATGCGTACCGCGGAGGAAACAGCCACGTTTTTGTGCTTGACTCAATTCGTTGAACAGACCAACACGGCATGAATTCCATGACTTCTTCGGTTCAATTTGACATTTTTATGCCCGTAGATTGTTGTGATGGTGACATATTTTTCAACTGGTGTTGGTGAATTCATACATTATTCAATGCTGAAGACTTGGGTCCCTAAAACTGAAAGAATGTCTATGAAGTTCAAAGACAGTTTGTTCAAAGCGACTGCATGCATAAAGATAAGTTAACTGAGAAGACGACGTAATGGCAACTGTTGGCAAAAATATACACAAGCAACGGATCTGTTCCACCAAAAGAAAAAACTTCAGGAAGACGTATTGAACCATAGTTGACACTTTTTCCTTGCTTCGCCAGAGAAAAGCTCAGCGTGAGTGCATGCGAAGAAGACTGGCGAAAGGCCGCAAAAAAAGCAAAGATACGGTGATGAGCTTTTTGTTCTATTTTTCTATTTTTGTTTGAGCTGAATTATTTTAATTTAGTGGTGTAATAAAGCGTTTTTGGTTAAAATATGTTTTGTGGTTATCTGGTTATTTGTTCACTCTCATTTTACTAAGCGGGCAAGCCGTGACGCGAAAAATGAATACGCGCAATCAATTTTTGAAATGTAACGAACGGTCTCCGGAAAATAAGGCGAGTTAAAATATTAAATTAAGATGAAAACGCATCTTATCTAGGCACCTCGTGTTTAAGATGTCAGGCAACTAAAATTAAGAAGTTGACATCTTGTTCTAAGATGATTTATCATCTTAAAGTAAGACGACGAATCTTAATTTAATACAAATGCGCATCTTATCTAGGCACCAGTTAGTTGTGAGGAACGTCAGAATTCACCATCTTAGTTTGTTAAACGCAAATCACAAAACGCAGTTGTTCTCAGCTTAGAGGTTGCGAACGGAATGGTAAAAACAACACTCAACCAACTGGGAAAGCGATTCTACTCCTTTTACATGGCATCCGATTTGTACCTGAACATTTGGGGCTTTTGGAACACAGACCTATAACGACTTCAGGAAGACGAGTGACGAGTGTCAGTTTTGCGTGGTATAGCCTTCCTTCTTCTTGGTAGTGTTTGTTCAATAATTGTTTAGATGTATATTGCTTCTTCATTTTTCGTACTGACTCGCAATGAATTTGTGACAATTTTATTCAATGCTTCTGTCCTGTTTAACTGTGTTTTATTTTATGTATTGTCTTGATATTTCGGAATGGAAGGATCGGAAACCTGCCATTCAGTAAAATCTTAATGATTGACGCGACGATGAAAGAACTTAAAAATTGTAGACACAACGCTAAATGCATAATTTTCTACTTTTTTCTGTGGTAAAAGACAAATTTCCTCCAGTTTTCCGTCAGTATGGCCTCTTATTTCCCACGATTTTCGTTATCTAACCGTCAAAATAAGTTGCAGACTCCCTCGGCGTCCACAACTCCGCTTCCTATGTTTATGCCTATATTGGATTGAGTCAAACCACTATATGATAGTTACACCACGTACCTACCGCGCCCTGTGATCCCACCGCTGACCAAACAGATTGTATGCTCTGGGAACGAGAATGACGAAGACGAGCAACGATTTTTTAAAAGCCAATGAAATTCGCGCGTTTTATTCCTTTAACACGCTCCAGTCAAATGCCCTGCTCAACTTTTGACTTGAAAAGTTTTCCTTTTTCTCCGATTCTTGGTCCGAGCGGAAAAAACTCGATCCGTAACTTACAGTACCGAACTCGGCTAATATGAGGTATTTATTTCTACCCGTTTTAGCTCAATGAGAAACGTAAAGATCAATTAGTGAGCATTTGCAAGTAGAAATCTTCTAAATAAGTGTTATTCGTGAGAATCTAGGACTCATGTAGCTTATTACTTGGAACCAGTTGGAAGGTACCTGACTTCAGCACAATTGAGACAACTCTTTAGTGAATAATAGCAAGAAAATAAAGCAGCTCTGTGATCTGGAGTCAGAGGTTGGGTTTTCTTCAGAAAGACTGACACTATCCACAGTGTTTAATTTACAAGACGTTTTTCAATATGGCTGCAAAATAAAATGTGTTTTGGCGTCCATCCCAGTGGGATGGCCTCAAGGAATCCTGTGCATTTTCACCAAGATTTCGGTCAATTTCTCTTATCATTTCCATATCAAAATTGCAATAGCCCCAATAAGAGACCTTCAGACAAAGTGAACAACGCCCATAGGATGTCCCAGGATGTCCTTTTCCAGGTATCGTTTGATGTAAAATATAGAAAGTTTGGGTTTACTGAGATAAACACAAACTGGGCATCATTTGGTAAAGATTTTTGAGGGTTTAGCACTGGCCCATAGGTATTTTGGGGGTTAAGTTTTGCCCCACTTTTTTTGCAATTACCACCCTTCCCCATGAGCCTATGTCGCCAGTGTTATCCCCCAAGATGGCGCTGATGAGTGCTCAAAAACAATAATGTCACTTGTGGGAACAGCAGGGAGACACGAGAGTACGTTTTCGTGCAGCCAAGGATCTGATGTTTGCCTTTTTTGTCGTGGGACAAAAGTTGACAGAGCCATGTTTGGGACAGGTTTGCAACTTAAGAGGCTCTGACTGTAAATATCGAGAATCGGCGGACAAGCCCAAAAAATCGAAAATCCTGATAACTTGTCAGAAGAACACTTTTGGGGAGCTATCTTCAAAACTATTACTTAAACCTTCTGGAATTCTATTGTTTTCGAGAAATTCGGAAAAACGGTTTTGCTTAATTTATTACGCAATAATCAGGCTTAAAATTAAACAAATTTATAAATGAGCTTTCTTTTAAACAATTTGCAACACCAGAAAACAATTTTAGTTTTAAATGACAGCAACACTCTTCCACTTTCTATCAATGGGAATTGCTTGGAGTTTTGCTTTATTTATATGGTTTGGTGGTTCTTTGAAACAAAGGCATTTTACGCACCTCGGAAAAAGGCAAAAATTGGGTAACTTTAGAGGCTTAAAACTGGTCTTGGTATGTCTAATATCAAATTGAAATAAACACTGTGATAAAGTTTGGCCCTACTACTATTAGGATATATAATAAAAAATCTGGGCGATTCAGGCTCGCGCTCACAAAAACAAAAATTCGCGAACCAGTGTTGCCAAAATTTGCATAATGAAATGAATAATTTAGGCGAGCTCAATTTAGAGGATTTTAGTTACTGAAGACACACAAAGAATAAACTAAAACATTCCTTCAATCTATTTTTGCGTTGTTTTGGGCTTATACTATTTCTACGTAAAACTTAAGAGAAGGAGAAGAAGTTTTAAAAGTTCTACACAAGCTGTTGCGTGACCGGTGTCACGTGAATGTTTTTTGTCAATTTGTCAGACTGCTTATGGCAGTTTTTAAAGGCGGTCTCCTACATTAGCCGCTGTTTTATGCATGCATGGCTAATTCCCTAGCGAATACCCTGTGTTTGGGGCATACTGTCATGTGCAGCTGATATTCTACTGGGACGAAAATTTCTGACAGGCAAGTCTAGAATTAGCCTTGTATAGATATGACACCTTTCCGCTTCGAGAAAAGAAAACTACGACGTACAGAAGTATGTAGGCTCAGTCTCCAGCCGTGAGTGTCTCTATGCGCCCGCAATTCTCGCCACCTTCACGGCTGGGCGCACAGGTTTGGCTATTGTTTAGACTGACCAATCAGAGACAAGCCCCCTGAAATTTGCGGGGCAGAATGCGCGACATAATTTAGCGGGATTTCGTCTTTCTCTTGAAATTTCACACTTTTAGGAGGACGTTTCAGGCATACTTTTCGCATTTCGCTCTTTTTCAAGACGATAAAAAAAAAACAGATAAAATTTAAGCAAATGACGTGTGGATTGTCTGCATAATTATTAAAATTGCAATAACGTCACGGACATGCAACCAAACCCGTGCGCCCAGCCGTGAATGTGGCGAGAATCGCGGGCGCATCGAGATACTCACAGCTGGAGACTGAGCCTAAGAAGTATGTTGCTGTGTACGTGACTCGATCGCTCTTTTCAAACGGCTATTGAGATTTTGGGCGACTTTTTGAAATGTCGCTGTTTCAGTCAGGAAGCAAAAGTGCATTATTATTATGATTTATACGTATTTGTCAAAATATGTGCTGTTTCTATCAATTATCACACTTGTATAAATGTTTAAAATAACGTAAACCACGGACGTCCTGAAAGGGGGATGTATATATGAGTTATTAATGCGGCTGTACATCTAAGAGATATCAATACCAAGAAAGATTGTTTGGGTTTACTTCGCAAGATCGCTGAGAGCTTTTTCACGGTTTTGGAGGAAAAGATTTCCATTGAAGAAAATATCTCGTTTGTATGAACGTGCAGTGATGTTGCGTGACTGGATTATTTTGAGTGGTACTTTTGTGTTCCTTACTTTAGAGCAGTTTACAGTGATTACACGGTCATTTTAGCTCTCAATTTATACGCGTACGTCTGCTTTAATGATTTGTAATAGGAACTATTTGGATTTTCGAGAACCTTAGTATTTTCCCAAAGAAACTGCAAATAACAAAGAAAGGCTATTGGGACTGCAGAGTATAGACATCTGGCAAAATGTGATCACCAACTGCACTCTAGTTTCACCAACAATTTTCCAAATTTGTTCGTAATTCTTCAGAAAGATAAATGAAGATACCAGCGAATACATGATCTAGTAGAAAGACTATCCGAAAATTGTTACGGTAAACGATTTGTCATATTTCAAGTAGTCCTTCCATTATAGTTTTTTTCCTGTAATGCAGATTATGCAAATTTCGGCAACACTGGTTCCGCGAATTTTTGTTTTTGTCAGCATGAGCCTGAATTGCCCAGATTTTTTATTTCATATCATAATAGTAGTAGGGCCAAACTTTATCACAGCCTTTATCTTAATTTGAAGTTAGACATACCAAGACCCATTTTAAGCCTCTGAAGCTACCCAATTTTTGCCTTTTTCCTAAGGGCGCAAAATGTCTTTGTTTCAAAGAACCACCAAACCATATCAATAAAGCAAAACTCCGAGCAATTCCCATTGATAGAAAGTAGAAGAGTATTGCTATCGTTTAAATTAAAATTGTTTCCTGGCGTTGCAAACTGTTTAAAAGCAAGCGCATTCAATTTGTTTAATTTTAAGCCCGATTTTTGCATAATTAATTACGCAAAACCGTTTTTTCCGAATTAATCGAAAACAATAGAATTCCAGAAGGTTTAAGTAATATTTTTGATGATACCTCCCCAAAAGTGTTCTTCTGACAGGTTATCAGGATTTTCGTTTTTTTGAGCTTGTCCGCCGATTCTCGATATTTACAGTCAGAGCCTCTTAATTGTCTGGTTTTGCAATGACGTTCAAATTGCAAGATGAAAACCTCTAGTCATCAAACATGATACCTCAAAGCATGGCCTAGCTGTTAATTGAAATAAGGTGAAGTAAGGTAAAGTCGCACACGAGCCAAGGAGGCCCACATGACCGGCGCTTATCCCGGTTTCTGTAGCATGAAGCAACTGAGAAAATTGCTTCTCCCCCTGGATGGGATGCTAGTCCATCGCCGTTTACCCATTGTACACCTGGGTGGCGAGAGACAATGTGGGATAAAGTTTCTTGTCTATGGAAACAACATGATGGCAGGGACTGGGCTTCGAACCACCGACCTTCAGATCTGAAGTCCAACGCGCTAACCACTACGCCACCACGCCCCCACATAAATGGTGATTTTGGAGGGTAGAATTGTATCAATTTAGCACAGATTCATTCCTCGAAATCCTTTCTCTATAGCACTGAGTGATTGTTCTTTCTTGTTTAGTCATGCACCAGAACTCAGTTAACTCCACCCTACATAGGACGTAAGCTCTAAGCAAAAAGTGACTTTTTGGCCGAGACAATAAATGCTGCAACATTTTCAAATAAACAATAAATGTATGCTTTGCTTTGTTTTATTCTCGTGTGACTGGGAATCTCTTACAACTGAGATGTACTTCAGGTTTAAAATTGAAATTAAAACAACCACCAAAAATTTGAAGTAAACCCTTTCAGCCCCAGCATCATTATACAAATTCTCCTTACTGGTCTCCGTGCAGTTCATTGAATAGCTATTGGGGGAACCTTTTTGAACATCAAGACAATTCATCTTCGGTGATCATTTTCTTAATTCTCATGACGTGTATATGTTGTAATGCACTGATATGATGAGAAGAAATTTGAAGCTGATCAATACTGGGGCTTGAAGGGTTAAGGCTAAACACATTCCAAAGTAATAACCCAAGCATGCAAGTGACAGAAGCACCCCATTAAAAGGAGAACATTCCACCTAATCTTTATATTCTCGATAGTTTTCCATCCCTCTTGCCAGTTCCTATGTGTCTTGAACTGAGCAAAGTGAAAGGGAATTTTGTATGATGTGGTCATAGTAGTATGACCTGCGCAGGCTGTCGGTAGGCAGAAATATCAGATTAAAATCGGGGACAAAAACATAAAATTCAGAGATTGTTTGGGAATTTTGTTCTGGGCGTTCTCCGGACAACTCATTCGGTGACGTCAAGACATTCCACGCCAGGTCGAGTGAGCGGGAAGAGAGCGCCTGAGTACTAGGCGGTCTTTGTGACAATTTACTCGTTCAGTTTCCACCTTCGATTAAAACATCAACTCTTGTCATTGAATACTCTGCATTTTTTCGCTTTACTCTGAAAATTTCAGATCAGAGTAATGTCGTATATTGTTGATGGTTTTCTCTGTTCTCTTCTATCTAATCAACTAAGGAATTAACGTGCATTACCCGCGCTTTTTTATCGTAGGTTGCGTTTATTTTTGCTGCCTTTTTAAGCCTTGGAAGTGGTCTTGCGATCACGTCAGAATCATTTCCCTGGAACACCATCAGCAACGACCTGCTCGAGGAATTGATACCGGACGAGAAAAACAGCGAAAGGAATGTACAAATCGAGGGCTCTCATGCCTTAAGATTAACAGAAGAAAAAAATTTAGCGGGCGGGAAAACTCTCCAGAATTCTATCCATGACGTAAGCAATAAAGCTACTGAGAAATTGTTTGGAACTGCTGTAGATGTAGCCACCCTACCTGAGGCAACCACGAGGGGGCTAAAGAGACGTATCGACTGGGAACCTAGCTGTACAAAATCATCAGAGATCAGAGTACTGCCTAAGAGCAGCACGCAAGTTCGTTCTGCTACGGAATGTTATTTGACCGCGAGCTTGCATGGCAAGTGTATGAGCTCTATTATACCCTATGGAAGGCGGGCTTGCCAGAAAGCTTATGTGGAGATGGAGGGCTTAGCGATTGCATTCTGCAGATGTGCTAAGCGAAATGGGTTCACTGGTGAAAATTAGCTGTGTCTGGATCGCAGCATGGATATTTATACTGATGTAGAAATTATATTTACAACTTGTAATTTAAGAGTATATATACGTATTTAAGAAAAAGATATTAAATTTGAACTAGATGCTAAGCTTCCATGAGTTTGTATTTAAATAAAGACAGCAGTCAAATAAAGAAAAAGAAACCCTTCTTGAAATAAATTTGGAGTGTTTACGTAATGAAGGTAGAAGAAAACGCACGAGAGGCAAATTATGACTGTTGTTTTACGAGAATTTCGTGAAGATGTTTTTTTTATTTGTAAATTAAAGGATTCTAGCAATCTGGTTTTAGATAGCGTGTTGAGATCCATTTTCAAGTCTACATTTTTCACAAACAGTTGTGAAATGCAAAAAAATACTAAGAGTTTGAAATAGTGCCTGGCAAAATTTAAATGTCAGCCTAACAGTGTCTGATCTCGAGGTAGGTGTGTTGGGCCTTCCTCTTCAATCATCTTATGGATGAATTACCCTGCAAGCTTTCAAATCAAGCAACCATCAACACTTTCAATGTCGTTGTGAGTTTGCTGTTTCTATGTACACAGCCTGCCTTAGTGAATGATTTTGGCTGGAATACATTTCCACCTTTCAAATGTTTGTGTCTGTCTAATAGTCTATGAAGTCATAAAAGCTGTTTTAACATACAATCACTGATGCTTCAACTTCAAATGTACATATAACAATTCCCTCAGAATGTCAGTAGTGCACCTTCCTTGTCTCCTATTAATTGGCATTCAAGCCTGTCCATGGTCGGTAGAGTATCAGGACCAAAACAACCTTGTCTGATGAGGCACTTTAATTTTTTCACATTTGAACTGTTAGTTGAGCTTTCTAGTACATCGTCATTGATTTCCTTGTCACATAATGCATGCTGGCTGTTGATGGTAGTGGAATAGCCATCAGGGAAACAAAGGGCTTTAAATGTGAATTAATCAGCAAGTCTTAGCATCAGGCTTTGTACAGCAGATTCATCTTCTTTCTTCTTTCTATTCCTTGCCTTTCTGGTGTTTTTCTTTTTCCTTCCGTTTATGTGGTTGGTCTTTTTCCGTGATACAAGTAGGGCAAAGGCATTGTATTTTGGACTTGGGTACAAGCTTTGGATTTTAGCATTTATTGTGGTATCCGGGAGTGATATTAACTTGCCAATCAGAGCCTCAAAGTATTTTTAGAAAACAATACTAATTTAAGAGCTCCTGTAAATCGCAGACTTGACGCCTATAATTTTAGAGGTAAAAATGATACTTTGTTTAGCTGAGATTTTTTTCAGTATGCTGTTCATCCCCTGCTTCACTATCATCTGCTGGGCACCTATATCATCATTTTTGGTGCATTTATCGAACCTTATCTGTCGGTTCTTTGTATTTGGCTCAGGTCTTTACTAGCTTAAAGAAATGAGGAAATAGCGAAATTTAATACGCTTTGTTACTTTGCTCTCGCAAAATCGCAAAATTAAATACACGTGAAATGCGGCTTCGGAATTTTCGCGAAATTAAGTACGCCGAAAATAATTATTAGTAAGAGTAGGGTACAAATTAAGGTAACGCTATGAAAGCCATTGCTTGTAACATATGGTCTTGCCCGGTGTATCATGTGGCATTGGCTAGTCGACTTTATGCACCCAAATATGAAAAACTATGTCAATGACACCTAAGAATTATGGGGGGGGGTTAAAAGATTAAAAGAGGTGGGGCCACTTGCCATTTTCAGGCCTGGGAAGGGAATTCCTTGCAGAAATTTTAATCTTTCAATATATTTTCCCTCCCCCCCCCCCCTCTACATAAATAATGACCGGTCCCTTACGCTTCTCTCGTGCTCTCCAAACTTCCCAACCTTCCCGTGTGCATCCATAACTCGATATACGCATGCTAAAGCATGGACCAATTGTTAAATGAAAATGACATTGAATGACACCCTAAACACAATCCACTTCATTTTCAAAGTAAGATCCCCTGGTTTGGAGGAAATGCTATGGTGAGAA
Source organism: Siderastrea radians (assembly GCA_964017195.1). NCBI lineage: Eukaryota > Metazoa > Cnidaria > Anthozoa > Scleractinia > Rhizangiidae > Siderastrea > Siderastrea radians. The sequence goes on along the minus strand of OZ024891.1, from coordinate 36,639,091 downwards.
CTCGACGAATGAATTAATCCTATTTTGCATGGGCTTTTTTTGAGTTCCTGAGCCTGGGGGGCGGGGGGGACACGTGTGCCCCCACCCCATAGATTTCGTGTAATGCTCTTGTGATAAAAATTGTCACGTTTTAAGCACGTCATTTGTTTAACAGATTGGGTTAATGACATGTCAACGTATCATAATGTCAGAATGACGTCATAAACCAGCCATTTTGAATTTTGAGGCCGCCATCTTGAATCCCGAGCCTGCAGTTATACAGTTGACAATGACGACGTCGAAAAATATATGAATTTCTTCAAGAAACATACTTAATCAAAACAAGCACAAAATAGTAAAGGATTATCTTTGTCTCACAAACGAAGGGGAAAAACTGAAAAAAAACTGAAAAAAGCCAGAAAATAGTCAAAATACACTCCTGAGTAGACGGTTGCTATGGAAACGCCAATCATTATAGACATGTCCTTGACGCAGGAAAATTTTCTCTGATAAATTTTAGGAAAAGCCACGAGATTTGGTGATCATTCGTGTTGCTGTTCAAAGTTATAATTTGTTCAAGTCAGCGCGGGCACAAAGTTCGTCCTCCCCCCCCCCCTCCCCCAGGCTAAATAGGGTTAATACCTTTTCTGGGGCACTTTCAATGGCATCATTTGGTTTTCGGGGGTTTTAAAATTTCTTTTTCTTTTCTTTCTCTTGGCACTTTTGGGAGGGAAAAATTCTCCCTCAAAAAATTTTGGACGGTAGTAAAAGAAAAGCAAAACTGAATTCAAAAAAGAAAAATATGAATTGTAAACGAATCAATGATGACAATCAAATACGACGGTGGAGATAATTGAGTGCGGAGTAAGGGCACCTGTCTAAATATCTTAATTGCGAATATGAATAGGAATATGAATTATGTGCTAGTGTGATCTGAAAAATATAAAGATCTTGATGAAATATAACATAAGATTCATTGTATTGACGATAAAGTTGAAGCAAAATGCTTGTCTTCTATTTTCTCAGATAGTTTCAGGTCTTTTAAAGGAAAATTTGTGTAAACCAACGCAGTCTGATGTTAACATATTCGTCAGCTAAAAATTTAAGCCTCAGAAGATTTTAGGGAATAAAGGATAATTTCACGAGCTGCTTTTCCTAGCTGCCGTCGACTTGCTTTCCGACAATGCTAGCTGACCTTATTTTGGCTCTAAACGACATATATTTGTCCCACCGAAAACAAACGGAATTAATCTTCCTGCTGGTTACGAAAGTTTGAGATCATGGCCTTTTTTTGTGAATGAAACTAATCGACTTGGAATCAGGCAAGAAAAACTGATTTTTGAGGAGGAAGGAAATGAAAGCTGGAGAACCGAGGAAAACGATCAAAACAAGGTGAAAATCAACGACAAACTCAACCCGTATATGACACCGAGTTCGGGATGACGGAAGCTCACTCCACTGCACTACGATAATATCCAAGTCGACTTGGAGTCTTGATGTATTGGGTTTTGAGAAGTGGGAAAAGCCGGAAAACCCATGGAAAAGGAACCATCAGAACAACGAATATGGTAACTAACAACAAGCTCGGGCCACGTTGATCTCAACCCCACTCTTTTATCCGCATAAAACTGAACAACAGAATAACGTATTTGTCTCTGTAACGCTAAGTTACTTTTATACTCCTTGAGGATGCTTTTAAATAAAACTGTACGTTTAGATAAGAAAGAAGATAACCAAGAAAGCTTTGTTTAGTTATTTATTTATTCAGGGTTTTGTTGTTGTTGCTGTTGTTCGAATCGTTAAAGTGTAAATTAAACTGTGACTGACAATTAACTCGTGGCGAACATCAAAACAGACATGACTTTAATTTTGTTATGGCTAACCAGATCACAAAGTTCCTATCATTAAAGAAACTATGGTAGTGTAGTAGCTAAAAAGCAATCATTTTTTTGTGTGTGTTGCTTTAGCACGTCTGGCACACCTGCAAACACATGTGGTCAAATTAACATGAAATCAATTTGCTGTTCCATTTCTCGTACACATTTCATTTTGAGACAAAATGTATGCTAAACTGTCAGCAGAAACAAACTTACGGATAGGTGTTTTGAAAGCAGTCTTCACAGAACTGATATGCTGCATATGTGGTAGGCCTACAAGACAAGTTTGAGTTGTCTTTTAAGTGTTTAATTATTCACCACGTTAAAACGCCATCGAGGAGAAAATGTTAAGCTACTGAATCATGGCGAATCCCCTTTATGTGCATTACAACAAAACTTTAGCCGAACAACTTCCGAAACTGTTGAAGAGCCAATGTATTCCATCCTCATTGCTAATATTGCACTCAGTGCTTTTTTATGTTATACCACAACGATGATGAACATCGTAACAATCTACGCTTTGATGAAGACATCTTTGCCATCGAACTCTTTGAAAATACTGCTTCTAAGCCTAACTTTCTCTGATCTTGGTGTTGGTGTACTAGGCTTTCCTTTTCAAATGACTTATCTGATGGATGAATTACGATGCAAGCTCTCAAATCGACCAGCTGTCATCACTTCCAATGTCTTTGTGACTTTGCTATTTCTATCTTCGTTGTCTAGCATTGTGGCGATAAGTGCTGATCGATTCATCGCCATACAACTTCCTCTGCGGTACGCGGGTGTTGTAACTCGCAAACGAATTTTTGCTGTTATCACCGTAATATGGTTGTTTAGTTCTGTTTTCTCAAGCCTGTGCTATGGTTTTGAAGTTATCCCAGTGTATTCTGCTTTCGTCGTTTTAGTCGTTATAGAATGTTTCTCTTTTATTGTCACAACACTATCTTCCTACACCATATATTTAACTGTGAGACGCCACAAAGAACAGATGAACACCCAGATACAGCAAGCGATTCAAAATGGCGACATCGTGAATGTTCGTAGATGTGGAAGTGAGAAATCTTCGCATGGTACCCTAATGATTTATCTCTTATTTTGGGTTTGCTATCTGCCCCACTTGGTCATTTCAATTGTTCGTGATATACACGCCAGTCAAAATGCAATTATTGACGGGCTTTTTTACTTCTCACAGACTCTGGTGTTTTTTAATTCGTCCATCAACCCTGTTATCTACGGCTGGAAGATGAGGCCAATTCGACGAACTACAATGAACATCATTCGAAAATCAATTAGAAGATATGTGCAAAGGACAAAAGGTGTAGCAGTGTAGTGCTATAGGTCGCGAAACCATTACTTTAGTTGCAACCGTACCGCCCTGTCTTATGTCCTAAAACGAAACACCACTTTACATCCATTTCTTTTTTTCACCCATAATGACCAAGGGTGCTGTAGGACGAGAAATGATATGAACTCGTTAGTCTAATGGACCTTTTTACCTGGCATGAAGAGTTTTAATTGGGTTTTGTCATAAAGCCTATACAAATGACATCTAACATGTCTAATATACAGTTTTAATCGATTACAGTCAATCTACATCACGCGTGAAGTACATATCATTTTGAACGGACAATTCAAATTGCAAATCTCTAGACTCGATCTAGACGATATATCGAATATTGGCCGGTTTAGTGTAAGGTGTAATTTTTTATTCAAGCTGACGGTTAATTTTAGAGCCTATTTAAACAGTACAAATTTGTAGTAGGCGACTTGGTTACCATAAGCCTTCGTCAAGAGTCGTTTCGTGTAAATCAACCTGCTTACGATTGTTGTTTACAACACAAAAAATACCTCTGGATTTTGAAGCATGTGTTAAAACCCTATGACAGAAGTATCCAGTTCCGATCGCTGGTGAGGCGAGCAGCAGCGCGCTGCTAAAGTCACATACGGCAGTCGTAGGTAAAAGTCTTATAGTCTAGATCGTTCCTTACAGACTCGATTCAAATGTTCGAAACAGAAGTCACACGTAGATCAACAACTCCTCCTGCCCCAACCTTGTCTTGAGCGAACCCTAATGATTGTTTTCTTCCCGTCAGCGTCAAATAATAGACTGGGAAGCCCTTAGGATAACCTTAACAAAAAATGCAGATTTTGGTCTCGCTTAGGGTTTTCAGGACGGAAAGGCAACATGTTTACCCGTACAGGTATCGCTTAGGGTTGAGCGTAAAGAGAAATCTATTTGAAAAAAAAAACCAAACACTTTCAATCTTTAGCGTTAATCTCTAGCGCAATTATAATCACTGTAGCTGTTACTTGGTTGTCTGTTTTAGCGTGGTCTCCCTTCAAATAAAGTCAAATAAAGCCTGAGCCACACCCCGATTGGTCTCCTCCAGGGGTTTAATTTTACTTTTCCGACGAGCATCCCCGTCACTTTCATATGAGAGTCCCCCCCCCCCCCTCCCGCTAAAGTGAGTTGGGGGCTGCGGGGGTGGTGAATCGGTCTGAAGTGTCAGACATCTCTTCTTTCTAGCCTCTGCGGCCACGGAGGGGAGGGATTGATTAGGGTAAAGAGACGCCAGACAAAGACGATATTTCTTTCTGACTCTACGAAGGATTTGAATCCCATACAGTGGAGTGGCAATACCCCTGGTCGCTTTATGCTTCAGAAACTGGGTTAAGTTCTCTTTGACCTGACCTTACCTTACCTTTACCTTACTTAAGTAGCTATTTTTATCATTCAAATCTACATTATTTGATTTTTTTCGTCATTTTGTTACGTTATGTTGTTAACCTAGCTAAGCGTCCCCGAATAGTATTGGTTTATTTTTAATTTACCCTCGCCTATAATGACACGTTTATGAAGTTATCATTATTGGTTGTCTTTGATATCAATCAGCAGTGAGTGTTCGTGTTCCACCCAGAAAAATGTGAAAACCTCGGTAGGCAGCTCTTCCCCAGTTCGAGTTCAAACAGGCAGTGATTTGTTAAATATGGCTTCACGAATAGGCCTAAGAGCCCAGCGGCATAACTTGCGGCTGATGATCCCCAGTGTGAGGATGCCCAGCGCAAACTCTCTTTTGGATGCACCAGTGAATTTTCTGTGTACAAGCAAAGCTGAATGAGCGTAATTGCCTTCTGTAATTAATCCCATGACGAAGCACAAGGCGAGAGTAATTTCCACTTCTTCAACGTAGTGAAACCATGAGGCAAACACGAAGAGAACCATCAGTGCATTGCCAATGGCAGTTACGATCCACGTGTTTTTCATTTGCAAGTGATAGGCAACGGATGAGCACGTGATCGAAACTATTAGAAGATACGCTCTGCCCAAGAGTTTGCCGACGTTATGGGCGAGTGCGTAATACGTGAAGTAACCGATTGGGGAAAGAGCCTTGTGCGGATATGCAAGCGGTGTAATCAATGAATGGATTGAAAGGTGATCTGCAAAGTATTGCAAGAAAAGATAAGTCATGGGCATGAATATATTTCACATGACCACGAATTTTTCCATCATGTTAAGGTCACTCGTCTCTCGTTTTTTCTGTCGATCGTCTAGAGCACTGTATCGGACGCCTGCAAAACCAGCATTTGGATATTTTTGACCTGGTGTGGGGTGGTCCAAGATGGCGAAGAATATGATGAAGAAAAACGCTAATGGCGCGATGAAAGCCACGACAATTCGTGGAGAAACACACGTCCATGTTGATAGACCTGCGAAACCAAAAGTCAGTGCAGTTAGTGATGATAAGGCACTGAATGCAAAGCTATCGTGAAGACACATTATGGTGATCAAAACATCATGATAATTGTGATGTAATGGTCATGATTACGACCTCATTTTGGATCATGGCATCACAATGATATCATGACGTAATGATAAGGTGACGTCATCATTCTGACATCATCATTTCTCGAAATGAGCTAACATCATGGTGATCTTGGCGTAATCATCTTCGCAATGCATAGTGACGAAAACATCTTTACCTCAAGTTGTGTCAGAACGCCATTATTTAATATTATACTTTTGTAGAGCTTTTCCCAAGTGAACTGTGGAAAGTAACTCAAGATTGCTTTGGCCTTAATTTACGTTCCTGCCTCGTCCCCAGGCGTCCCTCCTTATTACACGGTGGTGCGCGTGGCTTTGTGGGAAAGGTGCACTGCACCCTGTATCTTCCTTACGACGCCCCGCGCTCTCTATTTGCCCTCTCCGATATCTGCGCCTGGGGACGAGGCAGTTTACGTTCTGTGATTAGTTAAAGGTCTCTCACTGAGCGCTTTCTCATACAGTAATGTAATATCATGCCATGTTATTTTTCAACGTTTTGATTCTGTGGATGAAATTCACAATGTGACATCACGTTTTGGTCTGTGGATGAAACCCTAAATTGTGACCACGTAAATGAAAGCTATTTAGTGTTTACTTTCCTGAAATTCTGTTGATTAAACAGATGTAGTATATATAGTGTGATTCTAACCTTTCGGTCTGCGGGAGAAACTCCAGCTTAGGTGTGCCTTTCAAAATCAAATGAAAGCTACTGAGCATGTGGTTCTATACGGTTTTCAATAACTTAAAGATATTTTTAACATTAACGTGTTAGACTTCGTCTCCTAATGTTTTAGCGCGAGAGGTTAAGTCCGAAGCCGAGAGCGATCCTTCGTCATTTTTACTGTCGATGTGCTAATTTACACATCTTCATTCTCGCGCAGACCTATGAAAATGAAACCACTTTTCCCATTTTAAAAAGTGAAGTGATTTTTTCGGTTATTGAAGTGAAGCGTAATCCCTTCTCGTTTTACCGTTGATTTGCATAATTTATACAAGTTCGCTCGCACGTAGGGTCCGAGGAAGATAGGACGACTGCTCGCAAAGGGACAATGTGGGATTCTTTTTCAGTAAGTTTAAATGGGACTCACTTTAGGGTGAAATACTCCTGCTAGCATACTTTCCTGTTTTTATCTGGCGTCGGCGCTGGAAGGAAACGGGAAACTCATCGTCCCGGAAGGAAAAGGCAAACTCAAAGTCCCGGATTTAAACTTTGATCATAGCCTGCCTTAATCGGTATTCTTTCTAAAACAATTATGTGAATAAACTACTTTGCAGACTGAAAAGAAGCAATATCATGGAGGTTTTCGTGTTGTTGCTGCTGTTTTGTTTTTTGTTTGTTTTTTTGATGAAAATGTGTAACATGTGTTCATCTAAGTGCCTTTCTCTCACATAAATTGCTTCTCGAAGTAGAATTAACAAAAAGAGTAAGTCACAGTTTTCACCAATTTTATGGGAGACAAAAGTTAAGAAGTTGAAAACGTTGAAGGAGCATTTTAAGTTGGAACCTATTTCCATCCTGGAAAAATAATATATAGACAACCCATGGATTATGAAAAATATTGACAAATATAGAAAAACCCATTTACACCGGAGAAAAAAAACGGCTAGACAAGGATGAAAATCGGCAAGGGCAATTTTCATTTCCATTAAGGCAAGGATGAATTGTGCTGTGTAAACGGTTTGAGCCTCCCCTGCCTTGCCGATGTGTTATTTGGTTTTGGGACCACGTCCGGACGTTGTCCTTTTTTCCAAAAAAAGAAAAAATCGGCGAGGCAAGGGTGAAAAGCGCCACCTTGCTATATTCGTGGAGTGTATAAACGCTCATACTTGCTTCTGAGACGTTTTCCTGGTGATTGTGCGCATGCCCCGGAGATACAGCATATGCTTTAAACTGGTCAGCAGTTTCAAAAATGTCGCCCCAGAGAGGAAAAGAAAGGTAAAATGCAGAAAAGGTCAACAGATTACTCGATTTGTGGGTGGAAGAAACTATCTAGTATATTGGATGGTGGAAGGTTTACTATTTGTCTTTGCAGACACTAGTATCACCAATAACTTCTTTTTTCTTTGACTGAAAGAGCCGTAGCTTCCTCCTGTGCTTAACTTACTCTACAATGCGTTACTTTGTTTGCCTACGATCACTTTCTTCCCAAGATGCCGTTACTTTTTACCAAAACGGTTGAAAAAACGTACTATAACTGGTGACACTGTGGACGCCATGTTGTTTTCATTAATTGCGCATGCTTATTTTCATTATTCCATACTTGCCTGGCCCGAAACATCCTTGTCTAGTACAAAACCGGTAAGCGTATGACGCTACGTGTGTAAACTATTCTTGCCTCTCCAAAAAGTTGATTTACCCTTGCCGATATTCATCCTTCCCTAGCCGCTTTTTTTTTGTTTGTTTGTTTGTTTTTTTGCAGTGTAAATGGGGTTATAACCTACCAAAACAAAGTTCTTTAAAATAAAGACATCCACCTTTTATTTTGTCTGACTTCTCTACTTGTAGGATATGACTCATAGCCTATCAATAGGAAGCGAATCAGAGCGTTTGCTTGTCCATATCCACTGTCTATATAATAACAATAACACACAAACACCAATTCTTTGAGGATACCATATCCTCAAAGAATTGCTGTTTGCGTGATATTTCAAGAGCGATTTGAGCCAATGTTACATTTTATTAGTACCTACAAAGCTATTTTAATTTCTCCACAACGTTGAACAAAATATCTATAACACTGTATAAAACCAAGAAAAAAACACATTAATCAGTAATTCATCAATATTAATCGTAATTCATCAGTATTGAACAGTTTAAGGGATGAAGCAGTACGTGCTCTCTCCGAAGTGAATTATTCATCTACGAAGGATTTGAGACCCATTCAGGGGAGTGGAAATACCCCTGGTCGCTTTATGCTACAGAAACTATAACCTAGACTTTACCTTACTGGGGTAGCTATTTTTATCATACAAATCTACATTATTTTTTTCGTCATTTTGTTACGTTATTTTGTTAATTTAGCTGAGCGTCCCCGAACAGTATTGGTTAATTTTTTAATTTACCCTCGGCTATAATGACACATTAAAGAAGTTATCATTATTGCTTGTCTTCAGCAGTGAGTGTTCGTGTTCCACCCGGAAAAATGTGAAAATCTCGGTAGACAGCTCTTCCCCAGTTCGAGTTTAAACAGGCAGTGATGTGTTAAATATGGCTTCAGGAATAGTCCTAAGAGCCCAGCGGCATAGCTTCCAGCGGAAGATCCCAATGTGAGGATGCCTAGCGCAAACTCTCTTTTGGATGCATTCGTGAATTTTCTGTGTACAAGCAAAGATGAATTAGCATAATTGCTTTCTGTAATAAATCCCATCACGAAGCACAAGGCGAGGGTAATTTCCGCTTCTTCAACGTACTGAAACCATGAGGCAAACACGAAGAGAAACATCAATGCATTAGACAGTAGCAGTTAAGATCCACGTGCTTTTCATTTGCAAGTGATAGGCTACGGATGAGCACGTGATCGAAACTATTAGAAGATACGCTCTGCCCAAGAGTTTGCCGACGTTATGGGCGAGAGCGTAATACGTGAAATAACTGATTGGGAAAAGAGCCTTGTGCGGATATGCAAACGGTGTAATCAATGAATTGATTGAAAGGTGATCTGCAAAGTATTGCAAGAAAAGATAAGTCATGGGCATAAATATATACCACATGACCACGAATTTTTCCATCATGTTAAGGTCACTCGTCTCTCGTTTTTTCTGTTGATCGTCTAGAGCACTGTATCGGACGCCTGCAAAACCAGTATTTGGATAGTTTTTACCTGGTGTGGGGTGGTCCAAGATGGTGAAGAATATGATGAAGAAAAGCGCTAATGGCGCGATGAAAGCCACGACAATTCGTGGAGAAACACACGTCCATGTTGATAGACCTGCGAAACCAAAAGTCAGAGCAGTTAGTGATGATAAGGCACTGAATGCAAGCTATCGTGAAGACACATTATGGTCATCAAAACATCATGATAATCGTGATATAATGGTCATGATTACTACCTCATTTCGGATCATGGCATCACAATGATATCATGACGTAATGATACTGGGGTGACGCCATCATTCTGACATCATCATTTCTCAAAATGAGCTCATATCATGGTGATCTTGGCGTAATCATCTTGGCAATGCATAGTGACGGAAACATCTTCACCTCAAGTTGCGTCAAAACGCCATTATTGTTATGCTTTTATAGAGCTTTTTCCAAGTGAACTGTGAAAAGTAACTCAAGATTGCTTTGGCCTTAGTTTACATTACTGCCTCGTTCCCAGGCGTCCCTCCTTATTACACGGTGGTGCGCGTGGCTTTGTGGGTTAGGTGCACTGCACCCTGTATCTTCCTTACGACGCCCCGCGCTCTCTATTTGCCCTCTCCGATATCTGCGCCTAGGGACGAGGCAGTTTACGCTCTGTGATTGGTTAATATCTCACAGGTCTCAGGTCTCTCACTGAGCGCTTTCTCATACAGTAATGTAATATCATGCCATGTTATTTTTCAACGTTTTGATTCTGTGGATGAAATTCACAGTGTGACATTACATAAGAGAGATTCGTCTGTGGATGAAACCCTAAATTGTGACCACTCAAATGAAAGCTATTTAGTGTTTACTTTCCTGAAGTTCTGTTGATTAAACAGATGTAGTATAATGTGATTCTAACCTTTCGGTCTGCGGGAGAAACTCCAGCTTAGGTATGCCTTTCAAAATCAAATGAAAGCTATTGAGCATGTGGTTCTATACGGTTTTCAATAACTTAAAGATATATATTTTTTAAATTAACGTGTTAGACTTCGTCTCCTAATGTTTTAGAGCGAGAGGTTAAGCGAAAAGCCGAGAGAGATCCTTCGTCATTTTTACTGTCAATGTGCTAATTTACGCATCTTCATTCGCGCGCAGACCTATGAAAAATGGAACAACTTTTCGCATTTTAAAAAGTGAAGTGATTTTTTCGATTATTGAAGTGAAGCGTAATCCATTCTCGTTTTACCGTTGATTTGCATAATTTATACAAGTTCGCTCGCACGTAGGGTCCGAGGAAGATAGGACGACTGCTCGCAATGGGACAAATGTGGGATTCTTTTTCAATAAGTTTAAACGGGACTCACTTCAGGATGAAATATTCCTGCTCGCAGACTTTCCTGTTTTAATCTGGCGTCGACGCTGGAAGGAAACGGAAACTCGTCGTCCCGGAAGGAAACGGAAACTCAAAGTCCCGGATTTGAACTTTGATTATAGCCTGGCTTAATCGATATTCTTTCTAAAACAACAATGTGAATAAACTACTTTGCAGACTGAAAAGAAGCAATATCATGGAGGTTTTCTTGTTATTGCTGCTGTTTTGTTTTTTGTTTGTTTTTTTGGTGAAAATGTGTAACATGCGTCCATCTAAGTGTCTTTCTCTCACATAAATTGCCTCTCGAAGTAGAATTTACAAAAAGAGCAAGTCACAGTTTTCACCAATTTTATGGGAGACAAAAGTTAAGAAGTTGAAAACGTTGAAGGAGCATTTTAAGTTGGAACCTATTTCCATCCTGGCCATCCAAAGCCAAAGAGGTTTATCATGATAAGTTACAATTTTTAGCCAAACTGGACCATTATTTTCAGGCCTTCATTTGTGCAGATTTGTCTTTTGGCTTTTCGTATTGATACTAAAAATACATGATAGCGTGTCACTTTGAAAGAACGCACTTGTGTTCTTTATGGTGCGGTTGAAAGGCTCGAGGAAACACTTTCTTCTTTCCTGAGAGTGATGGACAGCAATCATTCAACCGCTTCACTCTGGTTCTGAGTAATAAGAAACCATTCTCAAGATGACTACTTTCCTAACAGAATACTTTCAAAAGGTTTATTGGTTTTACTCAAACTGCCCACGATTTTAGTCACGAAGACCTAGAGGGACATTCATGAAGTGTTATAAGTGTGTAAACTAAACAAACAAACGAACAAAAACATGCAAAAGCCATGTTCTTCCTTAGTTTTTTCATGTAAAGTCGGCCGTAAACCATCGGAGCGTAAAATCCCTAGGAAAATCAAGATAGTTTAACTCAGAAACTCAGCAACGCTGCAGAGAAACAAAAATACTCCGGTTGTTCTAGAAAGATCACTGCTTATTTTCTCAAAACTATGAAACAAATCTCAACAATTTTGCGAAAGTTCGTAGGTTTGACACCAAGCTTGACTCTTACTGCAAATATTTTCTCCGATAATATGAGTTCCTATAAACATATCAGTGAGTTTATAGCTAGTATTTCGTATCAAATTTTGCAAATGGGCTTGTTGTTCGTACGCTCACCTGACCGCCACCTGCCACAAAGCTGTTGACTGCATGGTCGTCATGGAAAGCTGTCAGGGAAAGAAACGTTACTTCTGCCGTGGCACTGCCTGATTCAAAAGCAACAACTCCGATCAGCGGCGAAACGGGAGAATTTGATGCAAGGATGATCAGCAACCCAGCCACATACAAGCATGAGAGCACAATGACTTTTGGAAATTCACTGGACTGAAATGAAAGTGGTTCTAAGGGAATATATATGAGTTATCAATTCTGACTTCATGAATGCGGCGGACTCAAATTGATATAAATATATAGACAACCCATGGATTATGAAAAATATTAACAAATATAAAAAAACCCATTTACACCGGAGAAAAAAACGGCTAGGCAAGGATGAAAATTGGCAAGGGCAATTTTCATTTCCAGTAAGGCAAGGATGAATTGTGCTATGTAAACGGTTTAAGCCTCCCTTGCCTTGGCGATGTGGTTTTTGGTTTTGGGACCACGTCAGGACGTTGTCCTTTTTTTCCAAAAAAATCGGCGAGGCAATGGTGAAAAGCGCCACCTTGCTATATTCGTGGAGTGTGTAAACGCTCATACTTGCTTCTGAGACGTTCTCTGGTGATTGCGCGCATGCCCCGGAGATACAGCATATGCTTTAAACTGGTCAGCAGTTTCAAAAATGACGCCACAGAGAGGGAAAGCAAGGTAACATGCAGAAAAGGTCAACAGATTACTCGATTTGTGGGTGTAGAAGAAACTATCTAGTATATTGGATGGTGGAAGGTTTACTATTTGTCTTTGCAGACACTAGTATCACCAATAACTTCTTTTTTCTTTGACTGAAAGAGCTGTAGCTTCCTCCTGTGCTTAACTTACTCTACAATGCGTTACTTTGTTTGCCTACGATCACTTTCTTCCCAAGATGCCGTTACTTTTTATCAAAACGGTTGAAAAAAAGTACTATAACTGGTGACACTGTGGACGTCATGTTGTATTCATTAATTGCGCATGCTCATTTTCATTATTCCGTACTTGCCTGGCCCAAAACATCCTTGTCTAGTACAAAACCGGTAACCTTAATACGCTACGTGTGTAAACTATTCTTGCCTCTCCAAAAAGTTGATTTACCCTTGCCGATATTCATCCTTCCCTAGCCGCTTTTTTTTTGTTTGTTTGTTTGTTTTTTTGCAGTGTAAATGGGGTTATAACCTACCAAAACAAAGTTCTTTAAAATAAAGACATCCACCTTTTATTTTGTCTGACTTCTCTACTTGAAGGATATGACTCATAGCCTATCAATAGGAAGCGAATCAGAGTGTTTGCTTGTCCATATCCACTGTCTATATATAGACAATAATACATGGGTGCGCGGAGATATGGAATTTCTCTTCGAGTGTTCAACGCGATATCTCACGACTGAGCGTAGCGAACGAGTGAGATATCGAATTGAACACGAGAAGAGAAATTCCATATCTCCAAGCAACCATGTATTATTGTGTTTATTATATAAACACAAAAGCCCACAATATTACTGAAACAATTTTTATTTAAAGGCAACAGCAGTAAGCGCAAAGGCAAAAGATAAAAGTAATTCCAGTTCAACTCATTCAAACAAACAATTTTCAAATACATTCATTAACACAATAGAAAACTTTTCACTATTATTTTATTTTCATGCTATTATTACTACTCTTTACTGCTTTATTTGTCCGTATTCATTAGTAGACAATCTAAAGTCACCGTACCTTCTTGCTCCAGATGAAACTTGCGACGTAAATAACTGGAATAGCACTTATCGATTAACCCGAATATGGTCATCCTCAAATTCGGCAAAGTCGCAACTCGCCGTTAGTTGTCGAAGCCTACACACAAACTGATCCACAGTCTCGTATCAAAATTGAGAAATTCGTTCAAACAAGTGCCTCTCGAACAATTCAACTGTCAAACGTTGTCCTTCGATAACAGACTCGCTGTAGCGTAGGTTTCTAAGATAACGCTCCACAGAAGCGATAATTCCTCTGAGTGTTGTTGGCTCATATTCATCACCAGACTTTTCTCACAGACAAAAGAAATCTGCTGAGGTAAGTGCCTAATTATGTATGTCTTGGAGTTGTCTTGTTTTGTTTTCATTTGGCAAAAACGACTTCATCAATGCTACGTCGCTGTGTATCTTTCTTTGAGTGTTTTTGTTGGCTTCAGCTTCGACAAATCTTTCAACATCTTCGTCGGTGAGGGACACAAATCTTTCACTTGCCGAATTTTTGGTTGTTTTTTCTGGTGTAATGCTCGAGGCCATCGTAACCTGTTAGTAGTTATTTCTTTTTTGAACAAGCCAAGCGAATAGCGATCGAGAACTACGAAATCATGGCAAGCCGTTGTCAAAAGTGGCGCGAAAGAAGGCGCGTGACGTCGCGAAAGCTGATTGGCCGTATTTTCACATGTAAAATTATCGTAATTTTACGTGTACCAAATACGATTTTTCTCAGTGCTAGAAATCTCTATAAAACACTCCAGTTTATATAATAAAATAATAATATCACACAAACACCAATTCTTTGAGTATACCATATCCTCAAAGAATTGCTGTTTGCGTGATATTTCAAGGGCGATTTGAGCCAATGTTACATTTTATTAGTGCCTTCAAAGCTATTTTGATTTCTCCACAACGTTGAACAAAATATCTATAACACTGTATAAAACCAAGAAAAAAACACATTAATCACTAATTCATCAATATTAATCGTAATTCATCAATATTGGACAGTTTAAGGAATGAAGCAGTACGTGCTCTCTCCGAAGTGAATTATTCATCTACGAAGGATCTGAGACCCATTCAGGGGAGTGGCAATACCCCTTGGCGCTTTATGCTACAGAAACTGTAACCTGGACTTTACATTACTGGGGTAGCTATTTTTATCATACAAATCTACATTATTTTTTTCGTCATTTTGTTAAGCTATTTTGTTAATTTAGCTGAGCTTCCCCGAACAGTATTGGTTTATTTTTAATTTACCCTTGGCTATAATGACACGTTAAAGAAGTTATCATTATTGGTTGTCTTTGATATCAATCAGCAGTAAGTGTTCGTGTTCCACCCGGAAAAATGTGAAAATCTCGGTAGGCAGCTCTTCCCCAGTTCGAGTTCAAACAGGCAGTGATGTGTTAAATATGGCTTCACGAATAGACCTAAGAACCCAGCGGCATAACTTCCAGCGGATGATCCCAATGTGAGGATGCCCAGCGCAAACTCTCTTTTGGATGCATTCGTGAATTTTCTGTGTACAAGCAAAGCTGAATTAGCATAATTGCTTTCTGTAATAAATCCCATCACGAAGCACAAGGCGAGGGTAATTTCCACTTCTTCAACGAAGTGAAACCATGAGGCAAACACGAAGAGAAACATCAATGCATTGCCAATAGCAGCTAAGATCCACGTACTTTTCATTTGCAAGTGAGAGGCTACGGATGAGCACGTGATCGAAACTATTAGAAGATACGCTCTGCCCAAGAGTTTGCCGACGTTATGGGCGAGTGCGTAATACGTGAAATAACCGATTGGGAAAAGAGCCTTGTGTGGATATGCAAGCGGTGTAATCAATGAATGGATTGAAAGGTGATCCGCAAAGTATTGCAAGAAAAGATAAGTCATGGACATGAATATATTCCACAGGACCACGAATTTTTCCATCATGCTAAGGTCACTCGTCTCTCGTTTTTTCTGTTGATCGTCTAGAGCACTGTATCGGACGCCTGCAAAACCAGTATTTGGATAGTTTTTACCTGGTGTGGGGTGGTCCAAGATGGCGAAGAATATGATGAAGAAAAACGCTAATGGCGCGATGAAAGCCACGACAATTCGTGGAGAAACACACGTCCATGTTGATAGACCTGCGAAACCAAACGTCAGTGCAGTTAGTGATGATAAGGCACTGAATGCAAAAGCTATCGTGAAGACACATTATGGTGATCAAAACATCATGATAATCGTGATGTAATGGTCATAATTACTACCTCATTTTGGATCATGGCCCCACAATGATATCATGACGTAATGATAAGGTGACGTCATCATTCTGGCATCATCATTTCTCAAAATGAGCTCATATCGTGGTGATCTTGGCGTAATCATCTTGGCAATGCATAGTGACGAAAACATCTTCACCTCAAGTTGTGTCAAAACGCCATTATTATTATACTTTTATAGAGCTTTTTCCAAGTGAACTGTGGAAAGTAACTCACGATTGCTTTGACCTTAATTTACGTTCCTGCCTCGTCCCCAGGCGTCCCTCCTTATTACACGGTGATGCGCGTGGCTTTGTGGGATAGGTGCACTGCAGCCGGTATCTTCCTTACGAACTTCCCCCGCTCTGTATTTGCCCTCCGATATCTGCGCCTGGGGACGAGGCAGTTTACGCTCTGTGATTGGTTAAAGGTCTCTCACTGAGCACTTTTTCATACAGTAGTGTAATATCATGCCGTGTTATTTTTCAACGTTTTGATTCTGTGGATGAAATTCACAATGTGACATTACATAAGAGAGATTCGTCTGTGGATGAAACCCTAAATTGTGACCACTCAAATGAAAGCCATTTAGTGTTTAGTTTCTTGAAGTTCTGTTGATTAAACAGATGTAGTATATATAATGTGATTCTAACCTTTCGGTCTGAGGGAGAAACTCCAGCTTAGGTGTGCCTTTCGAAATCAAATGAAAGCTATTGAGCATGTGGTTCTACACGGTTTTCAATAACTTAAAGATATTTTTTAACATTAACGTGTTAGACTTCGTCTCCTAATGTTTAGCAAAAGAGTAAGTCACAGTTTTCACCAATTTTATGGGAGACAAAAGTTAAGAAGTTGAAAACGTTGAAGCAGCATTTTAAGTTGGAACCTATTTCCATCCTGGCCATCCAAAGCCAAAAAGGTTTATTACGATAAGTTTCCGCTCATTAGAAATGCGATTTTTTGCCAAACTGGACCATTATTTTCAGGCCTTCATTTGTGCATATTTGTGTTTTGGCTTTTCATATTGATACTAAAAATACATGATAGTGTCCCTTTGAAAGAGCGCACTTGTGTTCTTTGTTGTGTGGTTGAAACGGTCTAGCAAACACTTCCCTCTTTCCTGAGAGTGATGGACAGCAATCGTTCATCCGCTTCACTCTAGTTCTGAATAATTAGAAACCATTCTCAAGATGACTACTTTCCTAACGGAATACCTTCAGAGGGTTTCATTGGTTTTACTCAAATTACCCACATTTTGGTCACGAAGCCAGTGTTATGGGTGTCTAAATTAAACAAACAAACGAACAAAAACATGCAAAAGCCACGTTCATTCTTAGTTTTTTCATGTAAAATTGGCCGTTAACTATCGGAGCGTAAAATCCCCAGGAAAATCAAGATATTTTAACCCAGAAACTCAGCAAGGCTACAAAGACAAAATTACGCCGGTTGTTCTAGAAATGACACTGCTTATTTTCTCAAAACTATGAAACAAATCTCAACAATTTTGCAGAAGTTCATAGGTTTGTCACCAAGCTTGACGCTTACTGCAAATATTTCCCCCCGATAATATGAGGTCCTGGGGCCCGTTTCTCGAAAGTCCCGATAACTTTCCTGGCCCCAAAGTTATTTTATTCTCCAATAGCTATACAATTTTTATTGATTTTGAAAACTAAATCTTAATCTTTATAATTTCGTGAAGCATATCGCTAAGTTTGCACCAATAATTGCCATTAGCTGATAAATAAATGAGCTCGAAAAAATGCTTACCAGGCCGGAAAAGTTATCGGAAGTTTCGAGAAACGGGCCCCTGGTAACATATCAGTGAGTTTAGAGCCAGTATTTCGTATCAAGTTTTGCAATGGGGCTTGTCGTTCGTACACTCACCTGCATAATACAGGTTACCCAGTGCAAAGCCCAGACCACCACCTGCCACAAAGCTGTTGACTGCATGGTCGTCATAGAAAGCTGCCAGGGAAAGAAACGTTACTTCTGCCGTGGCACTTCCTGATTCAAAAGCAACAACTCCGATCAGCCGCGAAACGGGAGAATTTGATGCAAGGATGATCAGCAACCCAGCGACATACAAGCATGAGAGCACGATGACTTTATAAGTGAATGGAAATTTTTGGACAACCCATGGAAGGGTGAGTTTCACGAGTATGTGTACGAATCCTGCGATTACCACTGCTGTTGCCTCCATTGTAAAAGACCTTCTTCCAACGAGCTGTTCTTCCACTACTGTAAGAGAATTTCCAGCGAGCATGTCGGCGAACGCCGCTGTGATCACCTCGCTGAGGAAAACAAGGAGGTAGCCAAGTGCGAAGAAACATGAAATGTTACGGAACTGTGCTTTTTTGTGCTCTTGTTCCATTCCGGGCACTTTGGGTTCAGCTGAAAACGTCTTTTCTCTTTTGACACGCTGCAGGAGTGGTCAGTATTGAAGAAATCCAACAAATAACTCGCTGTTGTATTTTGTCTTGCTTTCAGCCGTGAAACACTTCAAACTGCGATGTAAATATTCAGAAATCAGAGACCGTTCATGTTATTGTAGTTATTAAAATATCATGCTTGAGCAATGTTCTGAAACATGTAACTTCGATTAAAGTTTGCGTAGCATAGTTTGCAGATATAGCTATTAAATATTTATATTATTCCACAAAAAGTAGCCCTCTTGGCCTCCTATTTGATTTTTCTACAGCTTAAGTCTAAACACAGCTAACTTCTTTAAAAAACAACAAACAACCCGATGTTTTTACCGCTTAGATGTGCCTGTTCACATTAACGTAAATTATATTGCTCCAGGCGACAAGTAAAATAACAAAAGATATTGATCACTTTTATTCGGTTAAGAAATGACCACGCAGCTCAAATTTTCTCCTATAAATTTTAAGATAGTCATACGTGTAAAAAGCGGACAAAACGCCGTTCACCGCGGGAAGAAACGGTCGTTTAATTAGAAACAATTTAACTTTATCGGACTGAAATGAAAGTGGTAATGTTGAGTAATGTTCTGAAACGCGTTTCTTTGAGTTTGCCTATCACAATTCACAGAATAAGCTTTTAAATTTTTACTTCCCAAAAAGTAGCTTGGCCTTCAGGGTGGTTTTTCTGCGGTTTAAAATGTTGCCTGCATAAAACTTGGAACTGTCTACAAAAGTTAAAAAACAGCTTTTAAGCAGTTTTGAAATCAAAGCAGCCATGTTCCCGTAACCATATCCAGTGAAACAGGTCGTTTTCTGTTCCGCTGGATAAGAGTTATGTGGATTCTAGGAGCGAAATTGAAAGCAAGATACAGGAATTTTGTTCCCAGAAGCCGAGTTCGTTTTGGTCAGTAACAAGGAAGCTACAGCATAAGCAGAACTGTCTACAAGGGTTAAAAAACAGCTTTTAAGCAGTTTTGAAATCAAAACAGCCATGTTCCCGTAACCATATCCAGTGAAACAGGTCGTTTTCTGTTCTGCTGGATAATAGTTATGTGGATTCTAAAGCAAGATACAGGAATTTTGTTCCCAGAAGCCAAGTTCGTTTTGGTCAGTAACAAGGAAGCTACAGCATAAGCGGAAAATTATTTAAGCAGGAACCTATCACCCCTATCACCTTGTGGGCTCCCGTTGTAAGTAGTTATTAGCCAGTGACGTATTGTAGCTCAACCGATCAAAACGCTGGAAAAAAAAACAGGTCAAATGATATTATAACATAGCTGGCAAATCCGCGCAATCAAATTCACCTTATACGTAACCGTGCTCCATAATCCTGTTGATTGCACGCTGATGGCGTGAGCAAACTTTACCTGTTTTTTTCTGTTTGCTGCAGCAGCCAAAAGTGTTTTCTTCGCGTGCAACTCGGCGAATAAATGACCAAGAAAAATCTCTTTACAGCAGATTTAAACCAGGAAAGAATTACAGGGCGAAATTGTTGCGGAGTGTATGATTTCTTAGGATGAGCAAGAAACTCTTTTAAAAAAGAAACCCAAACTTATTTAGTCTTTGGCGTTTGTGCTCACGATTTCTTTCACAGTCGCACTCTCAACAAATGTTCACAAAGGTAGGTTTTATACGGACAGTAAATTGAAAAGAACCGTTTAATAATAAGTGTCACACGTTTTCGGTGATTCACTACTAAAAACAAGCTAAATAAGCACTGAACAAAGTTGTTTTAAAACTGACAACCAGAAAGGGGGACAATTTTTTTGTCGGCTATACTACACAAAATAAAATCGTTTTAACTGCAGCCGATGTAGCTCTGAGTTCAAGCAACTCAAAATGTTGAGCCGCTTTCCCAGTTGTTTCATTCATTGTGGTTTTGCCACATCCTTTCCACTACGTTTTGCGATTTGTGTTGGTTTAAACTCTTGCAGCTACAATGGTGAAATCATACAGCTTCAATCCGCTTTGGACGGTGAATACAACAATTTTTCCGGAAACATAAAACCTGTACCACATTCTGGAGCCAATAATTGAGGGTCTCAATGGGTTAACCGTTAGCCGTAAAACGGCCAAAAATTTAGTCGTTAGGCTTAAAAATTGACCGTTTTTATGCTAGAGACGTTAATATCGTCTAAGACGTTATTATCGTCTCGAGACGACATTAACGTCTAGCCGTATAAAAACGGAATATAAGTCAGACGACTTTAACGTCTGACGATATTAACGTCTTCTGTTAAGTGCGACTGAACGTCGAACTTAACAGACGACTTTAACGTCTGAGACGTTAAAGTCGTCTAGTATAAAAACGAGACGACCTTATCTGGGACGAATTTAGCCCTAAAGCGCTTTATCGTTCCAATTTAGTTAGCCGTTTCTCCACCACGAAGAATCCCTCCGTTCATCTCCACTTCTTTCCTTCCTTTCTCTCTTGTTGGCCACGACGCACAAGCCAAGTGCTTCTTCCAAATACCGCTTTCTTGACTGATTTAGCCTTTTTAAAAAACATTTGCGTTTCCATGTCTTTTATTTTTCGACGACGTCGAGAAACAAGCCTTCAGAAGCTGCGAAGCAGTTAAGCAAAGTCTCCGCCATGTTTACATTCAGATGGATTTGTTGTTTTGCACACTTTATTTGATTTGCCGCCGAGTTTAGTCGCGTCTAGTGTCTTCCAAGAATAGAACCCAGTCCTTTTCTTAGAAAATCTTGGTTTTTTTCTACTTGTACGTCTACTTTAATACGTCCCGTTTTTATACCAGACGACATTAACGTCTGAGACGTTAAATACGTCTAGGCGACTTTAACGTCTCTAGCATAAAATTGGCCATTGAAACAGTTTGTAACAGTTAGTCGTATAAAATATATAATACATAATATGTAATGTATAATGTATAACCTACAGAGAAAGCAGTGAACCTAAAACCGCAGGGGGGGGGTACTCCGAGTTTCAAGTGACGGGGATGATCGAATGGGGGCAAAAATCAAAACCCAAAAAAATCCCTAGGGCTTCCAACAAAACCCCAAAAAATCCCTGGACCAAAAATTAACCCCTAAAAACTGCCATGCCGAATTTCCGAGCCTTAAAAATTCCCAGAAGGGATAAAATGATATAACACGGAAAAAAAACACTAGAAATTGAATGTTTGTGTTTGTTTATATTCATCATACCCGCTGATTTTATCTTTTCTTCAACTGGTAGTCATTCTAACAACACTAGGGACACCCAAGAACATCTCCTGTTTCAACAATAACATTATGAATGACAAACCTAAACAAGACAACCTGGGCAAGAACAAGTTTGGTTGTACTTTGTTTGCAGAACTACGTGGCCGGAATACGCCGGCACTACCACGAATCTTCAGATTGTTTTAAATACCCAAAAAATCCCTATTTATATAAAGCCACCCAAAAAAATACTTGCCAAATTTGCCCACCCAAAAAAATCCTGGAATCAAAAATTTCAAACCCAAAAAAATCTTTCGATCATCCCCGTCACTAGAAATCCCGAGTACGCCCCCTGGGCCTAAAACTCACTGGGATATCGCCCTAAATCGCTCCAGAAACCACATAGGAGGCAAGTAAACAAGCAGAGGAGTTCAAATAGGGATTTTTTTTATTGAAAACTCATTCGTAGTTTTAAATTGAGGTAGGAATCGTTTTTTTCCTACACATGTACAAAGCAGTTATAATTTCGCTGTTACGCAACGGTCACCGTTACGCTCAAATTACAACAGTCACACAACGCTGAACAAAGGTCACACAGTCTATATCTCCCATTGAGCTTGGGGTACCTGTGTTTCCACTGGCTGTATTATAAAACAATTGGTTCATGCTTTTAGCTGTGCGTACATCAAGTTATGGATGCATTTAGGAAGTTTGGCGCGCACTTAAGAAGCTAGAGTTGCTCTCGGAACTCTTACTCTTCTCTCGTGCTCTCCAAACTTCCCGACCTTCCCGCGTGCATCCATAACTCGATGTACGCACGCTAAAGCATGAACCAATTGTTAAATGAAGATGACATTGAATGACATCCTAAACACAATCCACTTCATTTTCAAAGTAAGATCTCCTGGTTTGGAGGAAATGCTATCGTGAGATCTCGACGAATGAATTAACCTATTTTGCATGGTTTTTTTTGAGTTCCTAAGCCTGGGAGGGGGCACGTGTGCCCTCCCCCCCCTATAGATTTCGTGTAATCAGATTGGGTTATGACGTGTCAATTATGACATCTCATAATGTCAAAATGACGTCACAAACCAGCCATTTTGAATTTTGAGGCGGCCATCTTGAATCCCGAGCCTGCAGTCATACAGTTGACAATGACGACGTGGAAAATATATGAATTTGTTCTAAGAAACATAGTTAATTAAAACAAGCACAAAAAGGACTATCTTCTTCTTACAAACGAAGGGGAAAAAACTGAAAAAAGCCAGAAAATAGTCAAAATACACTCCTGAGTAGACGGTTGCTATGGAAACGTCAATCATTATAAACATGTCCTTGACGCAGGAAAATTTTCTCTGATAAATTTTAGGAAAAGCCACGAGAGTTGGTGACCACTCATGTAGCTGTTCAAAGTTATAATTCGTTAAAGTCAGCGCGGGCACAAAGTACGCCCCCCCCCCCCCCCAGGCTAAATAGGGTTAATACCTTTTCTGCAGCACTTTAAATGGCATCATTTCTTTTTCGGTTTTTTTTTTTTTTTTTTTACTTCTCTTTTTCCTCTTTCTCTTGGTACTTTTGGGAGGGAAAAATTCTCCCTAAAAAACTTTTGGACCGAAGTAGAAAAAAAGCAAAACTGAATTCAAAAAAGAAAAATACGAATTGCAAACGGATCAGTGATGACAACAAAAACGACGGTGAAGATAATTGAGTGTAGATTAAGGGCGCCTGTCTGAATATCGTAATTATGAATATGAATATGAAGTATGTGTTAGTGTGATCTGAAAAATATAAAGGCCTTGATGAAATGTAAGATAAGATTCATTGTGTTAACGATAAAGTTAAAGTAAAACGCTTGTTTTCTATTTTCTCAGATAGTTTCAGGCCTTTTAAATGAAAATTTGTGTAAACCAACAAAGACTGATGTTATCATATTCTTCAGCTAAAAATTTAAGCTTCAGAAGATTATTGGGAATAAAGGCTATAATTTCACGAGCTGCTTTTCCTAGCCGCCGCCGACAATGCTAGCTGACCTTATTTTGGCTCTAAACGACATATTTGTCCCCCCGAAAACAAACGGAATTAATCCTCTTGCTGGTTATGGAAGTTTGAGATCACATTTGGCCTTTTTTTCTGAAATGAAACTAATCGACTTGGAATCAAGAAAAACTGATTTTTGAGGAGGAAGGAACTGAAAGCTGGAGAACCGAGGAAGACGATAAAAACAAGGTGAAAATCAACGACAAACTCAACCCGCATATGACACCGAGTTCGGGATGACGGAAGCTCACTCCACTGCACTACGATAATATCCAAGTCGACTTGGAGTCTTGATGTATTGGGTTTTGAGAAGTGGGAAAAGCCGGAAAACCCACGGAAAAGGAACCATCAGAACAACGCGAATATGGCAACTAACAACAAGCTCGGGCCACGTTGATCTCAACCCCACACTTTTATCCGCATAAAACTGAACAACAGAATAACGTATTTGTCTCTGTACTTTTATACTCCTTAAAGATGCTTTTAAATAAAACTGTTAAGTTTAGATAAGAAAGAAGATAACCAAGAAAGCTTTGTTTAGTTATTTATTTATTCAGGGTTTTTTTTAGTTCGAGTTCTTAAAGTGTAAATTAAACTGTGACTGACAATTAACCCGAGGCGAACATCAAACCGAGCTGACTTTAATTTTGTTATGGCTAACCATCTAACCAGATCACATAGTTCCTATCATTAAAGAAACTATGGTAGTGTAGTGGCTGAAAAAAAACAATCATTTTTTTTACGTTGCTTTAGCACGTCCGGCACACCTGCAAACACATGTGGTCAAACTAACATGAAACCAGTTTGCTGTTCCATTTCTCATAATTACGTACACATTTCATTTTGAGACAGCATGTTATTTATATGCTAAACTGTCAGCAGAAAAAAACTCACGGATAAAGTGTTTGGAAAGTAGTCTTCACAGAACTGATATGCCGTGTATGTGGTAGGCCTACAAGAAAAGTTTGAGTTGTCTTTTAACTGTTTAATTAGTCACGACGTTAAAACGCAGGAGAAAATGTTAAGCTACTGAATCATGGCGAATCCCTTTGTATGTGCATTACAACAAAACTTTAGCCGAACGACTTCCCAAACTGTTGAAGAGCCAATGTATTCCATCCTCATTGCTAATATTGCGCTCAGCGCTTTTTTATGTTATACCACAACGATGATGAACATCGTAACAATCTACGCTTTGATGAAGACATCTTTGCCATCGAACTCTTTGAAAATACTGCTTCTAAGCCTAGCTTTCTCTGATCTTGGTGTTGGTGTGTTAGGCTTTCCGTTTCAAATGACTTATCTGATGGATAAATTACGATGCAAGCTCTCAAATCGACCAGCTGTCATCACTTCCACTGTCTTTGTGACTTTGCTATTTCTATCTTCGTTGTCTAGCATTGTGGCGATAAGTGCTGATCGATTCATCGCCATACAACTGCCTCTGCGGTACGCAGATGTTGTAACTCGCAAACGAATTTTTGCTGTTATCACCGTAATATGGTTGTTTAGTTCTGTTTTCTCGAGCCTGTGCTATGGTTTTGAAGTTATCCCAATGTATTCTGCTTTCGTCGTTTTAGTCGTTATAGAATGTTTCTCTTTTCTTGTCACAACACTATCTTCCTACACCATATATTTAACTGTGAGACGCCACAAAGAACAAATGAACACCCAGATACAGCACGCGATTCAAAATGGCATCATGATGAATGTTCGTAGATGTGGAAGTGAGAAATCGTCGCATGGTACCCTAATGATTTATCTCTTATTTTGGGTTTGCTATCTGCCCCACTTGGTCATTTCAATTGTTTGTGAAATACACGCCTGTCAAAATGCAATTATTGACGGGCTTTTTTACTCCTCACAGACTCTGGTGTTTTTTAATTCGTCCATCAACCCTGTTATCTACTGCTGGAAGATGAGGCCAATTCGACGAACTATAATGAACATCATTCGAAACTCAGTTGGAAGATATGTGCAAAGGACAAATGGTGTAGCGGTGTAGTGCTATAGATCGCGGAAACTGAGAACTATTAGTTAGTTGCAACCGTACCGCCCTGTGTTATGTCCTAACACGAAACAACACATCCATTTCTTATACAATTTCAATCGATTACAGTCAATCTACATCACGGGTGAAGTACATATCATTTTGAACGGATAATTCAAAATTGGAAATTTCTAGGCGATATATTGGCCAGTTTTAATAGTGTAAGGTGTAATTCTTTATTCGAACTGACGGTAAATTTTAAAGCCGATTTAAACGGTACAACTTTTAGCAGGCGACATGATTACGATAAGCCTGCGTCAAGAGTCGTTTCGTGTAAATCAATCTACAGCTTGCTTACGATTGTTGTTTACGACACAAACAATGTCTAGGGTTTTGAGCATGTGTTAAGACCCTACAACAGTAGTATCCAGTTCTGATCATGAGCTATAGGAAACATGGATTTTGAGTTCTCGCCGAACGTTGTTTCAAGCAAACAGCGATGAAATATGTCGACTATTAAATAAAACTGTCACCTATTAAATAAAACTGTCACCTTACCGTCACCGTCACCGTCACCTTACCGTCAGTTCTGCTGTCCCCCAGTGATTTCTGCTTTATCTTCTGCAAACATCCCTGTTTCTCCCCGATTCTTCGATAAGTTCGATATGCTTACTTTTACCGCCCGCCATTTTGAAAAACCACTCATTCCTAGTTCTACTCAGCCAACTAGAACACCTCCTAAAGCCGCTCTGAAGCCACTGGGTGGGCCATTTTTTCCCAGGTTATGGTTAACATTGCACGACGGACTTCCATACATGGAAGGTCGTCGTGCAACAGATTAAAAGTTACAATTCAAAATAGGCTCTGTCGGGGGACTGGAAAGAGCTTTTTGCTCTTACCAGCTGAAGGCGAATTTGAAAAACAATAGCGATTGTCTTTTCGGCCCTACGATTGGCCAAAGGCAAAAATCTCCTAGCAACGACCCAAGCACTTGCTACCCAGGTGCTTTAGGGCGGCTTTAGGAGGTTTTCTAGTTGGCTGCGTAGAACTGGGAATGAGAGGTTTTTCAAAATGGTGGGTGAGCATATCGAACTCACCGAAGAATCGGGGAGAAACAGGGATATTTGCAGAAGATGATGCAGAAATCAAAGACACGGGACAGCAAAACCGACGGTAAGGTGATTGTTTCATTGAATCGTCGACATATTTCATCGCTGTTTGCTTGAAACAACGGTCGGTGAGAACTCAAAATCCATGTTTCCTATAGCTCATGTTCCGATCTTTGCATGAGGAGAGCAGCGCGCGCTTAAAAAGTCACATGCGACAGTCGTGAGAAAAAGTCGTATAATCTAAATCTGTCTTTAGAGACTCGATTCAAATGTTCGAAACAGAAGTCACACATAGATCGAACTCCCCCCCCCCCCCCCCGCCTTGTTTTGAGCGACCCTTTATGATTGTTTTCTCCCGGCCAGCGTCAAATAATAGACTGGGAATTGAGTGAGGGGGAGAAGTTGAGTAGGGTATAGAGATGCCAGACGACAGATGATTTCTCTTTCTGACCCTGCGAAGGATTAGAATCCCCTACAGGGGGAGTGAACACCCCTGGGTCGCTTTATGCTACAGAAACTGGGTCAAGCTCTGGCCCGTGAATTGCCTTTGACCTGACCGCGACTTTACCTTACTGGAGTAGCCATTTTTTTTTTCAAACAAATCTTCATTAAGCTAGGTGTTCCAGATTAGTAGAGGAGCAACAATTAGTTTTGGGGGAGCAGGGATGGCGCAGTGGTAAGAGCACTCGCCTCCCACCAATGTGGCCCGGGTTCGATTCCCGGTTCCGGTGTCATACGTGGGTTGAGTTTGTTGTTGGTTTTCGTCCTTGCTCCGAGGGTTTTTCTCCGGGTTCTCCGGTTTTCCTCCCTCCACAAAAAAACCAACATTTCCAAATTCCAATTCCACCTGCTTGTAAAGCGCATTTGATTATATTCATATAGAAAATGCGCTATATAAGTTCTAAATTATTATAAATTCTTAATTATTATTATTTCCATGACTATAAGTTCTTACAGTAGTGCAAAAGCATACAACTCAACAAAAAGAAATAATAATGTAATAATGAAATAACAATCAAATTACATCAGTCTGAATTGATAATAAACTATTGCGTAAATTTAAGCGTGATAGAATGAATCTCATCAATTGAATGTTGACATAATAATCAACAGAATTCATTAATTTTTTTACCTGTCTCTAAATATTGAGTATTTAGGACAGTGAAAAAGTAAGTGAATTTCATGCATCCTCAATTTGATTGGATCCGAAAGTAGGACAAAGTCTATTAACTCTCGGCATTTGACTATATCTACCAGTTTCAATCATTAGTTTGTGATTACCTATTCTGAATTTTACTAATTCTTTCCTTTCATTTAGCTTACTTGTGAGTTCTTGGGTGTATTCGTTTTTAAAAGTGTTACAAAAATCTAGTTTCTTAGAGCGTTGAATAGTATGTTGCCAGTGTAGGATATATTTGTGTTTCATTAGGCTTATAAAGTGTTTGATCTTAGATTTATGTAAGACATTGGGGTCAAAATCAGGCGGACTATTGTATCCAGACATCCTCATAACACTAGAGTAGAAACTACTTTTGCCAGAGGAGCGAAGATCTGCCGACATCAAAAAGATAGAGTCATTCCCCTTATTTTGAAGATATAAAAAGTAATTGATTATTTTTTTATTGATAGCTATAATAAGAGAAAATCTTCCAAAATCAGCTTTGCATGCCATATTTGATGCTTTATTGCTCAATCTGCGAACTGTCCCAAGACTTCAAATCAGGTTGTACGTATACAACCCAGATTTCGCTGTTATACGTTAAAATTGGAGAGATCAATTGGGGACAATTTGGTTCAGTATATTGGTATGTTTTCTAACACTAAAAGGAGCGTGGAGGGCCTTCTCTTTCAACTTGTCAAGTGCCATTGAAGAGATTAAAGTACCCAGCTATAGTTTTGAATGATTTCAATGATTTCATTGTCTGTGTGAAAGCTAGACTCAGTACATTTCTTTACTAGTCTATAGTATATCGAGAAACACGTCAATGAAGTTATTATTATTATTATTATTATTATTATTATTATTATTATTATTATTATTATTATTATTATTATTATTATTATTATTGTTATGGCCTTTGAAATCAGTCAGCAGTGAATGTTTGTGTTCCACCCGGAAAAATGTGAAATCCCCGGTAGGCAGCTCTTCCCCAGTTCGAGTTCAATCAGGCAGTGATGTATTAAATATGGCTTCACGAATAGTCCTAAGAGCCCAGCGGCATAACTTCCAGCGGATGATCCCAGTGTGAGGATGCCCAGCGCAAACTCTCTTTTAGATGTATCTGTGAATTTTCTGTGTACAAGCAAAGCTGAATTAGCGTAATTGCTTTCTGTAATAAATCCCATCACGAAGCACAAGGCGAAGGTAATTTCCACTTCTTCAACGTAGTGAAACCATGAGGCAAACACGAAGAGAAACATCAATGCGTTACCAATAGCAGTTAAGATCCACGTGCTTTTCATTTGCAAGTGATAGGCTACGGATGAGCACGTGATCGAAACTATTAGAAGATATGCTCTTCCCAAGAGCTTGCCGACGTTGTGGGCGAGTGCGTAATAAGTGAAATAACCGATTGGGAAGAGAGCCTTGTGTGGATATGCAAGCGGTGTAATCAATGAATTGATTGAAAGTTGATCTGCAAAGTATTGCAAGAATAGATAAGTCATGGACATGAATATATTCGACATGACCACGAATTTTTCCATCACGTTAAGGTCACGCGTCTCTCGTTTTTTCTGTTGGTCGTGTAGAGCACTGTATCGGACGCCTGCAAAACCAGTATTTGGATAGTTTTGACTTGGTGTGGGGTGGTCCAAGATGGCGAAGAATATGATGAAGCAAAACACTAATGGCGCGATGAAAGCCACGACAATTCGTGGAGAAAAACACGTCCAAGTTGATACACCTGCGAAACCAAAAGTCAGTGCTGTTAGTGATGATAAGGCACTGAATGCAAGCTATCGTGAAGACACATTAGGGCGATCATGGGACACATGCCCCATGGACACATGCCCCATTGGAGCTCCTTTACGGCCTTCGGCCGTAAAGGAGTTCCGCTATCATGCCAAGTTATCTTTCAGCGTTTTGATTCTATGGATGAAATTCACATTGGGACATTATATAAGAGAGATCGTTTCGGTCTGTGGATGAAACACTTAAGGTGATTCCATTCAGTTGCATTGTGCATCCTTTCTGCGCATCATTTTTGGCGTGATTAGCGCGCGCACGAGCACGCGCGTTCGGAACTTGATAGGTTTTCTATGGAAGCTGTTCAGAGAAATAAATGGTCGTTTTCTCCCAAACGAACTCGGTGACCCCACTTTTTTATTTCATTTATTTAAGGAAATTACGACTTTACATGATATATTCAAATTTGAAGAATTTTTCCTTATTCAATTTTCAAATATTCCAGTTGATTCACTGTTACAGTCAGATTTTAGGCGTTTCACTAGAACCGTGTAGACGTTCGATTTGCCGATTATTTCAAATTAGTTTCATTGTTGCGGCAATTTTAAGACGTTTTACTGTAACGTTGTACTTCTATCATAAGAATAATGCTTATATTTCATTGCTAGTTATAACTTTGTTGAAGTAATGGGCGTCTCTACTACATGGATAAGTTTTTTTTAATATTGATGTCTAAAGATAGCAAAGTACCTATATACTACAGCCCCGTAGCGTGAAATCAGACACGGTGACCCCCTCTTTTTATTTTGTTTTTTAATGTACTAGGTGTAATTAGTAACTTTGCAAAGTTTCAACAAGTTCTCATTACAACTTCTTTTTCGATGGAATCACCTTAAGTGGGACTATTCAAATGAAAGCTATTGAGCGTTTAGTACTGTAGTACTGTTTATTGAACAGATGCAGTATAATGTAATTCGAACGTTTCAGTCTGCTGGTGAAACCCCAGCTTAGGTGTGACCTTTCAAAATCAAATGAAACCTACTGAGCAGTGCCTGCAAGCATGTGGTTTTCAATAACTTTCACATATCTTTTAAAATTATCGTGTTAGACTTCGTCTCTTAATGTTTTAGCTCGGGCGGTGAACCGCGATGCCGAGAGTGATCCTTCATTATTTATACTGTCGATATGCTAATTTACAGATCTTCACTCGCGCGTAGACCTAGGAAAAATGGAACAGCTATTCGCATTGTAAAAAGTATAGGAATCTTTTCGGTAATTGAAGTGGAGCGTAATCCACTCACTTGAGTATGAAATATTCCTGCTCGCAGAGTTTCCTATTCTTCTCTGGCGTCGACGCTGGAAGAAAACGGGCAGCTCATCTGCGCGTAGGCTCGACATGAAAGTCCCGGATTTGAACTTTGATCATAGCCTGTTTCTAAACCAATTGTGTGAATAAACTACTTTGCAGACTGAAAAGAAGCAATATAATGGAGTTTTTCCTGTTGTTGCTGCTGTTTTTTTTCTTTTTTTTTTTTGGTGAAAATGTGCTACATGTGTCCATCTAAGTGCCTTTCTCTCACATAAATTGCTTCGCGAAGTAGAGTTAACAAAAAGAACGAGTCACAGTTTCCACCAGTTTTATAGGAGACAAAAGATAAGAAGTTGAATACGTTGAAGGAGCATTTCAAGTTGGAACCTATTTCCATCCTGGCTAACCAAAGCCAAAGATGTTTATTAGTTTCAGCCCACTAGAATTGCGAGTTTTAGCCAAACTGGACCATTATTTTCAGGCCTTCATTTGTGCAGATTTGTGTATTGGCTTTTCACATTGATACTAAAAATACGTGATAGTGTCCCTTTGAAAGAACGCACTTGTGTTCTTTGTTATTCGGTTGAAACGGTCGAGGAAACACTTTCTTCTTTCCTGAGAGCGATGGAGAGCAATCATTCAACCGCTTCACTCTAGTTCTGAATAATTAGAAACTATACTCAAGATGACTACTTTCCTAACAGAAGACTTTCAGAGGGTTTTGTTGGTTTTACTCAAACTGCCCACGATTTTGGTCACGAAGACCTAAAGGAACATTCATGCAGTGTTATGGGTGTCTAAACTAGAAAAACAAACGAACAAAAACATGCAAAAGCCATGTTCATACTTAGTTTTTTCATGTAAAGTCGGCCGTTAACCATCGGAGCGTAACATCCCTCGGATAATCAAGATATTTTAGGTGCACAATATTCTCCAATAGCTATACAATTTTTTATGATTTTGAAAGCTAAATCTTAATCTTTATAATTTCGTGAAGCATATCGCTAAGTTTGCGCCAATAATTACCATTAGCTGATAAATAAATGAGCTCGAAAAAATGCTTACCGGGCAGGAAATGTTATCGGGAGTTTCGAGAAACGGGCCCCTGGTAACATATCAGTGAGTTTATAGCCAGTATTTCGTATCAAATTTTGCAAACGGGCTTGTTGCTCATACACTCACCTGCATAATACAGGGTACCCAATGCAAAGCCCAGACCGCCACCTGCCACAAAGCTGTTGACTGCATGGTCGTCATAGAAAGCTGTCAGGGAAAGAAACGTTACTTCTGCCGTGGCACTGCCTGAATCAAAAGCAACAACTCCGATCAGCCGCGAAACGGGAGAATTTGATGCAAGGATGATCAGCAACCCAGCGACATACAAGCATGAGAGCACGATGACTTTATAAGTGAATGGAAATTTTTGGACAACCCACGGAAGGATGAGTTTCACGAGAATGTGCACGATTCCTGAGATCACCACTGCTACTGCCTCCATTGTAAAAGACCTTCTTCCAACGAGCTTTTCTTCCTCTGTTGTAAGAGAATTTCGAGAGAGCATGTCGGCGAACGCCGCGGTGATCACCTCGCTGAGGAAAACAAGGAGGTAGCCAAGTGCGAAGAAACATGAAATGTTACGGAACTGTGCTTTTTTGTGCTCTTGTTCCATTCCGGGCACTTTGGGTTCAGCTGAAAACTTCTTTTCTCTTTTGACACGCTGCGGGACTGGTCAGTATTACAGATATCCAACAAATAAGTCGCCGTTGTATTTTGTCTTGCTTTCAGCCGTGAAACACTTCAAACTGCGATGTAAATATTCAGAAATCAGAGACCGTTCATGTTATTGTAGTTATTAAAATATCATGCTTGAGCAATGTTCTGAAACGTGTAACTTTGAGTTAAGTTTGCGTAGCACACTTTGGAGATAAAGCTATTAAATATTTATTCCACAAAAAGTAGCCCTCTTGGCCTCCTATTTGGGTCTCTACGGCTTTAGTCTAAACACAATTAACTCCTTTAAAAATCAACAACAACTCTATGTTTTTACCGCTTAAATGTGCAAGTCGGTTCACATTAATGTAAAATATATTGCTCCAGGCGGCAAGTAAAATAACAAAAGATTTTGATCACTTTTATTCAGTTAAGAAATGACCACGCATCTCAAATTTTCTCCTAGAAATTTCAAGATAATCATACGAGTAAAAAGCGGACAAAACGCCGTTCAACGTGGGAAGAAACTGTCGTTTAAGTTGAAACAATTTAACTTATCGGACTGAAATGAAAGTGGTTTTAAAGGAATGATTATGAGTTATTAATTCTGACTTCATGTATGCGGCGGACTCAACTTAGCGGAGAAAATTGTTATAAATATATAGACAACCCATGGATCATGATGGATTATAAAAAATATTAACAAATAACCTACCAAAACAAAGCTTTTTTTTAAAAAAAGAAAAACATCCGCCTTTTATTTAATCTGACTTGTCTACTTGTAGGATATGGCTGATAGCCTATCAATATATAGGAAGCCAATCAGAGCGTTTGCTTGTCCATATCCACTGTTTATATTTAACAATTATTCGCCGAAGGCGAAGTGAATATTGTGGAATAATCCCCGAGACGAAGACGAGGGGATTATTCCACAATATTCGCTGAGCCTGAGGAGAATAATAGTTTTAGTATAATTGCTCAGGTGATTATCAGAGCAAACGCATTTTCTTTTTTCTTTTCTCCAGAAACATAAAGAATCACGCGGCGTCCATTTTGAAAATTAGTGCTTCAGTATTATAATCTTCTCGCGCGAGGTGATTACAGCAAGTTATGACGTAATCCTCGAACAATCAGAGCGCGCGCTTCTCTATAATCACCTGAGTAATTATACTAAAGTAACAATATCACACAAACACCAATTCTTTGAGGATACCATATCCTCAAAGAATTGCTGTTTGTGTGATATTTCAAGGGCGATTTGAGTCAATGTAACATTTTATTGGTAAGAAAAAAGTGTCTGCAAAGCTATTTTGATTTCTCCGCAACGTTGAACAAAATATCTATATCTATGTATAAAAACAAGAAGAAAACACATTAATCAGTAGTTACGTAATTAATCAATATTGGACAGTTTAAGGGATAAAGCAATACGTGCTTCTCCAAAGTGACTTATTCATTATTTTTGTGAGTCGTTTGGTTTTTATTGGAACATACACAAACGGTCTTATTAATAGCAATATTTCAGTACCATGATACAACTAAACCGTGAAATCTTGACAACTGCAATGCTTTCAACCTCTTATGTGTCTTTCCCTACTCGTATATCGAGTTGCCAAATGCATAAACTCATTCTAAAGGGATCAAATTGAAATTTATACAAACAGACTGTCAGACAGACGGTCAGGGTAACAATCAAAAACAGAAAATAAACCGTGAAATCTTGAAAGCTTGAAGTGTCTTTCCGTGACTACGATCAAAATAACAAACACAGAACATTTGGGTTGGAAAATCTTTCCAGCTGTACCTTTTTGTTTTGCTATACCATAAATTTTTTCCTTTGACTCTTAATTTGACTAATATGATTACGAACAATAGGCAAAATTAGTCAAAATTCTAAGAAGAGTATTTTTTTGGGCAGACTCACCAAAAAAGAGAAAGAAAATACTTTGCGTATTCACCGGTCGCTGTAATTTCTTTTAAGACATATAATTGTAAATTAAAAATCATTCGAACGGATAGAAGTAAAAACTGTTAAGTGAAAGTACACATCAAATGTTGTTATTATTTAATTGCTTGAAAAAGATGGTTATTTTAACAAAAAATAGTTATGTAACGTTTATGTGGATACTGGATGAGAGGCCAACGGCTGCAGAAATGAAAAATTTTCCAGCTGCCCTGATCTTCTCTCTACTTGTAAGCATGAATTAATAAAAACAATAGAACTATGATTTGCTTTCTTTCAGGATTTGATTTCTTAGACAAAATAGCTAGCACAATTTTTCAACCTTTTCACTATGATTTATACCTCGGACTCTTGACTTGGCTCATTATATAAGATGTCGAACGGCCCGCAAAATGTGTCATAATTTTGCAAGTCACGAGAAAGAGCAAGCAGATCGTCTGCCGGTGCATCGACCGCTCTAATTTATTTTAAGACATTGTATTCACAAATCCGTAGAACGGATAGTATTAGGTTCGTCCATTCTCCGGTGTGTTACGAAAGACGTCAACGATTAAAGTGTATTCAATCACATGAACTAGAACAATGCTTGTATGTGGGAGTGTGCCGTTTAAAAGTTGTTATGCTAAACCTGGAGGAAGACAGATGCTTAAGACGAAAGAACGTTGGTATTCCTACAAGTAAACTACGATGCGAATTCGAAAAAAGGTATATATAGATTTTGTTCTTTTACTCCAATCTAAACCTGTTATTATATGACTTAAACAAAATCTAGAACTTAGGTGTGTTCCTTGTAGCCAATATAAATCAATTTTACGGTAGAATATTCGACTTTCCTTTCCATTTATAGAAAATCTTCTAAGTTTTGTTGTTACAATCTGGTTTCGGATAATTTGTTCAATACCGTGTGGCATGAAATGTTTGCAAGCTTTATTTTCTGGGATTTTTTCGATCTGCAAAACAATGATCCCTCGAAATGAATTACCGCCATAATTTACTTCATTGAAAAAATAACCAGGAAAAATGTCACCAATACCAGCCTTTGGCGATCGGGAAACCCGTGTGCCGCTGAATGCATGCCTGAAATATAAAAGCGTAATATGATACCGTCTTCAATTTCTCGATAGCTAACGTCTCTCCCCTAACTCCAACCTGCGTAAAGGCTAAACTCTGATCGGTTTATTCAGCAGTTCAGGGGGGGTCTTTGTGTGTGTGTATGTGTGTGTGTCTGTGTGTGTGTGTGGGAGGGAGGGGAGGGCGTATTTGTTTAGAGGATCTGTGTCACGGAATTTAGCGAAATTCAGCTTCTAGGACCTGGCCACAAAATTAGCGAAACATAAAAATGACCGCTTAAAACATTGACGAAAGGTTTAAATGACACAGCAAATACAAAAGAGGACACGGATGGGCCAACTTGAAGAAGATTAACACGGATTGCAATTGGGTTTTTGAAAAACTGTTAGGCTGAACAGTTTTCAAAGTTTATCTCTGTTTTTTGTTGATTTAAATATAATGCTCGGGATACATAATTTGTTTGTCACGAAGCTGTTATTTTGTCATTTACAAGTAATTTCCTTGCTAACGTCAACTTCCAAAACATGTAATGGCGAGTAATTGGAAAAACTAAACGAATTGCACTGGACTGCCCTGTCACAGCCCCTTTAAGTTAAAGGTAATGTATGGGGTTGTCCAAAGGTTCTTGCCATCGCGAATATTAACAGCTAGCAACAAACACTGAACGTAAAATGTAACCACATTAGAATATGATACTTCCTCGATCTCTTATTAGGATTTTCTTATGTTGTGAAAACACCAGTGGTGTTTAATAAACGAAAGCTACACTAAACCAAACACTGCGTAGGACCGCCGCCATTGCTGTCTTCTCGGATTTACAATTACCTTCATGTAAACGCGAATTCCTAAGCTTCACAAGTTTATTTTCTTTTACATGTAAACGTGTCATCCCTGGAATTTCGATAGGTTCGTTTTGAGCATACCAATGCAAGTAATAATCCCCACCAAATAGTAGGGCGGAGTTAACTTAGTTCTGGTACAGGACTAAACAAGCAAAAGATAATTATTCAGTACTATAGAGATAAGCCAGTTTCGAGGACTAAATCTGTACTAAAATTGATACATTTCTACCGTCCAAAATCACCTTATGGTTGCCATAATACCCATGGGCAACGCAACTGGGTTATCTGAGAACTTGGGCGAGTTTCTGAAAAATAATTAGGGCACTTGTTTAAGTTATTGAGTAGAAGTCATGCATTACTTTTGCAGGCATATACCTCTAGCTTGTACCCAAGGCTTTTTTTTTTTAATTTTCCCGACAAACAGGATAAACATTTTCAAAACAGCTGTCATCTGGAAGTATGCGAGACTTGGCCATGACACAGACAGGTTTCGGCTGAAAGACGCAGTCCAGAGAATGTCGATCACAGAAAGGAATCAAACAGATCACAATCGCGGTTAATCTTCTGAGTGAGTACCTGAACGTCTTTAAATAACCATTGCATTGCGTTTAAATGCCGTAATTTACTTGGAACAAAGATGAACTCTAGCAAAACAGTCTTAACTGCAACCAATTCAAGTGAGTCGCCAACAGTGTTCTTCTGCCCAGCTAAGACAGTATATACAGGGATCTTAAGCGAGACCACCGCTTTCAATATTACAATCACCACTAAATCCATCGCTTGCCCCATCACCGTGTTTCTAAACATCTTAGTAAGTTGTCGCTGTTAGCAGACGAAGGGAGCTAAAGAATTCAAACATTTTGTTAGCTAGCATGGCTGTAGCGGATCTTATAAGTTGGTGCTCTTTCGATGCCTTTAACAACCATCGTGGATGTGCTACTTTTGCGTAAGGATTTGAGCCTTACCGTTTGTAAGACTAGCCTTTGCAAACCAAATAGTGCTGTACGCTGCTGTAAGTTCGTCTTTCTATCACCTGACCGTAATCGCATGGGAGAGGTACGTAGCAATAAAAAAATGGAATAGGTACAAAGTCATTGTCACGAGAGCCCGTGTAAAAATTGCCGCTGGAATGACATGGCTGCTTGCTGTCATAATGACGGTTCCCGTACGTATTATGGCAGCCGCAGAAGTGGACGATAAGTACTTAAACGTTTTAAACATCATCTCTGCTGCTAAAACGATTGTTTGCGTAGCTCTCATTGGGTATTTCTATATCGTGGCTTATCTTGGAGTGCGTAGCCAAAAACACAAAGAATCAGGCAAGTCGATGCTCGGAGTAAAGTCAAGCTTGAGGACACCATCGCTAAAGCGACTAGCATATTGACAACGGTGTTGTTAGTCTCCTACATCCCATCGGTCCTTGTTCTTCTTCTCGGAGGGACCATTCCCTTCTTTCGTACAAGCTCGTTTTTCCGTTGGACGGAGTTGACAATTCAGCTGAACTCACTCCTGAACTGCTTTGCCCTGAACTGCAACTTCAGGAATGAGGAGCTAGAAATGATGAAGATCCGGAAACCCGATGTAGTCCAGCCGGAAGTGCGTTAAACTCTCACTGCCTTTGAACGACGAGTCAGGCGAATCGGTGGCACTGGATTTGTGGAAGAAGTACAAAAGTTCCAGGAAGACGAGCAACAACCTGGCCGTATGAACAGAGCAATGTCATGTTCTATCGAAGCTTGCTGAGGCTGTCTGTCAAATGCCTCACAACATCAACGATCACCTAAGGATGAAGAGGGACATGGATTCTTGCGCTCGTGAAGGAAAACCAGTTGTCTTTGTCGATGTTCATCAACCTACTCCCAGGAAGCCAGAAATGCAGGTTACTGACATGAACATCGAAAAGAGCCTAGATCATTCTGAAGATGGAAATGGTCATGGAACTCCCAACAACAACACACATGAACAGCCAATGGTGGACGATCGCAAGCCAGTTTCCCCATGTGAAGAAAACAGATTCAATTGTGTCGACTTAAATCTACCCAATTCCGGAAAGACAAGAATGCAGGTTCCTGGTGTGAACACCGAAGAATGCCAAAGTAGAACTACAGATACAAGAGACGAAAGCCTTTCCCACAACACTGATGATCATCCAGTGGTGGAATGTCATAATTCAACTTCATCGTTTGAAAAAAACACGAGTCATTTGTGTCGACGTACGTCAACCTTCCCGCGGGAAGCCACTGATACAGATTGCTAGTGTGACCACGGAAGAGAAGAGAGGTCTTGCCAGTTACAATATTCAGACAATGACAGCATGTTCTATGCCAAATGCGTCTCGTGAAAGTGTCAATTGTGTTGACGAACTTCAATTAAATTCTACCAAAACATCCAACTTACTGGTGTGACTGCCAAATAGAGCCAACGTCAAAGTAAAGAACGTACGTAAGGCCCCGGCTAAAACGATCAAACATTTTCGTCCAACATCGTGTTGGATGAACATGTTTTACTATTTAGCCGCCTCCCTCGATTTTGCATTTAAATTTTTTTCCATGTTAGATGTAGATCTAGTTTTAGATCTAGAAACAGATTTTGACCGAACGTTCTGCTTTACGAACAAATGTCTGATAGTTTAGCCACCCCTGCCAACAGGGCTTGCACGAGCGGGAAAAAAGCGATCAATCAGAAACAGTATTTGGATGAGCTCACACAATAATTTTCAGCGGTAGAATATAAAGAGCGTCATGTGGGCTCAATTTGTCCGATGTTTATTCAAGCATTGTTTGCCCGTATAGCCACTGAACGTTTTGTGTGACAAACACCATGTTGGACTCATTAGAGTCTTTCCAGTGACAAAATCTACCCAACTGCAATAAAAGCAGCATGTCCCGTAACAATTCCATCTCGTGAAGAAGACTGGACATAACCAGATCCACTGGTTATGTCACACGACGGAAGCTGTAATCAGACTTCCCAACCTCAGTGATACAGGCTACTAGTGTGACCATAGAAAAGACGAAAAGTCCACCCAGTTATAAGCCAGTAGTAGTATGCTCCACGCCAAATGCCTCTCGAAAAGGTGTCAACTGTGTCGACGGACATCAATCAAATTCCACCAGGCATCCAGCTTACTGGTGTGTCTGCAAAATAGAGCCAGTGTCAGACAAAAGGACGCATGTTACTCGGCAGAGTCTTCCCAGGAAGAACACCCACCAAATTGTAATAAATGCAGCATGTCTCCTGACAATTCCATCTCGTGAATAAGACAGGGACATTTATGACGATGAACATCAAACAAATTCATGTAGAAGAAAGCCTGGATTCAGGCTTACTGATTATGTCATACTGAAGACGTAAGTTGTCAGAGCTGTCATTAGAGTCTTCCCAACGACAGCACCAGCCAATAATGGAATCCCCCAAGCCTTCTGCCCTTAGCGAAGAAAACCGAGCCATTCCAACAGAAGCGAGAAGCCACGATCAATATTAAGCCCTTGAATGGAAAATAATTTTTCCAGTTACACCTGTTTATATCCGTGGACGGCAAAATTTTCAAACCAAAGAAACTGACACAGCGATACCGCTGCCCAGAAACACGACAACACCAAATGAACAGCTTGAGTTGACTGATGACTTAATGTACGAATCGATTCCGTGGAATAAAAGTTTTTTTTTACATTTGAAGAGCAATTTAAACGATTGTAACTTGTTATCCATTTAAGTTAGCTGGTAAAGGAAAATGTTCCAAAGCTGTTTTGAGTTTTCCAAGACATCCAAATTTCTATAACAATGAACTGAGATAGACGCACAATTTTCGTTCTCATTTATTTCTTTTTCATTTTTTCGTATAAGAAAACAATATGTAAAAAGCCTTACGTGTTCTGGAGAATGTATATATGGAATGAAATGCAAACACCCTTTTCATCCAGCAAAGACCATCCACATTTGGTTACGTAACCCGTCAATATTGGCCATGGTAACATCAACATCTGAACACGTGATCTCCGTTAAATGGCTTATTCATTCATATTCGTGAGTGGGCTGTTTTTAATTGGAACATATACACTTAACATATTACTTTCAATCTTTTTTTCAACTGGAAAATGTAACCATTGTTTCAATTTTCTGTCCTTGGATTGTAGCAAATCTGTCTTTGTTTGAATCATTTTTTTCAACTGGAAAATGTAACCATTGTTTCAACTAAAACTTAATACTTTTTCGATTTTAAAATCTGACCACTGTTTCAACAATTTTTTGTCCTTAGATTATAGCCAATCAATCCATTGTTTCCTTCCCTTTTTTCAACTGTAAAATCTAACCATTGTTTCAACAATTTTTTGTCCTTCCATTTTAGTAAATCTATCCATTGCTTCAGTCTCCGTTTTTTTTAATTAGAAAATCTGAGAATTGTTTGAACAATTTTTTGCCATTGGATTGTATTTATATCAATTGCGAAATTTAGCTAATACTTACACAATTTTTTTTGTCCTTGTATTATATTTTTGCAAATCTATCCATCGTTCAATCTTTTTTTCAACGGGAAAAATCTCACCATTGTGTCAACAAGTTTTTGGCCTTGGATTCTTTTAACATTAATTGTCCATGGCCTGTAGTAATTGTGTCTATTGTTTCAATCTTTTTTTTCTATTGGAAAATCTAACACTTTTTGGTCCTTGGATTATTGATTTATATAGACAGTCTTATAAAACGTAAAATTTGACTATACAAATAAACCGTGAATCCAGGAAAGTTGCAATGCTTTCACCCTCTAAAGTGCTTTTTTATCTGCTTGTGTGATTAAAATAATTCGAACAGCGAGGAGACTCTATAAACCCTATTCAAGTTTACATCAGACTCGGCCAATTTCGCCCCATTTTATTCCAAAGCCCGTAATTTGAAGATTAGGCTGTAAACTAGGCTGCATAGCAAGCGTTTCCATGGTCTTTTCTGCATGTTTGAAGCATTTCTCGCTTTTTGGCTGAGCAAAAATTGGGGCAAGGGCCCAAAAAGTTGTCAACAAGCAAAAATGCTTTAAACGTGCGGAAAAGACTACAGAAACACTAATTACGCAGGCCTTGGAGTAGACCTATGTAATTTTCATTCAACGAACTCCCAAACCAGCAAAGAATACTCGCACAAGAACAGTGTCAGCTTGCCAAACGTTTACAAAAAAATTCAAACAAATGATTTTGACCTGGTGATGTACAGGGATTAGCTTCCTTTTTAATTTGGATTTCTTCTACAACAAATGCTGGCATATATTTTTAAACTTAACACCAAAACGTATCAATTGGACTCTTGTTTTGACTTGTAAAAAATGTCTGCAGATAGTACGAATTTTTTTGGCGCAACTTAACCGGAAAAGCGAGTGAACTTTTTCTTTTCTTCCTCTTTTTTTTATTTTCTGATGCACCGACCACCGTAATTTATTTTCATACATTGTAATTTCTGATCGGTGGAAAGGAAAAGACTAAGTCGATTTTCCGCTGTGGTACTAGAACGTGACCAATCACATTGTAATGAACGCCACCAGTCAAAAGGCATTGCCTGAAAGAGGAAGAGTTTACTTTATTTATAAACTTGAAGGAAAACTGTTAACTCACTACGTCACTTCAACACAATGAAGAAGCCATGAGGAATGTCTTTTTTTTTTCACTATTTGAAATATATACACTAATTGAAAAAACATCGTCGTGTAAAAAGCATATGCTATGAATGATACGACTTGCTTCTGTTCTGAGGCACCGTGGAGATGTTATGAACTCAGGAAACCCAAAACTACTCCAAAACCATTTTGGGAATGAAAATATCTTGAATATTAATATATGGAACTCACATAAAGCTTGTCAGTGCTGTCTTCCCAGAATTCCATCGTGTCGCATCGTTCATGGTTTGTACTTTGCCCCCGACAACGTTTTATCAATCAGGTGTATATTGTTTGTCACCAACTTGTTTCACCAGTATCTAGAACAAATGGAACTATTCCGTTTCCTTTCAGCCTCGCCATCTAGTTTCGGATGGCTAGTTAAATTTAACTTGTAGCATAAAACTTTTTTCAGGTTTTATTCAATATTTAACCAAATTTTTGCCATTTTTGGTTCACGGTCCAGCAAAAACAGCAAAATATATCAGCATACGCCCAGCCCCAGCATACACCTAGTCCCGCCCCGTTGAGGTGGGAAGAACCATATTTGGTAGCAGCACAGGGTAGCTTGTTCGTCTTTATTTCGTGCAAATGCATGGAAAGTCGAAAAGTTGGAGTTGTCGGCAAAATATTGCAAGGTATATTTACAATTACGCTCAGAGTAGATGTAAACTTACATAAGCCGTTTTCTTTTAACGTCTTTCCCCTCGTCGTCTTGTGGTTCAAAATTACGAGTCTTGGCGACTG
The DNA here is from genome assembly GCA_964017195.1 of Siderastrea radians. Taxonomy (NCBI): domain Eukaryota; kingdom Metazoa; phylum Cnidaria; class Anthozoa; order Scleractinia; family Rhizangiidae; genus Siderastrea; species Siderastrea radians. The sequence continues at coordinate 36,596,172 of OZ024891.1, read as the reverse complement.
AAACAGTTTTGCGATGGTCATTTAACCTAACCCTAGCCCTAACTTGTAGTAACAGTACAGTTTCCAGGTTTAGCGAATTGTCTGTTTAATTCCATTTGTTCTTGCTTAGGAGCCTAAAGATGAAAAGTCCTTTTTAGTTTGCAAAAGCGATTACTTTAGCATCTGAAAAGTGTACCCTTAATTGGGATATGTAGTTGAATGGGACCACATGGATCAAATGAGTCACTTTGTAATTTGGATCACCTGTGTCACTTGATTCACTAAGTTGATTCCCTTGACTCACTTAGTTCGCTTGGGTTCCCATCGTGGCTTTGTAGCTCATAAAGTGAGCAGCAGTGGACTACTAACCCGTATGTCTTGGCTTCGAATCCCACCTAAGCCAATGAATTTTTCACTGGCTACGCTTTTTCAGTGTTGCAATATATCAATCTTGACACACTTGGGTCACTTGGGTCCCCTCCTTTACCTGGGTCACTTAGGACACTTACCTCACTAGAGTCACCTACTTTAAGCTGCGGCTACACGAGCGATTTTTAGCTTGCGATGGTGATGCCATTTTTTTAAAAATTTTCGCGTCGCCGACGGGCGGTGGTGGCTACATTTGGCGACAAAGTCCGTTGATTTTGTTGCAGAAAATTCAACTCATTGAATTTCTTGCGATTTTTTTCTGCGATTTCTTCGGCCATCGCATTACCTGTGCGAGGGTGGCTACACATGCGATTTCGTCGCGCGCTGGCGACATGACAATTTTCAAAAAAATCACATCAACATCGCAAGCAAAAAATCGCTTGTGCAGTCGCGGCTTTACCTGGGTCACTTAGTACACCTGTTCACCTGCTCCCATTCGTCACTTGGGTACAGCGGTTACTTGGTTCAATTTGGTCACTTCAGACTCATAGCACGATTACTTCATGCACTTGGGTCACATAACACACTTGGAGTCACCTACGTCATTTCTCTCACTTGATACACTTGGTTTCGTTCGGTCACTTGGTTCACTTGGACAATTCAGTCAAATGGATCTCATGGTAGACTTGGTTTACAATGGCCACTCCGCCACTTGGGTGACTTGAGTCACTTAATAACTTGCTTTACTTTGGTTACTTCGTACAATAGGTACACGTGGCTCACTTAGCTTGGATCAGTCGGTACACTCCGTTCACTTGGTTCCACTGGTTCACCTCCATCAGAAGGATCACATGATACATTTGGGACATTTGAGTCACTTGGATCACTTCATCATCTAAAAAAGATAGGTCATGTGGGTCACTTGAATCACTTGATAGCCTGCTTCACTTTGGTTAATTCGTACACCAGTATTTTTGGCTCACTTAGTAGACTAAATAGCTTGGATCAGTTGGTACACTTTATTCACTTTGTTCCACTGGTTCACCTCCCTCATAAGGATCACTTGATGCATTTGGGGCACTTGAGTCACTTGGTACAACTGGATCATTTCATCATTTGACAAAGGTAGATCACATGTAACTTGACACAATTGTTGGGTTACCTTGGTCACGCCGTACAGTTGGATCACAAGGATCACTTGATAGATTTGGTTCACTTGAGGTACTTGATACAGTTGGGTCACCGCTCAGTTGATACTGTCAAGTCACTTGGGTCAGTCGCTACAGTTGTATCACTTAAGTCACTTGATACAGCAGGGTGACTTGGTACAACTGGTCTCTTGATACAGCCCGGTAACTTGAGTCTCTTGATACCGCTGGATAACTTAACTCGCTTAGTACAGTCGGGTCCTTTGTAGGCTTGGATAAATTTTGCCGACAGAATTTCCAGCAGCGTAAGCGATTTTTGAGGCGAGCATTCTGCTGGCAGAATAAGGCATAATTTGAGCAGAGTAACGGAAAATCAGTAACACTAATGATATGCATATCAGTTGTAAGAAAAAGTGAAAACTAAGTACAAAACTTATACAAAATACCTGATGATTAATGTGATTATTAGCTAAACCTTGCACACAAAGTAAGATGAATCACAGTTTTGCTATACATAATGAATATTTATTTAGGGTTAGGTCCAGGCTCCGTTGATACAGTTTCTCACTGTACAGCTGGGTCACTTGGGTCACTTGATACAGCTGAGTCACCTGCTACAGCTGGGTCACCGAGTCTCTTGATACAGCTGGGCCACTTGATACAACTGGGTCACTTAATACAGTTGGGGCACTTGATACAGCTGGGTCAATTGATACAGCTGCTCACTTGGGTCACTCAGTACAGAGGGGCTACTTGAGTCACTTGATACAGTTCCCTCACTTGGGTTCCCTCAGCTGTGTTACTTGACACAGGTCATTTGATACAGCTTGGTCACTCGGGTCACTTGGTTAGCTTGACACAGCTGATTCACTTCATACAGCTTGGTCACTATACAGCTGGGTCACTTGGGTTTATTGATGCAGTTGAGTCACTTGCTACAGTTGGGTCACTTCACACACCTGGGTCACTTGGGTCACTTGATACAGCTAAGTCACTTTATACAGTTCAGTCACCTGCTACCGCTGGGTCCCTTGGGTCACTTGCTACAGTTGGGTCATTCCACACACCTGGATCACTTAGGTCCCTTGATACAGCTAAGTCACTTTATACAGTTCAGCCACCTGCTACCGCTGGGTCCCTTGGGCTACTTGCTACAGTTGGGTCATTCCACACACCTGGGTCACTTGGGTCACTTGATACAGCTGTGTTACTGACAAGATTGGGTAACTTGATACAGGTGTCACTTCGCTCACTTGATGCAGCTGAGTCACTGGATATTGGTCACTTGGTTCACTTTACACAGCTGATTCCCTTGATACAGCTAGGCCACTTGATTCAGTTAGGTCACTTCACATACCTGGGGCACTTGGGTCACGATACAGCTCTGTTTCTTGATACGATTGGGTCACTTGGTACAGCTGGGTCTTTTGAGACAGGTCTGTCCCTTGACAAAACTGGATCACTTGAGACTATTGAGTCGCTTGACACTGCTGGCTCACTTAGGTCTCTTGATACAGGTGGGTCACTTGATAAAGCTGGGCCACCTGATGCAGTTAGGGTACTTGATACAGTTAGGTCACTTGACACAATTAGGGGTCAGCTGTAACAAGTGAATCACCTGAGCCGATCACGCGTGGAAAATATCACGAAACTAAAAAACCCACTACAAAGCAACTCTAAAACATCACTGGAAATTTCTTTTCATCGAAAGCGATGTTGTTCCGTTTAAAGTGATTATATTTCACCGCTCGCCCATTAAGTTCTCTATCCAGAATTCTTGCAATATGTAGTTCTGTTGTGAAGGCCGTGAACTTTAAGTGCCGGGAGAGACGAATGGTGACAATCAAAAGACGCCTCTGTTAGTTACTGTAAAATTTTCGTACAGACAGAAAATGTACCGTTAAATTAAAAAGAAATTTTTTTTTGTCGCGTCCAATTTTTAAATGAGCGCCGCCCTCGAATAAGCGCCGCATTTCAGGAGCGAAAAATTTAATAAGCGCCGCGGCGCTTATTCGAGTAAATACAGTATATAAACTGACGGGTGACGACCAAGGGATGAGAAGCTTCATAGCAAAAATTGAACGCTTCTCTCTCTTTGGGTTTGTCGTTAGCTTGTGATTATTAAAATTTTTCGTTATGATCGTAAATTCCGTAAATTCCCAGATTTTGAAACATCACAGCAAAAATTTGTTAATTTCCCTAATTTCTTACCTGCGTCAATATTGGACATATCTTTCCCCAGAACGCACAAAGTGGTTGTCTAGGAGAGGGTTTTTTGACAGTATCGTGCTGACACAATTTTCAGGATTTTAACAACTGGCTGTTAAAGGAAGGTAAGCAGGCCGCCTATATGGGTTTAAATGCACAAACATCATAGCATTGTCTTCAAAAAGTGGTACTAACTAGAACAAGGACCAACACAGTAACAGAACATCTTAAAGAATGTTTTATTGACAAGAACAACCGCTAAAATGTGTCAGTTATATCTTAATAATTCATGTATGATTTGGCTCTGTTTCCACCTAAATTTGACAATGTAGCATTTCATGCAACTCAGACATTACTGAGAACATGTCACAAAAAGAATCTGAGAATCCCAGGTATGACAAACACACACACACACACACACACACACACACACACACACACACACACCATTTAACCTTTTCACTAGGCGCAGAATACTGTGGCCCTACCTTACAAGTGTGTGGATGAAATCCTAAGGTGTGATCGTTAAAACGATTGAGCAATTTGCTCCCGTGATGCTGTTTTTGCCGCATAATGCAGTTCTGGCTTCAGAGTCAATGGACAAAATCCTTAAGTGTGACCGGTGCCGTTGTCTTCAAAGACAGTACTAGCGCAGCGGTACAGCGTAACTATTAATTAATAAGTGTCCTTGGCCACGGATGGCCAGAATGGAAGAGAATTACAACATCATGAAGTTTGGCCTACTTTCTTAAGTTCTGCGGTTTTGTCTTCGCTGAAAATTCATAAGGGTTGCTCTCTTTGCGAAAATTTACTTCGTATTATCCTGTCGACGTTCTTTTGTGTGTCAGTTTTGAGAAAACGACAGCAAAATCCCCATAACAGCCCCTTTAAAAGTCAATAAAAAAGTCTTCCAAGAAGTTCAAAAAAGGAACTTCGATGCTGAATTTGGGACCAAAGCCACTAAAAAAAATCGAATACCGATAACAGATAACATTGCCAAACAATTTGGTAAAAACAGAACCGTTAAAATCCCTTTGTATAATAAATACAGGTCACTATTAATTTTCATTTTCGTTCAAAAATATTGTTATTTACAAAATTATTATTATTATGATATGTCAATTGTTGTTTGGTGACAACCTTCGAAATTGACATTTTCGTTGCAAAAATAAAAAATTGACATGGCCACAGCTTGCGTCATAAGCATGCAATCTTTACACCAGTGACGCGTTCAGTGGGGAGAAATGCGACTCTTAACAGCAATATGTTTCAATGAGTTTCATAATTTACCCAACAATATGAATAATCAGTGGGTGTATTCCATAACTGGAAAAATGTTCTTGCTTAGCAGGTCACGTGTCCTTGAAAATCCTTATTTTGTCAGAACTATTTCATAAAACTGGTCAGATACCCACCATCTTTCATTCTTTTTACCCGACATAATCCACCGTCATAAATGACGTACTAAATGACTCGTAATGACTTATAGGGTAATTTCAAATCACACGGCCATTTCAAAATCAATGGAATAACAACATGCCTTACGTTACAAGACTTCCTTGCAGAAACTAAAGACAACGAGTCATCCACAGCAATAAGATCCCTATTTTCTCTACAACTAAATCAATATTGTTCACGGTCGTTACATCCGGCTGAATTCATGATAAATTTTACGATTTCCAGAGTATGGTGGCCCATGTCTGCAAAACACAACAACAAACTCTAATTACCTTAAAAATTAAAGGGTTTTTTTAATTACTACTTTAACATTGTTGCATGCCATACCTTCTCACCCTATAAAGATCTTCACAAGTTATTTAAAAACTTCAGCAGACCTTTTGTTAACTTTCTGATAGCTTCCGCTTCAATTGGCCAATCAACTCCAGGCTGACACATGACAACTCCGCCCATCCAGTTTCCTGATCGACATGGAAAATGCCCCTTCACCACCCACCACTCCCCCGACCAGTCTTCAGATATTTGACTGGGCAATTGAAATGTTATCCAACAGTGCGCTGTCAAAAAGTTATCAAAAGCTACTAAAAATTGGTGTGGCACACAGCATTGTTATCAGGTAGCAGATGGATAAGTATGAACATGTCATGTACTGCAAAAATACTGAGCACATCACGAACGAAGACAATTACTTTAGAATGTCAGGTCCACTAAGGCACTTTGTACCAGTTTACTATCAGTTTTCAATACTGTTGAGTATGCTTAACGAGATTACTTTTGTGTTAAACGAATTTTGTTTTATTGAATCCGTTTATGTGTTTCAAGAGTTTAGAGTGGTTTTAAGCTCATTTTGTTTCGTGTTTAACAATTTTGTTGGTATGTTTTGCAGATCGAGATGGTGATTTAAACTGCGATTTTTCCTGTTAGGCTTTTCAAAGACCTAGCCTGTTTACAATTTTCGCGAGCGTACTTTGCCAGCGGTGAAGACCCGAGTCACAATTTTGCGGCTTGCATAGGTTAGTCACGCAGAAGCCCAACCAGAGAGTTTGATAGTAAGAAATTTCATTATACCTAGTGCATTACAACTAACAGCCAAGTTATTTTAACAGAAATTTCATCTGGCCCTGTGCAACTGTTTGTCCGAAACCACAGAATTTCTGTTTACATTCTAAAATGTTACCAACACATTCAATTCCTCATCTCTTGGTAACGTGCGTTAGGATTTACCGTAGCACTATGGTTACCATTTAAATATTAAATATGTATGAAAAATGAAAACTTTACATTTATACACTCCTATGAAGTACTTTTATCGAGTATAATTAGTGCTTGTAGTCAAACACTGTTCATAAAATGTTGCCTGCATTTAACACGAAAATGACCCCCATTATCATTATTGGAGAACTTTCGTGTAAAATAGTAATAAAAAAGTATTTAATTCTCAAATTCAAGGGTGTCTGAGCAAAATAACGTCCAGAAAATTATTATTTTTTACTTGACCATGTGACGTACAAAAATAAAGGCCACACATTTACTGATATTCTAATATTTCTTACGTTGGCTGTTGGTGAATTAGTAACCCATGCATTTGCAACACGAAATCAAATGAAAATTTCTCACTTTTAAATTAGCAAAGTACTTTCTATGTCCAAAAAACTGCAAACTGTTTGCGGGCCATTTAAACAAAATAAACTGCATTCCGCTTTAAGAATTAACAATGTTACAACACCCATTTCAAAGAAATTCACCATTTTCCGAGCATTTTAGCATCAGTTAAACTATTCACAAAATGTTTATTCGTTTGTCAACAAAATAGAGCCGTCTAATCTTTGTCGAATCGACCTCCACAAGGTCAAGGCCTCACTAATTATCTCTTTTCAAGGCCACAAGGTAATTTAATGCTGGGCCAATTTTTAATCTTCCGTATTTTGTTTTCCTATGAGCAAATATTTACATTTTAAGATCACGCAAACTGCTCAGTTGTTATGTGCATAAAATAATGTGTATGTACAAATATAAGATATACAATAATTTTAATTCTACCGCTTTTTCTCAGTCGAGTAGATCGATATAAAGGAGTCTGTGCTGCCAGCAGCTAGGTGAACCTGGAAACAAAAGGAAGAAACCTAGAATCAGTAAGTGCAAAAACCAAACAAACACAAGCAGTTAATTCTTTGGAAGATTTGCGTGGGTTTAGCTAAGCCTCCACAACAATTAATAATGGCACTTTATTATTAGTTTCTATCCACGAGTCGTACATTATTCATTAGTGAAACTTCGCCTTCCGCGTTTCTGACAGTACGAACAACGCTTTGTCGCTAGAGGAATTCTCGGTTAATCCTAAAGACCATACTCAAAATCTGACCAGCAAAATTTAATTTCATTCTGTACATTTCGTGAATAACTTCCAATTGCAAAAAAATAAAATTAATTTCATGAATTCATGGAAATTGCTACAAAAGATTTTTATTCACTCGCTGATATGTATAAGCCCCCCTCCCTCCCTCCCCCCCCCAAAAAAAACACTCGCTACTCAAACTTTAAATAACAAAATTTCTTGATGCGCCCACTTGACATGTAGTACCGTAAAAAATCTCTAAAGTAAAGGTGGCGGCTAAAATTTCGAGAACTGGTATTGTGTTTTACAAACTTATGACAGGAACTGCGAACGAGTTTCGCGTTTGACCGCTAATGCCTTCTTACTTACCCGGTGCGGGTGAAATGCAAGACAACTTATGGGGCCTATCCGCTGACCCATAAAACCGTCGTGATATCGTATCGTACTCAGGTTCTCTCCATTTAAACTGTACACTTTGATTATCTGGCTCGCGGAACCACTGATGAGAGAAAAACATGTTACTGGCACAGTTTCCTCCCAATTTTAAAACAACTATCTACTGCAGCAGGCGCAAAAGTGCCACCAGACTGAATAGCGATTCTCACTCTAATTTCGTCAGAGATAATCAATCTCCATGATACAACACAACAGCAAAACGAACATTAATTCACCATGGGCCCAACATTAGTAACTATACTCACGTTGCAAACACCCTGGCTTGATGATGAACCTCAAATGTTGCCGAGTTACCGATCGTTTCCAAGGTCCGCACGGATTCTGTGAAACGCGGATCCCAGAACTTTACATCTCCAGCGACACTGAAACAAAACACATCCGGGATTTGGCGTTGCTCTAAAATATAAATCATATTCTACAAAAAAAGCATGCAAAATAATAATTTCAAATAGCTTTCAAACTGTAAACTGCCTCGCACTTTGAGTGAAAATATCTAGGAACTCTATGAACGTCCTACCTTCGCTGGAATCAAAGATTCAGGACGTGCCTAAACCTTTCGGTCTGTGAGAAGCATTTTAAGAGGAGCTTCAGGGCAATGTGAGAGCATGAAAAGTCTCTTTAAGACTGCAAAAAGTTTAATAATTTTATTACGACGTCTTTAAATATCACGCAAACTCTGAACTTAAAAACTAGCGTACAAACTATTGCATTTTTGTACTGCCGTCGATCATGGTTACGTTGATAACCAACGGACTTTGAAAAACCAAAGTGGATCGAAAACCACCAATCAGAGCGCACGAACAAGACCCCTTGAGCCTGCTGAAACTTCTTTATTTTTATTTATTAATTTTTTTTTGCCAGAAGTGAAAAACGTAACCGTCGGTTAAGTCGAACTTCAGAGCAAAGGGGGCCCACACAAACTGTGTGACCGTTTGTAGTTTCAAAATATAGGGAAATCGCTAATATTCGCCATTTAGAGACACAGTGACGACAGAACACAACGACTTGGTCCTCACAATAGTTTACGTTAATAGGAACGTTTCGGTACTCCCATACATTTTTCTATATTTTAAAACTACAAACGGTCACACAGTTTGTGTGGGCCCCCTGTGGTTCAGAGCTGGCACGTTGTTAAAAAGCACAGTAAAGATATCTGAAGGCTTGGCTGACAAGAAGTCACACCTATTCAGTGCACCAATTACCTTCCACTGATGATGTTACCATCTCCTCCCTTCTGCAGAAAGACACTCGTCACCCACCCAGCATGCTCTCTGAGCGACATCACTCGGCTGAAAATAGAGAACATTCTCAAATGATAAACCATTATTTGGAGGAACACTCAAGAGATGCCTTAAATTCATCGCACCACATCGAAAAATAAGGACTAGGTTGTGTGAAAATCGATTGAAACAAGCGTATTTAAATGGATCACAACATGGACAAGCTCGGAAACGCAAGTAACGTTATTCCAAATTTTGAGACTATATGTGTGAATATTGAAATAAAAGGTATTAAGCAGTACTTTTCTATAGTGCTATGATGTGTAGGAAGTTTTGACTCTTTTAAGAGTTTAAAGTCTGTGGATGAAATCCCGCAGCGTGCTATTTCAAAATGAAAGCTGTACAAGATGGTTCTAACTTTCAAGTCTGTCGCTGAAATACTAATTTGTGACCATTCATTTAAAAGCTATTAAGCAGTATTTTCTTGTGGTGATTTTTATTACGCTGTAGAACGTTGTTCACACTTTTGAAGCAGTAGAAGGAATTATCATAGCTGAACACTCAATTGATGACTTTTAAGGAGCACCTTCGTGAGGTCTTATAAGAGACTGGGGGTTAAAACGTTAAAACTTAGGGTTAAAACGTTGTATATTACCTATCACTAGGCGGCAGTCTTCTATCAAAAAGTCTGACAGAACCGTCTCCACAGCCCGCTATTAGTAAAGACCTGCCCACCGAGTCACACGCCAGGCTGGTCACGCAACTATCAGCACCAGTAGGAATATCCTGTCAGTGGAATAGATTTATAAGTTATCTCTAAGTTGAGCTACTTAAAGGGACTATGTCACGCTATTTTAGCATCTTTTAAAAAGCTAAAAGTGTCTTCGCATCAACTGAATTTCAAAAATAATGGTCTAGCTTTGTTATTAAAGACTATCTTACGGCACTGAAACTGTCTCCTGTCGTCTGTCGCTGCCGATGGCAAGGATGGAAATGGATTGAAACTTGAAAAAAATTGGGCCAATTTTTTCAAGTTTTGATGCTATGTTCTTAAAAATCACCAAAAAAATTATTATGGTTAGCTGTCGCTGATAAAATTCATTTGATATCTTCTTCATAGTGTTACAGGAACACTTTGTGTATGAGTGAAAGCACTAAGTAATGATTTTAGCACAGAATTGACCTAAGACAACAAAATCCTCGTGACGTAGCTCCTTAAAAGATTTTTATAAGGCTATTTTATAGTTAGTCCCTGTCAAAACAATATCGTCGATTTTAAAAAATTTCATCAACTGCCTAATTCATAATATATTGATAATGTAAAAAGAAATTCATTGCGAACAGCTTTTGAGAATGTCACTGTAATGCGAAGGGTTGAAGCTATTTTGCTGTTGCTTAATAAAACGAGATATGTGAAACCAGAGTGTTAAGCTGAATTAAACATTTCTGAGAGAAAACGATTCGCTATAAAAGTCGTAAAACCTAAGGGCTCTAACAATACATCCCAAGAGCCTTGAATAAAAAAGAAAGAACGAAACTTTATGTATAAACAAGGCTGAACGAACAAACGAACCAGCGAATGAACGAACGAACGAACGAACGAACGAACGAACGAACGAACGAACGAAAGAACAAACAAATGAGCAAACGAACGAAACACAAACGAACACATGAATGACTATACACGTATGAATATGACTGAATGAACGAACGATCACCCGAGCGGGCAGACCACCGAAGGGGCGACCGAACGAATGAACGACAACAAGGCTGAGCGGAAATGCGGCGGATGTACTAGTATGCTACGCTTATCACTCGACTAAGAGAAAGGAGGGGGGAATGGTGGCTATTCATAGAGCAGACTGCAAAGAACAATTATTTTCCCCAGGTCCTACCTGCATTCTCATCTCTCTCTGCGTGTCCCAAACCCGAATGAATCTGACGTCACCGGATGCCAGTAGGATGCCAGTCTCTTGTTCCCAGCTGACCACCAAACCAGAACCACTCCCTGCAACAGAGGACATTGAAGATAGCATTGTAGAGCGGTTTTCTATATCATCATCATCATCATCATCATCATCATCATCATCATCATCATCATCATCATCATCATCATCATCATCATCATCATCATCATCATCATCATCATCATCATCATCATCATCATCATCATCATCATCATCATCATCATCATCATCATCATCATCATCATCATCATCATCATCATCATCATCATCATCATCATCATCATCATCATCATCATCATCATCATCATCATCATCATCATCATCATCATCATCATCATCATCATCATCATCATCATCATCATCATCATCATCATCATCATCATCATCATCATCATCATCATCATCATCATCATCATCATCATCATCATCATCATCATCATCATCATCATCATCATCATCATCATCATCATCATCATCATCATCACGATAAAAATTTAAAGCATAATGCTTGTGGGGTCGTGTAATTAATTAGGTATAGCAACCAAAACTAAATTTATCACACTGCACAATTACAAGAGATGCAAAAAACACAATGTGTCAATCAGAACTTGAAGCAAGTAAAAAATCTGACGTCAAGCACAAGAAAACGTGGGTGACCGAGTCCCATTTCTTCTAGATTTACTCCTGTTACTTCTTTTACTCTGATGACTTTGAGGCTTACTCCTGTTGAGAAAGTGATGCAAGTTTATACCTCGTGTGGAAGGTAGCATTCCTGATAGTGCCTGCCACGCTGTTACCATCTCCAAGCTTTTGTCACTGTAATTCTCTCCCTCAATATTGCGCCACACACGAACAGAACCATCATCTGAAAATTCCAGTCAGAAACATCATATGAGAGGAATATTAACCAAGCAACATCGATGCACGTGCCAGCGGCATGTTACGCCAGACAATTTTTTGATGCAAAATAAAAAGGGGTATGATTTTGAAAAGAACTTATTTGAGACTTTGAAAAGGATTTTGTCATTACAAAATGCTAAATTAAACGACTGTCCCCCACCCCGTGTTATGCTTAAAACATTTAGCACAGCAATACCAGATTTCAGCATACCAAATATAAAATCAGGATGGAGTACATGTCACTGACGTGAACACACTAAAATTAGTCAGGCAACCTCTAACTACATTTTGCTTTAGCTACTACTCTAGAATGTTGTATACAAAACAACCTTTACTTTAGAAGTGAGGACGTTGGTAATGTACATTTCAACGGTAGAATGTACTCCCCCCCCCCCCCTCCCAACCTCCTTCTGGGACGGGGTAGGTAGTTTTTGTCCTTACCGGTTCCCGTCAGTAAAAGAGTCAAGTCATGCGCATTGAGAAAGTCCATGCTCGTGATACGCGAAATCTTCGGGTTGTTGCTTGTTATGTAGTTTATCCTCACACCTTGTTCCCAGTTCCAAACGCTGTCAAACAACAACAAAATAATTGAGCTTCGTCAATTGTCCGTTCATTACAAATCTGCCTCTCCGGGGGCAGATCTAGGTATTAACGAAAGGAGGGTTTCAAATCGACAACCCGAAGCCAAAATGTGACAGCTTCGGTTCAGATTTCATACGATTTCACAGAAAACTTTATGTACTAGTTTACGACTCTTTTGAGGTAATTTAATTTTTTGTTTCACTGTAAAGATGTTTGCTACTGAGATGTGACCATACTGTCAGGCGCATCCAACCGTTTATTTAGGGGAATGTCTGTTCGATGAGGCCTAAATCGGCCGAGTTATTCAGACATTATTTCAGTGAAAACTAGAGATTTCTTTGGCGAAACATTACCTCAGACTTTCGTAGCAAGGGAACTGATTACTTCCTATTGTTTTCGGGTGGATAAATGTGGCGTTTAGAGTGTAAAATAAGGTCTGAACAGATCAACCTGTGTTAGCTTACACAAATATGCCTTCAAAAAGCTCTGAAACAATCTAAGAAAGCAGAAAATGAAATCTGAAATATTTCGCTCAAATTCTCTCGCTGGGTGTCCCTGATACTGTGGGACCACGAACAATCTAATGAAACTACATAAACACATACCTGACCCCACCCCGGTCAGCAACAGCTAGGAAAGGCTCGTAAGGGTGAAATCTCAATACCCCTGGGGCACTGATGTTCTTGTTTATAAATATCTGGTCGTCGATTTTGCCTGAGGCTGAGAAAAAAGTATTTCCATTGATATAGCGGTTTTCAAGGTACCACTGAATGCAATACCTCCACAAATTGGCTTCTGTTCCACTGAACTCCATAAATTGATAGTTAAATAAGCAATTCCTGTAACTTGCCTGTAAACGTAGGGAAAATCTACATGTACATTAATAAAATTAGTGTCTTGAACAGAATACCACGATTTTGACAAGATTTTCTTTGTTTTGTAAGCTATTGTTTAGCTGCATACTATTGTCTAACGTCATCCGTGCCTTTCACAGGTTCTTACACCGAGGCATAGCCTTTAGTTGGCTTTAACTATTCATTCCTTTACTTCTGTTATCCAGGGATGAACCGCAAACAAGGATTACCTGTTTTAGCAATTTGTTTTGCTGCCTCTCGTCGTACTTTCGAGTTCCTTTCAAATCTCCATTCTCTTTCCATATGAAGCTGACTTTGAGGATCGTGTTCCTCAGGAGGCTACAAACAAATTCACGTTCTCAGTTAAATTTTCAAGGCTGTGACTGCTTTCCTACATTTCTTTTGTTTTACGTTTTCTACCGTCTTAAATCAACCAACCACCAATCAATCAACATCGACCAACCAATCAGCCAATGTCAGTCAGTCAGTCAGTATTCATTCATTCAGTCAGTCAGTAATTCAGTCAGTCATTCAGTCAGTCATTCAGTCAGTCAGTCAGTCAGTCAGTCAGACAGTCAGTATTCATTCATTCAGCCAGTCAGTCATTCAGTCAGGCAGTCATTCATTTAGTCAGTCAGTCAGTCAGTCGGTCAGTCAGTCAGTCAGTCAGTCAGTCAGCAGTCAGTCAGTCAGTCAATATATCAGCACGAAATGAACCATCGCTAAACAATGTTAACAGAACGCCCCTTGAATTTTGAAAACAGGATGGAAACTTTCGTCATCGTCAACTAAGGAATTCTTCAATGAAATAATTTATACAAACACCTACAATGACGACGATGGAAGTTTCCAACAAAAGACATGTTGTCCAAAACTACAGAGTTATTGTGTTTCGAAAAACTTCGTTTTCCCTGCTTCTATTCTGACCATCTAAACTGGCTGGCAACACACAATGATGTTAAGGTAAGTTATTTTTGAATTCTGAAAATTACCTTCATAACAGATTGTGCAAAATAGCTTGCAGACCACTCAGCAAAGTTGGTGCTGACCATAGGAGGTTTAGCTGTGCCTGCTTCCTCATCGGAATCTTGATCATTGTCTTCACTTGCACTACTTGGATGTTTGGTGTGCTAATAAAAGTTACAGTTAATGGAAAATTAAAACATACAAGCCCTAATAAACAACCCATATAAAAAGAATATGGGAACCCTTTTGTTAATTAACCCTTTCACTCCCAAGAGGGTCTAAAATCAAATTATTCAAGACGAATCCTAAATTTCAGTTTGTAAATAACTTAAATAGATATACACCATGTGAAAGTACTGCTGACGAGGTTTCATTTGAATAGTCACACCATAGGATTTCATCTACAGACTCTGGGAGTAAAAGGTGGGAGTGAAAGGGTTAACGGATCTCAGCAACAGACTGATTTAAATTTGACTCCACTCCATAACGGCTACATTGGGTTCGTGAAAGACTGACTGATAGCCTTTCAAACTCCAATACGAAAATCTTTTGGCATTTTTTTTTTTGTGAGAAGAAAAAGAGGTCTGTCCCATCTTGGTACTATAAACAAGTCTTGATACTATTGTGATTAGCATCGTGACATTAATAAATTCTTGACATACCTCAGGACCCTTGTCAAACATTTTCCGTTTCGTATGAAATTCATACGAGTGAGGAATTCCTCCCGCCCCCAGAGGACCAGAGACTGAACTCCGGTGCTGAGTTGGATCCATTTTCATTGTGCGAGGCGTTTCATTAGAACTGCTTTGGCGGGGAGGGGATACGCCTTGGCTGAAAAATAAAAAGTTTTCAGCTATTGACATTTGTGCTACTCAGCAATTACGGTGAATAAATTTCGCAGGATCAGTTATCAGTAGGGAAATTTTTTTTCACCGTTCGGGTCGCTGACTGATTTTTATCTTTCGCATTTGCTTAACAATTAGCCTTGCATTTGTTGAACAACTGGGTGTCTAGCAAGTACTTTGCTCTTTCTATTACTATTGTTAATTCCGTTGTTATATTTGTACAATGTAATTGCAACGAACGAATGCAAAACAGGATTTTTTTTCATTTGTGAAATCTAAAGGTTTGCGTAACTGATTATAGAAATGTTTTGGTTTGCTTGTTGCTGTTCATTTGACTGGTAAATCACGGGTTATATCTGATCAGTGTGTGTCAGGCCATTTTATTAAACTTAAAGTTGCTATTGGCAAACCTTTTCTTGGAGCGGTTTTCAGCTGCGCGTCGAAAGTCACTTGCATTTGCTTCGATTTGGCTTTAGTACGCTCAGTAATTGGTTGAAAAATTCGCGCCATTTTCTCAACTAATATGACGTAAACCCAAAGTCAATCGCAAGTTGACCGCACGTGTATTTTCCCGCGCTTGATGCTAATTACTTGTATTTGCCTCGAGTTCTCATTGGCTCAATGTGTTATTTGTTCTTGTTGTGATGGGTTTGAAAACTGATCTTGTTTGCTTTCATTTTTCCGAGTTGTAATTGTAGTAAACTACTTATTAAACCCAGATGCAGTCTTGGACTCTGCATATTGTCCAGTCCTTGTAAACTACATATGGAAGTATAATCACCCGAAAAAAGTTATCAAACTAAGAAGTGCCGTCTAATTCCTAGAGTCATTTACAGTATTAACATTTTTTTGAAATAACTCACTACTAAATAAATCATAAAACAAGATTTAGGTGAACAATCATGGTGGTTATTTTCAGAAGACTGTACTTAAGGCCAATTGCCCAACTTCGTCTTTTTTTTAAAGAAAGAAAACACAAGTAATCTATACTAACGAAGAAAATTAAATTATGAACTATAGGGGTTAAATGAGCTATAGGAACAGAAAGTCATTTTTGATTTTCACATTTCTCTATTTTCCATTGCAAATTTAGTTTTTCTTGGAATTCTGATTGGCTGGGTATCTCAGTTTTAGGTTATTTTACAGGAATAAACATATTTTTTTGGCGAGTACAACTACTATATTAAATTTACGTTGAGTGATGAACGTAGGTTCGAAGGCAGAGTAAAATCGTTGAACAAAACTTGAAACTTTGCAAGTTTAAATGTTTTGCTGTCTTTGATGAAGTGTAATATTGCGTAGTTACAATAGTCAGCTAATAGTGCAGTGTTCTCCCTAGTTTTCAGGGTAACAGGCAAGTCAGTTTTTCAGACCGGTAAAGCAGCTTTGTTGAAAATCTTTTTCTACCCTGGAGTGGAATTGTCGTCATGAGACCCGTAATGTTGCCGGCATGACACTAGGCTAACACACGCCTCGAAAACCCTTTAAAACGGTTGACGTTTGTAATTCCTGTCACATGGAACGTATTAACGTACAGATAAACGTCGAGAACAAAAAGCTTAGAGCAACCTAAAAAGCGTACTGAGAAACGCCTAGAAGATGAGACATGCTCCTTACAAAGGCACAAACAAAGAACTTCGAGGAGAGAAAGAACTACGAGCACCTTACGAACAAACCTGAGCAAACCAACCTACGGATATAGACGTCAAGGAAATAACACTAGTATCTTGCGACAATGCTAACGTACGGAGAAATGTTAAGGAGATACAACTAACAACATCTAAATTAGGAATATACTAGCACACGGACAAACGTTGAGAAGATAACAATTATAATTTTCGAATGTTTTAACGTAGAGAGAAATGTCGACAGTCGAAAAGATAAGACCTTACACCACTGACGACGAACACACTATCCCATGGAAAATGTCGAGAAGACCTTCGGAATGTACTAGCATACGGAGAAACGTTAAAAAGATACGACTAACATCTTACTAAGGTAGAAACGTGCGGAGAAACGTAAAGAAGATGACACTATTATCTAACGAACTTAGAAATGTCGAGATGATAAGACTACGTATAATGTTGTACAAACGCATGGAAAATGAGAAAAGTTACTAAAACTAGGCTTACGTGGTATGAAGTAGCCTGCGTCGCAGACGTAATCTAGCGGTCATATTCCGTCTGCCGCGCAGGCTAGGTACGCAGTGCAACGGACATAAATCTTTTCATAATTCAATCCGATAATAAATCTTTCATGATCCCAAACTGTTGGATGTTTCTAATCCAGGCCTTTATCTGGTTCAGGCTAACCGGTAACAAGCGGTGCTACAAGCGGTAAATTTTACCAGTTACCGCCTGATAAGGAGAACACTGATAGTGCCCTCAACCACTTTTTACTGGGGAACATGGAGTAAACGAAGAACGTTGGAACTAAACTCGCGGTTTTTCCTTTTCAAAGATGTTACAACAATCACTCCTAAATAACAACAAATAAATCAGGACTACTGAGCAAAGTCTGGATAATCCAGGTTTAAAATAAATATATAATTTGTCATGTGAGGTTACCCAATTTATCGTAGTTTATGGTGTGAAAAACTTTATTATTTTGTTAAACAGGTAAGATGACTTACTCAGAGCCTAACAGATATGAGAATCGTCCAGGTGATGACGGAGCTGAAGTTGATAGGCTTGATCCTGTAGCAATCCTTTGAGGACAAGCAGTAATGGTGGCCTGAAAAAAATAGCACAGTTTTATATCAAAAACTAGGACAATCGCGTGAAACGAAAATAAAACAGATTATTGGTTACACAGATAAACCTGAACAGTGCACGTTCACAGTTTGCATTTCAAGACAAGGTGAAGGTTCGACGAGTCGTCGGATATGGCTCCCACTCAAGTCAGCTGCTGAAACTTATATTGAAAACTGAGGATAACACGAGTGTCACTGTCGGACCATTTTATTGTATGTGTGACTTTCTTGACTTTCTACAGCTGCCAGATACGCAAAGCAACTTAAAATACTTAATTATCCAACACAGTACTATAAATTGCAAATATAGACCAAAGCGAGAGCAAATATAAACAGTAACTTCGAGCATTTTAGTCCTCCAGACTACATTATTTTGTCTAACAGTTCCTCACCTTCAATGTTATTCCATTTACAATCTTTTTGGCAATATCAGCAACGCCCACAAACGGATCAACAGACAGATTGAGAAGAGCCTGTATAAAGAGAACAACAAAAGATTCTGACTCAAGGGAGAAAAAAAAAGAGAAAATGATTGATGCAATTCCTCCTAATATTAATTAAAAACTGCCTCGCTTAAGGGGAAGAAAGGCGCCATGAGTGCCACACTACCATGCAATGGTGACTTGCTGACTAGCGGGACCGCTGACCACTAGATGAAAAACCGCTGACAAGACAGGACCGCTAATTCGTGGTTGCATCGAAAAGAGCAATCGAAGAGTTGGACATGCAAGCAGTTCCCAATGAAAACATTTTGCTGCGTTCCCAAGGTACGTTTCTACCTGTTTTCTAGCCACCAATTGACACCCCCAATTCACTTGCTCGCATCAATAAAAGTTGGTTTGTATTTGGCAGCCATTCTACGACCACTTGCACGTTTGTTTAACCCAAAATCAATTAAATTAAATCTGAGCTTACGACTAACCTTCCAGACATTTGCGTACACATTGGACTGGCTACTAGAAAGTGAAGTTTGTGAGGCAGAACGTCGTAAATCTTTAATATCTTTGATTGCTGGTATAAACTCATTACTGCTTGAACTACCGCTACTACTGCTGTATTGCATGAGGGCAGGAGAGATGTGCTGACCTTAAAGAGAAAAGAAAGACGTCATTTACTGAAATCCTTATTTCAAAATTACCCTAACCCCCATTATCTCTGAAGGGGTAGAGAAAGGTGGTCGCTATTAGCAGATGGTCACTTAACAGAAAGCGTTTCTTTGAGAACTGATGTAGGCAGGACTTAATTAAAATAATCTACAAATACCCACCCGCCACACACTTAAGTGGCTAGGCATCGTTACACCTGCATTTGTCGTTTACAAGGATGGTCCTTGAGAGAAACTGTCGTATGACAATTATAGTCAACTTCACATTTTGAAAAAAACACGGGGATTTTTCCTACCCTTTTTAGGTGCTCTAAAATGAAAAAATTAATTATCTTCGAGTTGATTTCGGTGGAACAATAATTGCAGCTAATCCAAATTTTGTATCAAGTTGTCCTAAAATAGAGTTCCCTTCGAGAGGAAGGTTTATTGTTTACTTTAGCAAGGGGTTTTAAACCAAGAGCTCAACATCTTTGTTTCCTTCGAGAGGAAGGTTTATTGTTTACTTTAGCAAGGGGTTTTAAACCAAGAGCTCAACATCTTTGTTTCAAATGAACATTTCATTCTTCCTATTGTTAACAACAGTGCAGCCTGAGTAAATAGATGACTGGATCCATAGTAGAACTACAGCTCCAAGTCTTCTTGCGAAAAGAAACCAAAACCTAATACAAGACTGAAGAGTAAACTCTTACCACTGACAACGGGTGGATTAGCTGCAAAGGTGTTGAGATGAGAAGTTGAGAAGCTTGGTCTCAATCCTTTAGGATTTTTGCTTCCACTGCCAGGACTGGTATGTGTGATGGGTTCCATCCCCGAGGACGGACCTGAACCAACCACAATCCAGCCACTGGGTGTGACGGCCGCTGCAGAAGGTGCATTTTCCTTCTGACGATCTTCTTCGAGGAATTGAAGCGCCACCACGCCAAAGTTGGTTTCAAACTGCATGACAAGCCCATGAAGAGCAACCACCAGTTCCTAGTAAATAATTAAGATTTGCATTAGATTGGCGCTCAGATTCCAATTTACAATTAGTTTCTTAATTCTCTATACCTTTCCAAACCAGATTCAGGTGGACAAGCAATGACAAAGAAAGGATTGACTCACATTCTTGTTAATCAGTTCACCACTTAGAAACTTACTCAAATTTACTACATGTATAACCATCGACAGTTTACTATAATAACGTTTTAAAGAGGGTCAGCAATGTCTTGTGAAAGAACTAATATTTTTACTAACAGCACCATGCATGGATGCATGCAATATATGCAATGCACGCATACATGTATACAATTCTCTCCATTTCAAGTCCCAAGATCCCTTTATATAATTTACAAACTCTAACAACGACAGCTCCTGCATTTTTATTGGCCAGCTAAAATGGAAGTCTAGAGAAAGTTGTCAAAATCAATTTTTAAAAAGATTAAAACTGTCAGCCAGTTATGGTACAGTACACGGTGCTTTAATGTTGAATCTCAGTCACTAGAGTCAGTGGGATCACCCAAAAAACGCCCAAATAACAATTATTGAGAGCCAGGACAGTTGAAAAGTATGAACATTTTCTCGAGATAACTCCAGACTAAATACATGGAGTTAACTGAATAAGCCTGTTTCAAGGAAGATATACTTGAAAGTTTTTTTTCCACACAAAGTTGACCACAAAGAAAAGTCTCGCTATTTGGAAAAATTCAGATAATCAAGGTTCAACCAGAAGTGGTACCAGTGAACAGTTGAGAGATAAAAACAAAACAAACAACTACATTAACAGCATGCCAGATTCACCTACCTTTCTCACCAGTGGACTACCATCCAGGGATAGCTGTGTCAGTTTCATTGCAACACCAAAGTCAATCTGATTTGCCTGATCAGATCTGTCCCCAGTGTTGGCTATAAATCTTCCCAAAGCAAACACTGCTGCAGCACGAACCTGGAAAGAGCAGTCAAGAATTAGAAGATAGTTTAAATTTTAGACTGAAATAAAGAGTTCAATCTTCCCACCACAAAGTGAGTATCCATATAAAAGTGACTGTAATAATTATTGTGTGACTAAGGATAAAGAAAGCTATCACATTGTAAACAAAATGTACCAGAGGAATGTACTGCTAAATAGCCTTTATTTGTATGGTCGCACTTAAAAAAGGATTTCATCTAGGGGTTACACTGAAGAGCAGAGCCACATCATTGAGTACAGTTGACTCCCAAAACCTCGAACCTTCAAGGGAAATCAAAAAAGGTTCGAGCTATTGGGAGTTTCAGTTATCAGGGGATGGATTCCTGCTGACACCACTTATCACAGGACACATTTTGTGTATCAAAACACCAGAAAACTATTTAAAAGAAAATGACATAAAGGACAATTAGACACTTCAAAATGCTGTTCAATTTTTCGAAAATTGATTGAAAATAAATTCGGTGTTATGGAGTATGTTTCATCTCATTACACTCTGACAAATGAGGTTTGAGTTATCAAGGGTAAAACTAATTATAAAGAAAATGACCTGAAGGGAAAAGGAATTCACTTCGAGTTAGCGGGAGGTTTGAGTTATCGAGGGTTCGAGTTATTGAGGGTAAAATTACAGTAAATGTATGGAGCAAATCCAGGGGAATCCAATTTTGGTTTGAGTTAGTGTGAGCTTTGAGTTACCGAGGGTCCGAGTTATCAGGAGTCAACTGCAGTGATGTAATGAGGGTAAACAATCGATGAGCTTAAGGGATCATTCCCTCCAACACGTAAGCCAGTGGAGGAAATACACTTTATCACAGCCCTTACCTCAGGGAGTGGGTCAGCCAGGAGGCAGTAGAGTTTTTCAGGGGCACTGTCTCTCACAGCACACCATCTCGCAGCCTCATAATTGAACCACACCCTGCCAAGACATATTGCTAACCACTGCCGCAAGAGTGGGTGAGGGTCTGTCAACTGCTCCAGACAAATAGCAATCAAGTTGCCTTGTACACAGGCTTCCTGAGATAGAAAGCAAGAAAAAGGAAATCACAAAAACAAAATCAAAAATCAAAATCAATTCTAACTTAAACAATGTGAGGACTATTATTAGAGTACATTTGAACAAAAGAATATTTTTTGGCTGCCTGCCTGACTGCTAATGGTTTGCTGGGTTAAAGATACACAGAAAGATGGATACACAAACAGGCAGACTTACATGTGCAAGGGAATTTGTCAATTGGATGAACAGTGATTTAATTGTAGACTGAAGGATAGACTGACCGACCGACTGACTGACTGACTGACTGACTGACTGACTGACCGACCGACTGACTGACTGACTGACTGACTGATGGAGGGAAGGAAAGAGAAATGAAAGGAAAGACAAACAGCTGGCTGGATGAAGGAATGAACATAAATTCAAAACAAGTTATCACTCACTTGGCCAATTGGATATTCATTGACAATGACAGACAAGACAAATGCTGCCATTGTACGGTGCTCAGCCTGCAAGAAAAAAACATCTGTCTTAAAAGACACATAAAGAAGGTGTTGAGAAAATATACTATGTCTGAATTTTGCACAAGCAGACATCATAAACTTCCCCCAGCTGAGGTGATCTTTTGTACTGTTGGGCCTAAGCCAAACGGCCACTCAAGCCCTGAATATAAACATGCATATTCTTCTTTCTGTTCTCCATAAATTTCTTATGATACTAGTACGGAGAATTTGTTAAAGTATCAAGAAATCATATCTGTGGTGATCACCTCCTTTATTCTCATCACTTGAAGGGTGGACCGAAATGGTGTTCGAAATTTCGCGCGACTTTTCGCCAATTAGCACGATTTTTCGCAAACAGCAAAACAGTAGCAGCTTCGAAAATTCAAGGAAAATTCATTTGGTTCGAAATATCGCTCATTTTCGAAGGTTTTCGAAAACTTTTCGTCGAAATTCGTCGAAATTCGTTCTCATTACTTTTGCACAGTACTGTAGTTATAAAGTAAAGAGAAATAATTTTCTGTTCATCACTGTTAGGGCTTAAAGGGTTAACATGTTTGGTTACCCTGTTGAATAATGTTAAATGATTCTGAAGGATGTTGAGTGATGTTGAATGGCGTTGAACAAAGTTTGATTGCCATCAAACATTCATACAACAATGTTGTAATTAACAATTTTGGATGATGTTGAATCTCTGTCTGACTGAGGGCTTAGTGTTGGTAACATTTGTACAATTGGTTTCAATTGATAACATGCAACTTTTTGCCTTGTAAAATTCCCCCAAAAACTGAATGAAGTAAGTGAAGGAATACCAGTACTTTAGGATCTTAAATTTTCGAAAGGGAAAAGACAACTGCCCATTACTTCAGAGATAAAATTTCAGCAAGGCTTTTATGTTTTCTCACGTTTGACATTCAATATGATGAGTTGTTTCATTCAGGATCGCAACTAAGCTTTCCTTGAGAGTCAAGATTTCAATTTAAATCCCATTTCTCTTTAAAATTTGAGTTCTGAACTCAGGGTGAGGCTAACATTTCCAAATGTGGCTGGTGTTCGTGGTAAGGGTGCTGGAAATATCATGTATTTTGTGTCCGGGCAGTCCAGTCCAATTTGTTTGTTTGTTTGTTTTTCCAATTACTCGCCCTCACTTGCTATGGAACTTAACGTTAGAGAAGAAATTGCTTGTAAATGACATAATCACGGCTTCATGACAAACCAATATAAATCCTGAGCATTATATTTAAATTTACAAACAAGAGAGATAAACTTTGAAAACTGTTCAGCCAAACAATTTTTCAAAGACCCCAATTGCAGTCTGGGCTAACCTTCTTCAATTTGGCCCAACTGTACCTTCTTTTGTATTTGTCGTTATTCAAACCTTTCTTCAATGTTTGAAGCGGTTATTTTTATGTTCCTCTTAATTTGGTGGTGAGGTCCTAGTGGCTGAATTTGGTTTAGTTTCGTGACACAGCTCCTTTAAAGCAACAGGATCAGGCCCTTCTACGACAGAGACTAAAGTGTACCAACTTTACAGTGGCTACAAAGCGAATAACTTTGCAAGTTTCTGATAAACAACACTTTGTCTTTTTTCACACTCCATGCATTATACACTGTTTTGGTACTCACTGGCATGTATGCATCTGCCAACACAGACAAGAAATATTTATGACCATTGTCCTTTACAAGATCTGCTTGGCAAGACTGCAAAAGGAAGGTTAATCAAACACATTTTAAATATAAATATTTTATACAACACTTTCTGATGTGTATAAGCAACATTAACTAAAATAATAGTTAAGATTATGAATATAAATAAATCATAATTCATATTAATATATGCCAAACCAGTGGATAGTGTTTTTTGTGCCCTCTGATTGGCTACTCAAACTTGGGATTGCATTAATTTGTTATTCACCACCCAGCATTTTTCTTGACTTCACACACAAGTTTTCCTTTATTTCTTAGAAAAAAGGAGCTATTTGGTGCTGGCTATCCACTGGTTTGGCATATGCTAAAACAATATTATTTATTATTCACCTCAGTGTCGGTGAAGAGCAGTAGATATTTACCTCGCCGCTTCACAGCTCAGCAAATATCCACCACTATTCACCTCCACTTTGGTGAGTAACTGTTAAACATTATAATTTTAACTGCGAGGGCATTTCAAGGCTGCTGCCTATAAACAGGAGCCCGGCAGCCTGGGGTGCCTAAGATATGAGTGTGGGCGACCAAATTTCTGTACTGGTAGCCTGTGTGGGTGCCTAACTTCTGTGGTAATTGCTTCAATTTCTGTGCAGTTCTGAATACCGGTAGACCTAACCTTCTCATCCCAAAACTCTTAAAAGAGAATGTGATACTTGTACACCTTGGTCTTTCATAGATGTGACTCCCTGATCATACTTATTTCTAACAGACTTTTTAACCCTTTTTACTGTATGTCAGCAAAATACTTAATATTGGTATGAGACGTCATTGGCTGGGCTCCCAACCTTAAAGCCCAGGTTCCTTAATTTTAAACTTAGGAGCCCAAAGGGCTCCTGAAAATTTTTCTCAGGTAGCAGCCTTGCATTCGACTCATTTTTGAAAATGCACAAACAAATAAGTTGTGCCAATGAGAGGTACTGACAGTGAGTGCAGTTGACAATTTCTGTAATTGGTTATACAATTGTAGTTTTCAGGAAAAAGACACATTTGTTGCAGTGCAACCTGGCCAGAACATGGCACAAAAATAAGTAAGACATAAAATACCACTGGAGTAAACAATACGTGACTTACACTATCAACAGCTAGAATCTTCGCCCAGATGAATACTAACAGAGGTCTTAACTCTCTGGCTGAACTCTGAAGCAGTTTGAGCACATAAGGAAAGATGCCAACAGAAAGGGCCTGTAAAAGAATAATAATATATTTATATCCAATCACATCATTTGGTATCCATCAGTAGTCTTAGGAGTGTGGTGGCAAAGTTAGGTTGAATCCTGTAAAATCTTTCAGGGTCCTATTAAACATCTTGTAGGATCCTAAACAAGATCCTGTAGGGTTTTACAAGATCCTAGACAAGATATTGTAAGATCCTATAGCATCCTACAGGATGTTAATAGGATTCCTACAGAATATTAAGTAGGATCTTATCAGGATCCTGGGTTAGGATCCTAAAAGATCCTCCTAGGATGCTATGAAGATCCTGTGAAGAATTTCTACCTGGGATGTACCGTAAAGACAGACTTCAAGAAGTATTTACAGCAAAAAAGTTGCTAAAGAGTTGCTAATCTCTCACAGTCAGCTGCTATTAAATCCATTTGCTTTGATATACCATGAAACTGCCATGAAAAGAAATGCGAAATGCAACACATGGAGTGAGAAGAATAAAGATTTGTGACCTTGAAACTCACCAGATTGACAGCCCAGGGTCCCAAATCCAAGAATCGTCCAAGTAGATCCAAGGCCCTCAGTCTGTGTACCTGACTCAAAAGAACCTGTAAAACTATTGGTAGCTGCTCAGGAGGGTCTCTATCTTCTGCACCCATAGCAAGCCACACCTGAAATGCTGTGAGCTGCTCCGAGAAGAATGGACTATGCTGAAAATGAACAGTAGGTGAAACCATTACAATGACTGGATAATTAATTTTGCTGAATCATCCACTAACAAATTACTGATTGTCATTAAAGATGTGTTTATTGTTCACCGTGGTGTAAGATAGGTAAGATGAACGTTTATTCGTTTGTCTCACGATGGAATCGCTTTGAGTTGTTCATCGCGACGTTTCGACTGCAATACTGCTAGTCTTCATCAGGCGATGAGGTCAATCGTTTACGTGTCGCTATTTGTAGCATGATGGTTCGCTGCTATTGGTGCATTTTGTGTTTTGGCTGTTGTGCTTTCTGATCGTAGGTATTCCAGAAGCTTGGATACCTACGATCAGAAAGCACAACAGCCGACCAACCAAAAACAGACCTGTGAGGGAACGACATCTAATAGTCGGAATAATAATGAGGATCGAAATGCACCAATAGCAGCGAACCATCATGCTACAAATAGCGACACGTAAACAATTGACCTCATCGCCTGATGAAGACTAGCAGTATTGCAGTCGAAACGTCGCGATTAATAACTCAAAGCAATTCCATCGTGAGACAAACGAATAAACGTTCATCTTACCTAAATTACTGATTGATAAAATAACAGTCTTAGTAGTCCCTCAATAACACTCAGTAGGTGGATTATCCATTTGGTTGGCCAGATAAAGGGCTGACTGATTGGTTGATAGAATAATCCACAGTAATAATTAATAATTGACTGACTGACTGACTGACTGACTGACTGACTGACTGACTGACTGACTGACTGACTAATGGATGGATGAATGGGTGGATGAACTGACGGACTGTGGAACAAGCAACAAGCACAGACCCTCTTTAAATAAAGCCTATTATTATTATTATTATTATTATTAGTATTATTATTATTATTATTATTATTATTATTATTACTGGCTGACTGGGTGATGGACAAAATGATTGACTGACAGTGACTGAATGCCTGACTGGCTGCCTGAGTGGTTGAATGACTAATGACCATCTGGAAAGACAGAGGAAAGGATGGGTAGGCAGAATGATTGACTGAGTGACTCACCAAAGTAATCTTTTTGGAGTTGAAAAAATAATACGACATCTGCCACAACAACATTTGGCCACCCACCTTAAAATTTCCAGCATCTTCAATAACTTCTGGCAGTTGGGAAAGACAAATATCAACTGCTAAGTCCCACGCTTGCCTGCAAAAAAACAGAAGAGGGAACAATAATTATGGTAACACTCTTTTATGTGCTTTTTTGAGGTTAATTTGAGCAGAAAAATTTGGAGCTCCAGCATAGGTCACCTTCAAAACATCTGGAAGGTTAGATTAAGTGGCAGTTGTTCCACATCCAGACCACATGGCCAGAGCACATTTAAAATTCCATCAAAAATTCATTTCTGCAGTTTTTTGTTTGGCTTTACCAACTTTTGCTAGACCTTAACAACTGCCGCCAAAAGTATATGAATGCTCCATGCAGAGAATCAATAATCAGAAGCTTAGTATATTTCAAAGAAATTTGGGAGAACAGATTTTGCTCTTTTTATTTTTGCACAGAACCATACTTAATATTTTATACTTTATTTTAAATCCACTTTCTAAGTACCATGTATTTACTGGGACATCTACTAACTCACCACATTGGATGCATGTAGGTGGGGGGTAACCTGGGACTTGATATAGGTGTGCAGTTGTATGATCTCATGACCCTCTCAGCGAGAAGGAAATTCCTGAACAAACTTGCAACCAGAAGATCCTGTCTGAAGAGCTTGTGAAATAGTTCTAAAGGCACAAAAGTCAATAGGGAATTTCGTCAAAATCAGATCAAACCGTAAATACATGTAAGAACATTCAGCCTTTCGTTAAGCACACGACTTCCACCTGAATTCATTTTTTACTTTAATTTATACTACAAAATAATAAAAGACTTAAGGATTTGTTTTCCATTAGACTAGGTAAGCAGGTCCACATCAGCTTTCAGCAGCCCACTTTCTAAACCTGATATGCCAAGTAATCAAATGAATTTCATATGGAGGTTAGTTTCGAAAGAAACTGTGATGCTGTGTCGGTGAGAAAGTGGAACAAAAAATCCGACTTATTATAACTAACTGAAATGATGAGGGAAATTGGCCTTTCATCAGAGGGATTCGCTCTGATGAAGGGCCAGCCCCCAAAACATTAGCTTTGAAACTCTGATTCTTTACAGCGGGCCAATTTACCTTAAATCAACTGCATGTAATTACGATATAGTTAATTAATCATTGATTGATTGATTGATTGATTGATTGATTGATTGATTGATTGATTGAAAATCCTGAATGACAGTGCCATACTGCCTTTCATTTTGATGCAGTCTTATTTTCATTATTTCCACAAAAAATAATCTTTTTGTTAAATTTCAAAAAAATAGCCTGCAAAAGGTGATCTGTCATGTCCAAACTCTGCAAAAATAAAAGGCGCTAGAGTGCATAAACAGTGAACATTCCCTTGAGTAAAGCTCAGGTATATGTACATGCATCTGTTACATATGTACCTCTTGGTAAGGTGTTCCATGCAATGGTATCAGTCACTGCTATGAAAATCCAATTAAGTTCTCCAAGTGGTGTTCTTCTGTCATTCAGACGACCAGGAAGCCTAAGAAAGAAAGGCATTACATCATGATTTTAACTAATTAAGTTCTCCAATTAAGTTCTCCAAGTGGTGTTCTTCTGTCATTCAGAAGACCAGGAATCCTAAGAAAGAAAGGCATTACATCATGATTTTAACTAGTAATTAATTACATCATGATTTTAAATTAAAATTAAGAATTGTGCAAGCAAAAAGGATTGAAGGATATAATACTATTTTGTCAAAAAGGTAATTTTCCCTTGAATTAGATTGCTGTAGCCATGGTGAACATCTTACTACATTAGCAACCCACACCGACATATCATCTATTTTTGACATGTTTGACAAGTTTTTATGCATTTTTTTAAACTCTTCATGCATGCCAGCATTTAAAAAAAAAAGACTAACCACATAGTGGTGAAGGTTATCTTTAATATATAATTTGTGCTATTACAGCATTTAACTATTGCAGGATGAGGGGAAACAAACCTCTCAGACAACAATATCTGACATACCTGCCAACCTACCCCAACCCCACCCCCCCCTTTCCCTCACCCCAGTCTGGGGTAGTGCCCTGCTCCCAGCACTGAACAGAATCAGGATGCTCCAGGGTTTTTGCATAAATTTTTAAAAATATTGCCTGTATAATTATATTGTACTGTTTTAGTATTAGAATTCTCAGGTGTTGTTTAATGGTCTCAAGCGCTACATGTATTGCACAAAACAATAGGATTTAGAAAAAGACCAATCTTTAACAACCCAGTTCCAAATTTTTACAAAAGAAAATGTCTTCTTTTCCTCTTGAAAATCAGAATGTCCTTTAGGTTTTGAAACTCAAAAATCGGGACAATTCCGATTAAATCGGGACGGTTGGCAGGTATGCATTTAGGAAAGAATTTTAAACTCACTTTTCTATAAGGTCAAGAGTAACGCCAGGTACAAGTTTACTACTTTTTTGACTACAAAACCTGAAAAAATGAAAATGGCAAAAATTAGCAATCTTTAAAATAATGTCAATTAATCATTTAACATTACTATGCATGCTACATGATTTTAGGGTAAACAGTATCAATAGCACTTCTGAAAATGTCCAAAAAAGAACTGTACAGTTCCAAAGATGTCTGAAAATTTCCAATTGAAAGCATTAATTTGCTTTGAGAAACCATAATCATGGTGTTTGGGTGATTTCAAATTGGCTATTGTAAGTACTTTTTTCTCAGCTAAATTGAACTGATTGTACATATTGCTCAAAAGCAATTTAAGGTGTACACAGCTTATGTAGCCAGGGCTGGTAGGTGAAGGATTGGAAAATATTTTTTTAGTGGTACTGGTCTGTCTGTACAAGATCACTATAATTTCAGACTCGCAGACCTGTATAACACTCACATTGCCACGTGATAATTGCAAGTATTATAATATAATACTTTATATATTATCTTGGCCTGCTTCAGTCTTTAACAGACTATGCAACTATTGAATAATTAATATTTCAGTGATGTTTTTTAATGTTGGAGCTTCAAAATACCTGCCGGCCTGGCTGCTAAAATTCCTTAGCTTCACACAGGAAGGTTAAGTTATTCAGAGTCCAGCAAACTTACCATTGCAGAGCAACCTTGATAGGTGTACTCAGGCAGGAAGTAAAAAGATCAGCAGGAAGTTCTGGGTTCATTGGTAGAAGCTGGTTTGCATCACAAGCTGCCAACTGGATGCAGTTCTTAACGGCAAGTGGTACTGGCATGGGGGTGCCCTGTGCCAAGCAGCGCTGTAACAAAAAAATAAAAACATACATGTATTACTTTGCTGAGTCAATGGTTTAAACTCAGGAGTCATATGATAAGTGGCAGTGTTCTCCTTATCGAGCGGTAACCGGTAAAATTTACCGCTTTTAGCACCGCTTGTTACCTGTTAGCCGGAACCAGATAAAGGCCTGGATTAGAAACATCCAACAGTTTGGGATGGTGAAAGATTTATTACCGGATTGTATTATGACAAGATTTATGTCCGTCGTACTGCGTACCTAGCCTGCGCCGCAGACGGAATATGACCGTTAGATTACGTCTGTGACGCAGGCTACTGCATACCACGTAAGTGTAGTTTTAGTAATTTTTCTCATTGTCCATGCATTTGTACAATATTAGACGTAGTCTTATCATCTCGACATTTCTAAGTTCGTTAGATAATAGTCTCATCTTCTCTACGTTTCTCCGCACGTTTCTACCTTAGTAAGATGTTAGTCGTATCTTTTTAACGTTTCTCCGTGTGCCAGTACATTCTTAAGGTATTAGTCTTCTGGACATTTTCCATGCGCTAGTGTGTTCGTCAGTGGTGTAAGGCGCGGTCTTATCTTCTCGACTGTCGACATTTCTCTGTACGTTAAAATATTCGAAAAATATTATTGTTATCTTCTCAACGTTTGTCCGTGTGCTAGTATATTCGTAATTTAGATGTTGTTATTTGTATCTCCTTAACATTTCTCCGTACGTTAGCACTGTCGTGAGATACTAGTGTTATCTTCTTGACGTCTATATCCCTGCGTTGGTTTGTTCAGGTTTGTTCGTAATTTACTCTTATAGAGTATTGTCTTCTCCTCGAAGTTCTTCGTTTGTGCCTTTGTAAGGAGTATGTCTCATCTTCTAGGCATTTCTCAGTATGTTTTTTAGGTTGCTGTAAGCTTTTTCTTCTCGACGTTTATCTGTACGTTAATGCGTTCCACGTGACAGGAATTAAAAACGTTAACCGTTTGAAGGGTTTTCGAGACGTGTGTTAGCCTAGTGTCATGCCGGCAACATTTCGCCGGGTCTCATGACGACAATTCCACACCAGGGTAGAAAAAGATTTTCAACAGAGCTGCTTTACCGGTCCAAGAAACTGACTTACCTGTTACCCCGAAAACTAGGGAGAACACTGAAGTGGTCATGTGTAATCGTCTGGGTGAGTGCATGTTCAAGTTCAAGTTCAAGTTCAACTTTATTTCACACTGTTTACAGCATTGACATTAAGTGTAGTCCTCAAAAGGACTTTATATAACATGCTGAATTCTACATGCATTTTTATTGATTCTTAGCTATGATCTATTAGAAGACAGAGACACAGATGACATCATCATCAGCAACTTTTTTCTCTTTATTACATAAAAGAAATATATTCCATGTTGCCAGGCATCTGTTCAGTAACAAATCACAGAAGACATCGACATGTGATAAGAACATAGTGACACACTTGCCTGACAGCTCGTGTGCCACTTTTTTGTTCTCAACACAATTTGACGTCTTCTGTGATCTATTACTGAACAGACGCATAGCAACGTGAAATCTATTTGTTACATTGATGACCGACTGTCATTTCAACAAACTCACCTCTTGTTCCTGTTCACGCTGAGTGGCAAATTGAATAAATGATTGTACAATAAGTCCAGCATTATTACAGTCATAAACAAAGATTGACGGGCTTCCCATCCATGTCTGTAGGTCATACACTGACAGTGGAATGTACTGAGTGTAGCTCTACAAAGATAACACAGAATTACACATTAGCCAGAAATACATGCACCGCTACATAGACCCATCTAAAACAAGGTGAAAAACAGTCAAACCCTGTTACTGTGGAGACCACTAGGACCAGAGTAAGTGTCCGTATCAACAGGGAGTCCACTTTGAGACGGTAAATTTTAGGGAAAGTGTGGGTCATGAGCAAGAAAACTGTTCATAAATTGAACAAGAAGTTCACACTGATATTAAGCAGGTGTTAGTAAAGTGTATTGGCTTCAACTGTATTTTGGCGTGAAACAGAGTGAGGGTTTAAGAGATCTAAGGCTTACAATCTAGCCAGTCTTGAGGCCCTAGTATAGTTTGACGTAACGCAAAACTTAACTTCCCAGTACATGAAATAGAAAAATACAGTGTACTTGGACAGAAGAGATGTGAAAAGGAAATAGCAGCATCAGTGTTTTTGACTAGGCAATTGCATTTTTAACAGCACTCTTAGGATACAAATGGTTTTAATTAACTAAATATTGTTTTCTTTTTATCCTACTTATCCCAAAATGTTCACCTCTTACAATTGAATTAAAACAAAATAAAATTCTAATGTGTCTTTAATAGGATTTCTGAGGTTCCAAATCATTTTTTAAAGGCAACATTACAAACAGTTTAACAGTTGAACTTTCACTTGCTATCCATTTCAGGTCAGGAGTTACTTTTGTTCAAAATCTCCAAGACCACCATTTTGAGCTTACAAAGAAATTCATGGCAAGAAGGAGGACAACTACACTACTTGAAATCTCACCTTTAAAAATGATTAACTTAACTTCAGATAATCCCATTTACAGTAAGGCACATTAGAATTTAACTTTGTTATTCTTTTTTTTTTGACAATCTCCAAGGATAAAAAAAATGTACTTACTTTGTTAAAAACCCAAATCTCACCATTAGCAGTAGCTCTAGGAACTCCATGCCCATTGTAATGAAAGAGGACTCTCTCCTCCTAAAATGGTAACGGTCATTAAGAATGGAAACTGAGTTTTCGGCACTAAGTCACAACTGTTTACAGTTAATTGGAAAGTTACTGGAATGTGCAAGGTTCAACATGTGTCAGAATTGTGAAGCCACCAGAACAAACAAGTCTGAAACATTAACCCTGGGTACATAAGTTAGGTAAATTTTATCTGCCCAACTCCTTATCTGGTAAAGACACAATCATATCCCAATCTGGGGAACAGACAACTCACATTACCAGTGACAGGTCTTAACAAAAACACGTGAATTCTAACTTGCCCTTTGGATGGGCAAGCTACTGAAAGTTTGCTTGCCTGAGCTGATTTCCTACTTCCCAGGCATAAAAAAATTCTTACATCCAAGAAAAGACATCAAACAAATTACATCAAAGAAAAGACAAACGAAAACACACACTATATGAACAGTTATCATGAATACCAGTAATAAAGTATTCTCTTGGTATTTGATATGTGACGTCTCTCTGTTGAATGTTTGATATGCCAGTATTATTTGATAAATTACTGGAGAGACTTTAAATGTCACAGCAGACTTTAAATGTCACAGTTTATGTAATATGCTGATGGGTGGTTTATCCCAGAGAAACCTACCTGACCTACTTTAAAATGTACAGGTTGTAGGACTTAGACAAGCTCTCCAACGAGTAAGCAAAGCAAGGAAGAACTTTTACAGTTACTAGCATGAACCAGCAGAATAGGTACATTAAAAACCTACTGCCGAGTGTGGTACAAGTAGGCTTTTGAAGGGTAGGTTTTTCAGCAGTACCTTGGCATTTCGGCGCAGTGAAGTGCACAACTTCTTGACCTCCTCCACTGTGGGATCAAGACTCTGCTTGTAGCGTGCCTAACAAAGACAATAAATTATAATGTTCAGCTAAAAGCTGTTGATCTTTGTTTCCCACAAATCAACTGTGTAACTCTTAACAGCAGTTTTGAGGGAAGGTGTGTTTCATACATGTAGAATTGTCCCAAAACAAAAAAATTAAATTTTGGAAATAAAATGTTTGATAATAATTATTTACTAATCTCTGTAAACACAAGAACATCGTTGTATTTTTTTGCTGATTTTTATCATTAACTGCCTTTCATAAACCTGGGTACTTTATTCTGGGATAAGCTAAGAATACACAGAAAATTTATAACAAATCTCTTAAATAGGGAATCAAGATCCACTCAAATAAAAATGTTTTCAATTTCAAGTGTCAGCAAGAGCTACCAGTTCAAAGGTACCTTACACATGATACCTCAAAACTAATCTTTTTTATTCTAATTCTGGAAAACAGCCTCTCAAACACACCTATAAGTGCTGCTTTTAGTGCATAGAACTGAAGTAACATGTTTTGCAACACATTTTTATATGTGGTAATTTTGAAAAAAAGTTGTAGGGGTGTTATATCCTAACCATGCTTTCATTAAAGACATCTTTTCAACACCATTTTGGTGAAAAAATTTGGATAAATCTACCGAATATTGATCAAGATATGGTGTTATGTGTCAACTGGCACACGTCAATCAGGGCTGAATGGTTAAATTCTATACAGAAAAATTGCCAGGTGTGTCCGTAGACAAGGCACCTAACATAATTTCTATATAAAATATCAAATTTTCACTCAAAAGATAAACCTTACCCTTGGCTGCCAACGTTCATATTGTTCCTGGAGTTTATTGCCAACAGTTTCCAAAGCCTTCTGAGGGCTCATAGATAGAGGGTCTATAAAAAAATGTAGTGAAAAGATGATGATTAAAAACCTCTGTACAAAGCCTTGTACAGTATAGCCTTCTTTACTTGACCCTGACTCCTCAAGGGGATGTCATTAATCACTAATTAAATGGAGCTGACTATACAAGAGAAGTATTTAGCGGAAAAACTCAGTAGAACATCTCATGGCTCCTTTTATTTAGCTATTTTCAAAATAAGGGTTGCCAGTCATTTTTACTGCCCTTACCAATCGCAATAGATGGTTCGAGTTTACCAATAAAAGCCCTGCCTTTGGGACCACACCTTCATAATTTACATAGCTTAACCCTTTAAGCCCTAAGCCCTGATGAAAATGAAATTTCTCTTAACATGATCACTATTTGTTTGAACATTCAAGTGATGAGAATAAAGGAAGTGATCACCAAGGATAAGATGTCTTGATATTTACACAAGTTCTCCTTACTAGTTCCATAAGAAATGTATGGAAAACAGTAAGGAGAATATGCATTTTTATATCAGGGCTTAAAGGGTTAATAAAGGGAATACCACTCTCAAGGAGATGAAGAGTCTGGGATGGATAGAGCATGTGATATGACAGCTTTTCTTCCAAAAGAAAAAAATATTAGCACCCATGGACATACTTGCCTGAAGAACTACAATATAGTAGAGGATCAGAGTGTTTCAGCGTGAATGGGAAAATACAAATAAGGAACTTTTCACAGCAACTTAAAGTGCACCTAACCCCAAAATATTTTTTACACTAATATAAATCTTTGCACCTATTTTAAAAACATTTCGCCATTATTTGCAGTTTTTGACTTTTTTATGGGCTTCAAAACTTACGACAAACTAAGCACCATTTGTCGCACGACCGAGTTAGAAGGGGTATGGGTCTATTCTTGATTTGACGTCACAAACTGCTTTGCATGCCTGTTTACAAAGACTTAAGGAGATGCAAATCAGTTTGTGATGTCAAATCCAGAATAGACCCTTGCCCTCACTAGCTCGGTCGTGTACCAGATGATGGCTAGATTATGTAACTTTTACAGCCTATAAAAAGTCAAGACTAGACTGAGGGGGATTTCATAAAAAAAGGCATAATGCTTTTCGAACAGGTGCAAAGAGTTATTTTAGCGAAAAAAATATTTTGGGATTAGGTGCACTTTAATTTCAAAATTTTGGAAAAGTCACATTTCTCCTAAACAAAATAATTTATTTTATGAGGAGCTTTTCTAATCATGACATCAAAGTTTCACGATTTTTTTTTAAAGTTGTGAAAATTGAGGGGGTCAAATTTTCACAGTTTTTGTGGTGAAAATTGATGTCACAAAAATGTCTTGTAATTACCTAATGATGCAATATATGTAGTGTTAACTGATCTTGTTAATGAGGCATGCCATTATTGTAATAAGAGAATGGATTATTTTAACTTAATAGACAGATTAATTGTTTTCAGAAAACACTATTAATTAGAAAATACACCCATACATATTTCGAAGGTTTTACTTCTTTGGACATGAAAAATATAACTTATTATGCATAGTTGTCACAACATTGAACCTGACAAGAAATGGTTTGAATATTTGTTGAAGAACGATTACATAATTAGCAGCAGGCATGAAAAGAAAAAATTGTTTCCGAACAGCCGAAATCGAGGAGCTCATAAGGAGGAAAAAATTACTTTTGTCAATTGGGATCAAAATAATAAACAAAGACAATACAAACAGATCGGGAGAACATTAGCTATTATAAGCTTAAATATGCATGACATTCGGGAATAAATAGGTCATGTTTGAGATAAGCTAGGATGCTCA
Source organism: Siderastrea radians (assembly GCA_964017195.1). Lineage (NCBI taxonomy): Eukaryota > Metazoa > Cnidaria > Anthozoa > Scleractinia > Rhizangiidae > Siderastrea > Siderastrea radians. The sequence continues at coordinate 36,559,391 of OZ024891.1, read as the reverse complement.
ATATTTGAACAAAATTAAGTCAGCTAGCTAAGAAACTGATTGTCAACAACCCACTCACGAAGCAGATTATAATATTCACGTTATCTTGTGACAAGAAACACGTGCAATGAAAATTTCTTTCGCGTTTTGCGATCAACGTGCGTCACATTTTAGCACACGCACATATAATGTACGAGGGTTGCGTATGAAATTGTACAAATTCTAAACAGCTGAGGTGGGATTTTGCCTGCCGGAAACGTGGAGACAAATCTGAGTAAAAAAAGACAAATCCAATTTCCTGAAAATAAGATATGTCACTAACCGATCCAACATTCCATCCTTGCACATGGCGAGGTTTTCACGACATCGGGAGGATCGACTCCAATGTTCAAACACAGGACCAAAGCAACGCTCACTGTTTTCATCTATAACAAATAAAATCACCAAATTTTACAACCTAAGACCATAGTATTATGTTTAATGAAGTATGCAAGGGCTAAAATACTAAAATATCGCTTGATGACTCACTCGCTCTTTCATTCGCCATGTTTGTGCCAAAGGTCTCGATCCTTCGATCAACTCCTTGTGTCGTTTCTTCATGAAACATAGCGGTAGTTGCCAATCTACTATCTCTCCTTCGTCCTCATCGCAGAACAAATCGTCGTGTTCTGTCTCGTCAGCTGACATGTTGGAAGCCTTTGTTTAATCATACATAGGGTTCAAGGCCCCAAAACACTGAAAACATCCATTTTGAACGGCTTCTATTCACGTAAATTCCACTGAAACGTGAAAGTGAAACACAACAACGTGTTTGCCGGTACCGTCTCCTCATTAATTTCGACTGCGCATGCTTATGTTTATGTTTACATCGCGAGAAAGAACGCGGGCCCCTTTTGTCACTTTTCCAAGTGAAATTTCCGGACTTTAACCCTGCGTGAGTTTTGTTCGTTATCCAATTGGATTGCTCAATTTCAGTCTGATATCATGTTTAGCACGATATCACATGTCTAATATGCCACTCGCTCAAATGGAAGTGTGAAAATCACGGGATTTTCTGGCAATTTCCCTCTTTTTGAACATGCTCCATATGTTAATCGTATTTTTGCGGGCTTCGATTTGTGATTTTGCCATGATTTACAAAAACAAAGAACCTGCCAACATATTTTCGAAAAAAACTTTTCACTTCCCTGCTTCATCATTGCTGATTTTAATAACGAAGACCGGAAGCCACTTCCGACGAGAATCGCGTCATCTAGTCTTAAAATACTCACGTTTTGGGGGAACTTAAATTTTAAACCATTCCGTTGCAAATTTTTATGTGGAGATAAGTTAACATTGTTTGCAGTTGAAGAAATCAGATGCCCAGAAATATCTCTCTGACAGGCAAACTGGAAAAAAAGTCAATGCACCCCACAAAATCTCCAAAAGCAACACGTGTACGCAGTATATCTAATCGCGAGTACAGCGCCAGGATAAACTTTCAAATAATTAATTGGACCTCTAGTGTGCTGCACGCAAGCAAGTAACACTGCTAAAATTAGTCCCGCAAAAAAATCATGCAATATGGCATTCAGCTCAGCGACTGGAAAATTCCGCTATCCATGACCACTGATCAGCGTTTTAATGAGTTGAAGCCCTCTCAAAAGATCGGCAGAAGAACGAACTTACAAAAATTCTACACCTTCAAGGATACGTGACCAGTCAGACACACATGTATGGAAATGACAACGGATGGGGTCACAACCTTGAAAATTGCGCCATCAACAGCTTCCGTTTCCTCCGTCGCTACTTAAATTAAAGCTACTCTAACAAAAATTCACCAAATCTGCAAGTTTGCAAGGAAAATGCGAAACTAGCTTACCTGTGACGAAGGCGTGCTTTTTCACCTCAGAACAAAAGGGGCACCTATTTTTTTATGCTGACTCAGTGAAGCAGAGACGTCTAGGTTCAGAAGTGCCAGGATTAATAGGATTAGGATAGGCAATTTTTTAAAAATAACAATGATCTTTTTTGGACGCGATAAGCCATACAATATCGCAATAATATTAAACCATTGTTAGCGAGTAACACACGCGTGATACTAAAGGTGATCTTTGAGCACAGTTGCTCAAGCTACTTACTGAAATGAGGCGAGAATTATATAGGACCTAGATTTAGATATACGAACGACCGTCAATAAAAAAAAAATTCCCTTATATGTGCTTCAAGAATCTCTCTCGGTATTTCACAATAATTTATAACGACTTTCATACCACATGAGCTTGGGTGCCTCTGCATACTCGTGCCACCTTATTTTGCAACCGAAAAGCAATAAATTATCCGGTTTTTGAAAACAATAGCAACAGAAGTTGCACGTGTCTAGAACACGCCGAACCACAAAATTGCATTGCCGCATTAGGGTGTTCCCAAAAACCATTGTTTCTTTAGACAATCCAGTTCGGATTTTTTTCCTTTCTGATAAAGCCCTAATTTACCAGCTCCCGCAAAGTTGAAGTAAGCAATGGCGCGATTTATCCTCGGAGTCCACGGGTACAGCTCACTACAGGTCCTAATACACATAATAGTTTCTACAGGATTAACTATTTTAGAGTAAGAAAGATATGATATTCGGAATGTCACGAGTGTGGTGCAATCCTCGAAATTAAATTTTTTTCCCAGGGGCAATTCTGCTCCTAGGTTCAAAGTTTTAGAAGTAAGTTTGGTCCAACAAGGAGCAGAAAATGTATTTATTATGAAAAGAGTCCTAAGCTGAAAGTAACTTCCAAAAGTTGAAGGAGCAAATTTGCTCCTAAGTTATTTTTTTTAGGAGAAAAGTCCTCGAACCAATCGCAAATTGGCGATCGTAAATTTCGAATCCCTGGAGTGTGGGAGACGAAAAGAAATCTTGAGTCCCCGACGGGCATCCAACCCAAGACCTTCCACTGAGGCGGACTGGAACTTACATATTCGTGGGAAAAACTCATCTAAAATCAGTCTAAAAATAAACTGGTCTGTAAAAACGCCGTGACAATAAAAGTGTGGGAGTTGTACGAACCAATGGGCTCCTGACCAGTCGGATGCTATATAGCCTGCAAAACAGTCCTATTTTCTTTCGTTGGTCCGTGGAAACGCGCGGTCTTCGAGCGAAATGTCTGGAGCGAGCGTGAATAGACGAATGAGCAATATCGAAAGCGTGGTGAATAATTGTAATGTCTAAGTTCGGTAAAGAAAAGTTAGCGTCTTTTCAGGGAATCGCTGAAATTTTTTGTCGGTGTTATCAATTCTAGTCGTTAATCAGTACCCTTTTGTGTTTTGACAGAAAAAGAAATAGGCTTGAATCAATTCAAAGCTACTTATCTTTGCAGTAAAAATACGTTATGCGTACGTAACTGATGATGTTTTTCACGAGATGTAATGACCAAAAAGCGTTGCAAAATAACTGCTCTTTTTTTTGTTAGGATCTTTCAAATTTGTTGTTTAGCACCACGTTTTTCGTTCCCGAGAAAGTCCCCAATTTTGCTGCCCTAAATAAAGGAAATTTTTCAAACTTGGTAATCGCAAAATTGATAACGAGCAGTTACTCTCTTCTCTCAGATAGTCAAGCTTAGGGAGAAGAACACGTAAAAGCGCGCGTGGTCGCTCCGTCCCTCAATGATGATTTAGACCGGTGTCGTGTAAACGAACACACAACAGAGCCACAAGAGAGAACCAGTGACGACCGAAATTTCTTTCATTAAGAACACAACAGACGATCAGTACTAAAAGGAAGGTATAGTTAAGTTGCCAAGATGCTGGGTTTGCGCCAATAAGTTATTTTTCTGAATTAGCACCCTCCTTTTCTCTATTGTTATATGTAAGCGTCTTTTAATATACGTAAGACATTCATGGACTTTCTGTCACTCACTAGTGGAATGTAAAATCAGCGTTTACAACAAAACTTGAAAAAAGACGTTTCGACCGAAAAACTTCGGCCTTCTTCGGTTTGAAAGTTGGCAAAAAAGTTGCGGTTTATTTAATGTGAACCGTTAAGTAAGCCGTTGTTGTTGTTGTTGTTTGTTTGTTTTTTTTTTCCAGCCAAAAATTTTTTGTTTTGGTGTTTCAAATAACTTCCCTCGTTTATCGCATAGGGGCATTTCTGAATAATTCATTTCTGTACCGTGATTTCAAACGGAAAGAAGGCTGAACAATGTTCATGACGTATACCTCGTGACCCGAAACGCCCGATTACAAGTATAAGAATTTCCGTTTTGGGTATTGCGCATGTTTTGATCATTTGGCAGTGCTCGTGTTATTAATTCAAGGTCTTCTTCCCCTGAAGAACAAACAAAGTTCATTTTGAAGTCGCTGTTGTCAAATTCAGCGTCATAACCAAGTACGGGTACGTACAGACACGACATTTAAATCAGAATCTGTGCGGTAGGGTGCAAAATGTTTCGAAAAGTCAATCCCATTTGGGTCACGGATCAATTGTGATATGTCAGCACATTTAGTAGTTTCCGTAAACTCGAATGCAATAATCTGAATTGAACATTTGATGAACTGGGTTTTATCTAACATATATAACAGGATTGTTGAGGTAATGCGACTAAGGGATGAGATCTAACCCAGTTTTAATCGAGGGAAAATCACGCGGCTACCGTCGGCGTGTCGGTAACACGTGCTCTTCTAGGCTTTCTCAAAAGTCCTTCGCTTCTCATTCAAATATTTGGGCTGAGTGTAGGGTAAAAACAATACTCTCTAGGATATTATGCTCATTTCTATTCGAAAGGACAGCTACTTAATAACTGTAACTGAGAAAATGATTTAAGATTTAAGAATCTGACCTTTAATTTTAATTAAAATTACTCACTGTAAAGGGAGAGTCCCGAAATTCTCGTTCTCGTTTTAATCATAGGGTAGCGTCACGCTATTTTGAATTTTTTTTCCACTAAAAAGCATATTGAAAACTCGCAAGTGGACGGATGAATGATTCCTTCATTGATGAAAAGTTAGCTACACTTGTCTTGCGATCTGATTGCACAACATTATTTCCGTGTCTTATCCACAAGAATTTGCTAGAATGGTCACGCCATTCAAGCCATGCAAATTTTCGAGCTTTTGTCATTTTGGAATTGGACTGAATAATAATAATAATAATAATAATAATAATAATAATAATAAAAACGTGCAAATTTAAAATGTTAACCGCGAAAGAAAAATACTCAGAGGCTATATCATCCTCGTTTACCATGTGGCAGATGGACAGTCGAAACGGGTGAAAAGGTTAGCAAAGAAAAGTGAAGTTGAATTGTTTTGCTTTAGAAAACAAGACTAGCGTTTGAATTTGTTCAAGTGACTTCTGATCACCAAAGTTCACCAAGGACCACTTAACTTAAACAAACAGGAGCTGCTTGTTGCTGAATCTTTGTGTAAATCAGGATCAGAAATTAACTTAATAAACGAAATTTAAAAAATTGCAAGGCTGATAAGACAGCTGAAATGTCTTCTTTAATTTAAAGATATACAGCTATTTCAATTAACGTTGTCCGATTTGAAAGACCCTTGCTTACGCGACAAGACCGAAAGTTAGGATGGGTAGCTGAACATGATTTTTTTTCTGATTCGGCTGTAATTTCACGGCTGACACTGCCAATGACCATAAACAGTTGCCTTTGTGATTTATTTTCTGTAGGGGTAAGTCATAGCCTAAATTTGGAAAATTTATTAATAAAGTACCCATATCACCGTGCAGCCTTGTCGCGTAGTCACCGGGAACTGAAATAGCTGAGCTGTACATAAGGAAGTAAACTTGTCACAGTCAATCGATCCGTGGTACTGGCCAAAAGGCTTGCAGCTCTGGGGACAAGAATGAATACCCCCCAGAAGCCCCTTGAAACTGGTGCCTCATCTGACGCTCATTACATGCTTTTGGCATGGCAAAGTCTGGTTGTGGCATATCCTGATCTGCTCATATTCATTAATACTAGCAAAAACCCGCTTTCATAGAAGATGTATGGTAGACAAGCAGAGTAAAGGAAATACACCCTCTCAGGAAACCAATTCAAAGAGGTAAAAGAAATTGAGTTGACTTCCTGGAAGCTATATGTACAATAAAATTCCTTTTTGATAGATGATCTCCTCAAAAAAAAAATTTTTTTTTACGTAATAAATTCAAAGAGGCCATTTGCATACTGACTAAATGTATTGTGCTTTGGGCTGCTGATGACAGATATTTCTTAGCTTCTTTGCAGATAACTAAGTTTGTCTAAAGTTAAAGAAAATCTATAACGTTGCCGTGAACATCTCTTAGGTTTGAATATTTAGATGTTGTATGGAAAATAAATTCATTATTATACGTGTAGTTTACTCCGGCAATTCGTTGCTTTAAGCCCTTCAATGTTCAGTCCATATAAACTGAGTTTTCTAGAACCTTCTCATTTGCTTTCATCTTTTAAATGGCGTATTTTGATCCCTTAGTATTGTTCAAAACCGTCTTGAAAATTGTTGCGTTCAACATTCGGTCGGGCCCCCATTTTTGTTGTGTATTTGTTTATCTGTCTGCCTGTCTGTCTGTCTGTCTGTCTGTCTGTTTGTCTGTCTGTTTGTTTGCTTGCTTGTTTTGTGGCAAATTAAGACGACAATCTAATCGTGGCCAACTGAAAAGGCGAGTTTTTGCTTACAGGGACATTCACCATGGAGTACTCACTGGAGCAGTTGAACTACTTTCGAATCTGCTACGTGGGCTTTAATTTAGTGCCAGTTGGACTGCGACAGATATTTAGAAACGAATGGGACTTTCGTTACAAGACAACTCCATTAGGAGAATGGAAGGACACGCCACAGAATGGCTGCAACTTCTACAACAATGAATCTCGAAGAAGTCGCACGAAAAATGCACGATATCTGGCGACAATACAGAACGGCAACACGGCTGAGTGGGATTGTAGCTGTTTGTTTTTTGCAATCCTGTACTCAGATAGCATTGGCACCACCCTTAGTCCAGCAGTTAGCAAAGATATCGATGATCTTCGTCAAGTCCGAAACGATCTTGCCCATATTAGTGAGGCAGACGTTACTGATGCAGATTTCTACAATTATGTAGGAAGAGTGTTATACGCATTTACATCTTTGGGTCTTCCCATCACTGACATCGAAGACGTCAAGAACCAAACCAGCTTTCCAACAAAGGAAGTCGAAAACATGAAGAAGGAAATTTGTGATCTCAACACTGAGATGGACCAAATCAAATCTGACTTAGAGACAACAAAGACCAAACTACAGAGCACAGAGGCTGAAAACAGGACACTGACACAGGAAATAAACTTGAAGCTTGAGCCATTTTGCATTGTGACATTAGCACCACCTCACGAAGTCATCAGACGTTCCAAAGACATTGAGAGAATCACAAACAAAATGCAGGAACTTCACAATGGCGCCAACGGATCAGTTAGTACCATCTATCTGTCAGGAAATCCTGGATGTGGAAAAAGTCAACTTGCCCGTCAACTTGGACACGAGTTCTTTTCCACACGACCAGACAATGCCGAGGACTGGACGTTTGTTGCCACACTAAATGCAGAAAGTATTGAGACACTTGCTGACTCTTACATCTCCCTCGGCAGACATTTAGGAATTACCGAATATACCTTGACAAGCTTAGAAACCTCAAAAAGGGATAAACCTGGCGAAACAATTCAACGGCTCCAACGCTTGATTTTGCCAAAGATTAGAAAATACCTTACGTGGATGATTATAGCTGATGATGTGGTTGATATAACCTTAGTTCGCCACTTTTTGCCTCAAACTGGCAGTAAGGAATGGGGCCATGGTCAAGTGCTGATTACTACTCAAGATAGCACTGCAGTCCCCCATAACGCTCCACATACTTATCATGAATCTTTCAGTAAAGGAATGCTGCCAGATGACGCAGTGGAGTTGTTGGAAAAGGTGTCGCAAATCTCTGACCGGAAACAAGCAGAAACTGTAGCAAAGGTCCTCGATTACCAGCCACTGGGCTTAGCAGCTGCTGCTTCTTACGTGCAAACGGTTGTGAAGAATGGCTCTCCAAACTACAGTTGGACGGAATACCTGGAAGGCTTAACACACAGACAATGGGAGGCAACTGAAGGTCTCCTTGCGAGTGAAAGTTTAGCCTATTCAAAAACAACCACGACCGCCGTAAAAATGGCTCTGCAAAGAGCTGTTGAGGCCGACGAAGTTCTTTGTCGGACATTTTCTTTCTGGGCGCTGTGTGCTTCCGAAGTCCTTCCACTCGAGGCTGTTGTCAAGTTTGTGAGAGATCGAATAACGGACCAACCAGAGGAATTAATTAAGGCAAAGATTTTACGATCTTCCTTAATTCTTGTCTCGGCTGAGGAAAAGGAGGATCGCCTATATTTAGGATTGCATAACATTGTACATGCAGTGCTAAAACAAGGCGCCATTTGTAAGCTGGAGTCATCGGAAAAATATCAGAGCATGGCAGAAGCAGTCAAGATTTTTGGTTCGCTACTTGAATTAAACAAAGAAAATTATGCCCTGTTAAATAAACTGGCACCCCACTGTAAATTTCTGCTTCAGCACATGACCTCTCGATTCACTTCCAATGAATGCGAATGCACTTTCATGAAGAAGTTGACGCCCTTCATAACCGTTGACGAATTCGTTAAATGGCTAGGTTATTTAGCTGACGCTTGTCGAAATCTATCTGACTTATCGTGTGCAAAACACGTAGTCGATTTAGCGTGCGGCTTACTAGAGAACATACACGATACTGACGGAGGTACCTTACTGAAAGCATGGGTTTACAACATGAGTGGAGTAATTTACTGTGACATTGGAAAACACTCGCAAGCCAAAATATGTTACGAGAGGGCACTGGAGATTAACAGGGGGATTTACGGCGAAGAGCACGGCGACGTTGCAGCATGTTTAAGCAACTTGGGTCAAGTATACAGTAGCCTTGGTGGATATAATCAAGCCAAAGAACTTTACGAGAGGGCACTGACGATTGAGAAAAAAGTTTTCGGTGAAGAGCATGACCATGTAGCAACGAGCCTTAACAACTTAGGACAAGTGTACTACAGCATCGAAGAATACAATCAAGCCAAAGAACTTTACCTAAAGGCATTGATGATTCAGAAAAAGATTTTCGGTGACGAGAATTCTCACGTAGCATTAAGTTATAACAACTTGGCAGCAGTGTACACTAGCACTGGAGAATACAGTCAAGCCAAAGAGCTTTACCTTAAGGCATTGGCAATTCAGAAGAAGATTTTCGGCGAAGACCATGCCCATGTAGCAACTAGTTATGGCAACTTGGGGCATGTGTACGACAGAATTGGAGAATACAATCAAGCCAAAGAACTTAACGAAAAAGCACTGATCATTCAGAAAAAGATATTTGGCGAAGATCACGACCATGTAGCCACAAGTTACGGCAACTTGGGAACAGTGTACAAAAGTATTGGAGAATATAATAAAGCCAAAGAACTTTACGAAAAGGCTTTGATAATTCAGAAAAAGATTTTCGGTGAAGAGCATGCCGACGTGGCAACAAGCTATAACAACTTGGCGACAGTGTACTACAGCATAGAACGATACAATCAAGCCAAAAAACTTTACTTAAAGGCATTGGAAATTCAGAAAAAGGTTTTTGGCGAAGAGCATTCAATCGTAGCAACGACCTACAACAACTTGGCTTTAGTATACAAAAGCACTGGAGAATACAATGAAGCCAAAGAACTTTACGAGAAAGCACTGATGATTCAGGAGAAGATTTTTGGCGAGGAGCACAGCGATTTAATAACAATTTACAACAACCTTGCATTATTAAACGACTGCATCGCTGGAAGCAGAAAATCAAGCCAAAGAACCGACGGTGAAGGTACTGATGATGGAGGAAACAAATTGCGGTGGCGCAAAATAACGGGATCCACATACAACAGTGATACTGTGAGATGTTGTAGTTGTGTTATTGTCTGATTTCGGGGAATCACCCGCATGATGTCTGTTCTCCAGATGATTTTATCCAAGCTGCATTCAGGGTTGAGTTTTTCATGTCGCAGGCCCGGGTCGTACTTTCAGAAAGATATTGAAACGAGCCTGAAATTATTTTGTGAGACGTAACTATCTGCGGATGGTCTGAGTCAGCCGAAAGACCCAGTTTTCTCTTGTCTTGTGTAAGTACCGCTGCTTGTTTGAACTTTACAAAGAGACAGGAAATTTTTGTCTTGACAATAGTAGGTCGTACTTGTTCCGTATTAATCTGAAACGGTTTGTATTTATTTCGTATGAAATGAATTTGGGTGTGGCAAGACGTTTTGCACCTCTACGAATCAAGAACTATATTGTAAAGAGAATTGTCTGGATTACATTAAATAAGTATCCGTTTGCTTACTTAATTTCCCATATCATATCCTGTTTGCAGGCTTCCTGTGTTTCACCTGAGTGTCTTATGTGAGCGGCGAGGCTGCGACTTTTAGGTATGAACCGGTAGAGAAAACAGTAAGCGCGAGACATGGCACTGACCGACTCGATCGCTCGCCGGCTCGCGGACTTGTACCTCGAAGTAGCAGCCTCGCCGCCGGCCACATTACAAACTCAGATGAAACATGAAGCACAGTGACCCTGCTAACAGCGCAGACGAATTCAGCCGAAATCTGCTTTGAATTCCAGTTGAATTTTTCTGCGTCGCAGGCTAACAGTGGGAGGCTATCCCATGGGAAACAAAAAACATTGCATGTCGAGCCAACTGGCGGACCTTTCACTGCCACCAACAGAAGATGGCAGATGACAACGAGAAGATGAGTTAGAGAATAACAAAAGCACCAAGGTGCTTTTGTGGCAACTGAAGACAGGCAAAACAGCCCTTTTCGTATGATACCTGTCAACATTTGACAAACAATGGAAGTATACTCAATCCTTTCCAGGATCAAACCGTAAACCATGTAATCTATGTTTGAGTCTGGATGCTATACATGTTACAAGGTACCGTGGGTGGCAGAGGCTTTTCGTGCGCGCTCGAACCAGTGCGAACTTCAGTGTCTCATATTTTCTTTTAAAGGCGGCTTAAGCGACTCCTCCCTCGAAAGCACGCAAGGGTAGTACAAGGCAGTCTAACTTTTGAATTTGTGGACGATTCAAACGGAAGATATTAAGCAGTACTTTCCTGTCCTTTTTTCAGTTCTTCGCAAGTCAAAATTTATAGAAATGTCGGATTCGTACATTATTTCAGTTAGAAGGTAAAAATATCAGTTCGGCCTTTGCATACGTTTATTCATTGTACATTTATACATCAGCAACATTGGTGTCATGTGTTTGCAAGAATTCCTAACGCGACACCTGTTATACCTATTTACACGGAATAAGACAGAGTTAAACGTGGATGTAATAAAAATAACCTAAATGGGTATCAAGTTCATATGGCTTTCAGACATTCGCACTACATGTGAAACGAAGGAATAAACAACTACTGCGGTGGACAACAAGCTGCTCCAACACCTTAAAAACAGCACTGCGAATGGTACAATTTTGATCATGATCAAGTTTTTCCAATTGTATAACGAAACTCTCGCGCTCGACATAAAGTGTTGCGCCTGCTACAGAGGCTTGACAACACTCAAAACGTTACAGGATTACAGGAATCAGGTTTAGGTGAACAAAAATTTACATCACGATGTACAAAAATGTGACCGCCTTTTATCCGTTCGGATACTTGCGTGAAGATACATCATCCAATCAGAATGGCTGGTTTCCTAAACGTTCTCCTCGAATTTTCATCGGATAGTGATAGATCGCCAACTAATGAAAACAGTACATCTAGATCTTATGATTTTCTGACCGTAGACACAAAGAGTTGCTCAACTAAACGATCTTTCTACTTTTTATCTTTCCTTTTACTCGGCTTTTTGCGCCTCTTCTGCTTCTTCAACGGGGTGTTTCTTCCAGAAGTCTTCAACTTTAAGGAAAATATCAACAGCTTCCTGCAATGAAAAAAACTAACTCGTCAATTTTTATGCTTTGAGGTCACGTCAAACGAGGTTACGTCGGCAAATGGTGAAAAAAGGATAGAAAAGTCCAACTTACATTTCTCATTTCTCTTTGGTATTCCCTCAACTCTTGGACTTCAGGTTGTTTGCGCACCTGCAGCAACAATGTTAACACCATCATGTACAATTCATTCATTTCATTTCAAAGTGGCAAAGGCTGAAGTGTAATATTTCATCTTTTCACGGCTTGTGAAAGACAGAACACCTGTCAATTTACAGCTTTACTTCCAAACCGCCCATACCATCCCATACCAACTCCATGTTGCACTTTGCACTTTCCTTAAAAGGACTTCTGTATGTCAAGAGGGTTTAGGCGGCGTTTGGTCAAACTGTGCTAGTATGACTAAGTAGCTTCGCTCCTATGTAAACTACTCCAAGAAAAACCAAGTGGAAGATATCGAGTGTTTTCCCAACGACAGTGGACCATGATAAGTTTTTAACGATTTTTACATGACACAAGTGCAGACCTTGAAAACGTTCATCCAACGTATGTTTGAGCAAGTAGTGATATTGTGAGAAATTAGATGCTCGTCACTCTTGGGGCTTAAAGGATTAAGAAAAAGTGGACCATTATTTTCAGGTTTTCATGAATGTAGGATATGACTTTTGGCTTTTCAAAGTGGCCCTAAAAAATAGCCCCCCCTTTACGCATTTCCCCCTTATACCTGACAGGAAGGTGGAAAAACCAATTCTTTCTGACAAAGGAAAAAAATTGCGTCTGCTTTTACTACTACAATGTACTGTGCCAATAAGTATTGTCAAATTTTTTATTATTAAATAACACATACCAGATATCCTCTATAGAACGACTGAATAATGATGGCCGCCTCTTCATCGCTGAGTAACAATGATAATGGTAGTGGAGGTCGAGGGCTAAAGGTAAAAGCGAGAGACATAAAATGGTTTAAAGAATAGATTTATTTTCTGTTTTTTGTTTTCACAAAAGTTGCACAAAAGAAATGGAAAAACATGGCTAGGCACAGACAAAAAATTCCAACCATTTACTTAGCAGTTGCTGTTATTTCAGACAACTTACTTCTCTGCCAGAATTGTTTGTACAAAAGGAATGTCTTCCAGTATCACATTTCCCCTGTCTCTATATTTAGGGTTGTTCCTGGGGAGGAGAAAATATAAATATAAATAAAAATACTATATTTAGTGTACAGCAAATATAACTTACCATATAATTCAAAATTATTATTATAGCGTTTAGATGAGCAGCAATAAGCACTCCACTTATTTTTGTCCTTTTTAGGAACAACCTTGGATGGTGCCCCAGGCACTTTGCTTTTTGTCTGTTCATAATAATTATGTTCCTTTTATTAAGCTCGATCTGTTTGGCTCCAGAAAATATCCATATCCCTGAGGGGATGGGGGGTCTTAAAAACTGACATTTCTTGAAGGAAAGCATTGAAGCTGAACTAGAATTTCCTATGGGGTGGGGGGGTGGAATTTCCATCTGTTGGCATGGGGGGTGGGATATTTTCTAGAACCACGCATTCACCCTTTTTAAAATAATAAAAATAATAACTTTATCAACATGTCTCGGTACGTCATAGCTGAGGGTTTAAAAAACCCTCTACTAATCGGGGACACCTAGCTAATTTGGAAAAAAAACACACACAAGCGATATCAGATGGAAACCGATTTACAAATAAAAATAATTATTTCTAGTTTTAACCAGCATATGAGTATAGAAGATTCAATGAATAGAAAACAAGTACAAATCGGTCACACACCTGAATAAGTACTCTGTAAGGAAATCACACGCATTGAATTTTGTTCTTCTTCTCTGTGGAGAAAAAAGGTATAATGAATTAAAATTTTGTGACATTTACCTTCAAAATTCATACGTAAACATCAAACATCAGAAGCACTACACATTAATACCAAATATACTACATCAATGAAAAGTATTATGGGACAAACCTCAAAAACTTTGTTTTCTTTGGCAGCTTTAAGCATTTGCTCAATTGCTGGTAAAAGAACTGGAAACACATAAGCCTCAAGGTATTCTCTTGGACTGCCTGTGATTAACAGAACCAGAACAAGTTAGACAAAACTTAACAAAATATATGGTAATGGGGTGAGAAAAAAGATGAAACATTCCCTCCCTTTTACATAAAGCACTTTACCATCAGCATGGAATTTTTTGTAGTTGCTTTTAAATGCTATTTTGAAGAAGAAGTAGTGAGAGTTAATTAGTGCATTTATAAAGTTAGAGTAACCTCAACATTTCTTGCCTTATGTACTTGTTCTCCTGCTGCTCAGTTACATTGGTGTTGGGTTGGCAGTTATCTCAGATCAAAGACACCTTAAGGGCAGCACCTCCTAATACAGAAGTATTTTTGCAAACGTTATGACTATGGAGAAAAAGCAGACCTTAGCAAGGCCAATTGGAATCTTAAAAGAAAATGTGGGTAATCATGCATTTTTTAGAGATAATTAAGCAACCATAATTCTAAAAGAGCTTTAAAATACAAACAATGCATGGCATTTTCTTTCCAAATTTAAGCTCAATTATCTCTGAAAAATGCATGGTTACCCCCAGTTTTCTCTTTGGATTCTGATACCCGTGCTAAGATCTGCTTTTTCCACATAGTCATAAAACCGCAAAAATTGTATGCGCAGTAACAATAGGAAGCACTACCCAGTGTTCTCCCTAGTTTTCAGAGTAACAGGTAAGTCAGTTTTTTGGACCGGTAAAGCAGCTCTGTTGAAAATCTTTTTCTACCCTGGTGTGGAATTGTCGTCATGAGACCTGAAATGTTGCCGGCATGACACTAGGCTAACACACGTCTTGAAAACCCTTCAAAACGGTTGACGTTTGTAATTCCTGTCACGTGGAACGTATTAACGTATAGATAAACGTCGAGAAGAAAAAGCTTACAGCAACCTACAAAATGTACTGAGAAATGCCTAGAAGATGAGACATACCCGGTACTCCTTACAAAGGCACAAACGAAGAACTTCGAGGAGAAGACAATACTAAGAGTAAATTACGAACAAACCTGAACAAACCAACGTACGGATATAGACGTCAAGAAGATAACACTTAGTCTAGTATCTCACGACAATGCTAACGTACGGAGAAATGTTAATGTTACAACTAACAACATCTAAATTACGAATTCACTAGCACACAGACAAACGTTGAGAAGATAACAACAATATTTTTCGAATGTTTTAACGTACAGAGAAATGTCGACGGTCGAGAAGATAAGACCGTGACTTACACCACTGACCAACACACTATCGCATGGAAAATGTCCAGAAGACTAATACCTTAGGAATGTACTGGCATACGGAGAAACGTTAAAAAGATATGACTAACATCTTACTAAGGTAGAAACGTGCGGAGAAACGTAGAGAAGATGCAGGGATCCACATTAGCAGTCGTCAGGTCGTCCGAGACGACTATAAAGTGCCTTGGACGAGTATCACAAATCACAAACTCGTCCGGTGGACGAGTAAGTTTTAGGGAGCAAATTTTTTTCCTTTAATTTCTCACCAGTCAATGTACTTGAGTTTTGAATGTCCACCAGCCATTTAGTGATTCCGTACTGTAGTAAACAGAAGATTCAAATTCTGTAAACTTCGTTTCGTTGCGCATATGACCATACAACATCTTTCTCTCAGAAGTGAAAAGCTCGCAGGCTCAGTTTTTTGTTCGCGACTACTGACATACTACAGCAATATGTAAACACGAAGACTCTCACTCTTTGGCTGCATGTGAGTTTCGCAAAATGTAGCACTACTTTGACATGGTGTTGCCACCACCGCAGAAGAAACAAATGGTGATCCTTCCGAGCAAAGTTCTAAATACGAACAAGAACAGTGAAAGCGTGCATTTTTACAACATCATGGTAGCACAACAGGCAGGTGGAGACTTCGATGTCATCGACAGGGAGAGGATTTAGATGGGAATGACAGTAGTGTCGAAGATGCAAGTGACATGGACAGCGATGTTGAAAAATGCCAAATTGAAAGTTTGATCAAGAAGTACTCGTAATTTAAGTAAACGCAGCAAATCAATGCAAAGTAGGTCTATCTTTTTAGTCCGTGTAGTTGAGTTTGTAAAATGAAAGTGACAGGAGTCTACTGCGGTACCGCTGCAGTAACAAAGTGAAAATGAAATACAACCTTTCCACTTACTTGTTAACCTTCAGTTTTTGACTGCATTTTAATTATTACACAATTTTGAATGGGCGAGTAAAATTTTGTCAGGGCAAGTACCTTTTCTGACATCCTTGCGCGGATGACAAGTTTAAAAAAAAGCTAATATGGATCCCTGAAGATGAGACTATTATCTAATGAACTTAGAAATGTCGAGATGATAAGACTACGTCTAATATTGTACAAATGCACGGACAATGAGAAAAGTTGCTAAAACTAGACTTATGTGGTATGCAGTAGCCTGCATCACAGATGAAATCTAATGGTCATATTCCGTCTGCGGCACAGGCTAGCTACGCAGTACGACGGACATAAATCTTTCATAATACAATCCAATAATAAATCTTTCACCATCCCAAACTGTTGGATGTTTCTAATCCAGGCCTTTATCTGGTTCCGGCTAACCAGTAACAAGCGGTGCTACAAACGGGAAATTTTACCAGTTACTGCCCAATAAGGAGAACACTGACTACCTTAAGAGGGTACTTAATTTGAGGGAAGCAGGCACGAACAAAGCGAGTAATATGATCAGAGGGAGAAGATGGAATTGGATTAGCCTCTAATGCTGAAATTCCTTATGGCTTGTCACACACTCCTCCCTAATGAAAATCTGCTTATCAGAGCCATCACATGCATTCTGTGATTTGCAGTTTATCCAAGGACCAATCATTGCTGTCCTGTAATTTAAACTGTCCCCTGCCGTGAGCATAGACCTGTCATGTGCAAGTTTTGAATTAAGGCAATGATCTCTTGGAAGAATACCTTCTTGACTTTGCTTTGAAGTGATTTCAAAGCTAAAAAGTTCATTTGAATAAAATCTGGATATGGACATCAAACTGCATTAAAAAACAACAGAATGATTTCTTTCTTCTGTACCCTAATGCATGTATGAGCTGGCATGAATTGGAGGAAGGAGAAGGACCAGATGACGGTGTTGATGAGATTTTTGGTTGCCATGGCAATGGTCAAGGTGCAGACATGCATAAGAATATTATTCATTCATTAATTTCTTTAGAAATAAGTAAACTAGTATACCTTAAACCTACAAGGTTGTACATGTAAGGCATGACAAGAAATCTTATGCTCAAAACCTTTTTGCAAATAATCCCTGATATAAAGTATGGACCAGAGTTATATGCCTTCTCTCATAAACACGGACTTAACTATCGATCTCAGACATCCTTTGAGAAGGATTTTTTTTAGCCCATTTCATGGACCGTTGATTTCACTCCCCGACTTGAAAAAAGTTACCACATGATCACAAGTTTGATGAAGATGTGACCATCACAGTTGTAATCGCAATTTAAGCAATTGCGAACTAAGTCTGAAAAAAGATTTTCGGGCTTCAACGGGGATTTGAATCCGTGGCCTCTGCGTTCGTGCTGCAGTGATCACAAGTTTATTGACTGCAAGCTTGTTTACCCAAGATTTACACTCAACTTTCAATGAACTAATTTTTACTTGCCATCACACCTCATGTCCTCCCGTGACAATTTTTCCGGAATTTTTCCTGAAGATAATGTTTAAAACCTGACTACAGGATGATCTTTTATTTCAGGATCTGACTCGTCCCCAGTTGTAACTAATCATTTGTACACAGTCGTGGATCGGTCACTGGAGACTAGTACGGCATCTTGGCGAAGGGGATGATGGGAAGAAGAGAGGGAAAAGGGAGAGACTCCCCTTCTTCCTCCTTCCCATCTCTCCCTGCGCGCATCACCTACGTGCTTCCCTTGTTAATATTTAAAGCGGCCTTCACACATCAAACTATTGGTGGCCAACTCGTGTTGGCGAAACTCAAATTGGTGTGTGTGAACGACACAACAACATGTTGGCAAACTGTTGGCGACAAATAGAACTTGTTTCTATTCTTGCCAACAGTTTGCCAACATGTTGTTGTGTCGTTCGCACATACCAATTTTAGTTTGCCAACACGAGTTGGCCAACATTAGTTTAACGTGTGAAGGCCCCTTAAGAGAGACAAAAGAGACGACTGGGGACGAGTCATTTTCAGGATAGCATAATCATGTTACAGAGGTCACATTGCTTAAAAAAAAAGAAACACACACACAATCCAGATTCGGTCCAAAATAATGTAAATAACCTAATTTATTTTCATCCTCTAAAGTAGTTATTTCTATTGTACTTAGCTGAGTTAAACAATCCTTAATAAACGCTTTACTTACACTCTTTTGGATCAGGCAATGGAGGAGATTCCTGTTTTATAGGAGGTGCAGGCTTTTTGCCCAACAAAACATAACCAAACGTCGCAGGATGATTAACAGAAGGATCGAAATCTGGAAACTGAGAAGACCTAGTTGATGCGCCATCATCCCCCTCGCGAATCTCAGCAACAGATTCAGAAAGTTTATGTCCATAACGGCCAAAAAATACTGGCGAACTTTTCGCAGCATCGTAACTTCCCACGGATAACTGTTCCTCCTCTGAGTAGTCTCGCTTGCTACTAACTCTTGTCGCATTTAATTCAAGCATCTCGCTAAAGATGGAGGAAGACGGACTACATGGTGCAGCATACATTTTAGCGAAAAAACCTGACGATTTTAGGCACAATTTTTTTTCTGATTTGAGTTTATCTGGCGTCCGCCATTTTGTCAAGGTTGCCAATGGTAACTGCCGCTGGTCAAGTTATTTCTGATGAAGGCTTTGTAGGCACGCAATGAGTGCAGGCGGGAAGGCGGTGTTGGACACCCTTCACCAAGCATGTTATTAGCCGAGTTCGAGGTCCCAGTGTTTTGGCCCAAGCGCGAGGCCTGCGGACCATAAATCGAGCAGGATAAAACGAGGTTTCGTAACTTACAGTGCCGATCGAGAATAGGAGGCTAATAAGATGTTCAAGAAAAGACAAAAAGCAAACCACAGTGATAAACATAAGGAAATATAAACGCATTTTTGGAAAGAAAAAAGGCTTTATCTTCACGTTTCGTTATTCCAACATACATCTTCAGAAGTCGTAAACCGTTGAATAACAACAGAAATTTGAGTGTATAATAAGTAACTAATTAAAGAAACAAAAGATAACAAATAGTAGAAAAATTTGCATATGAACGGGAAAAGCATGCAAACTAAAAAAGGTAAAGTTTTTCACTGCTCACATTTTCATTTAGGGAAGGTTGTAAATCCCTAATCAACAGAGATGTTCATTATATACAACATGAAAGATGATCATTATATACATCATCAGAGATGTTCATTATATACATCATCAGAGATTATATACATCATCAGAGATGTTCATTGTATACATCATCAGAGATTATATACATCATCAGAGATGTTCATTATATATCATTATGTACATCATCAACATCATCATCGTCATCATTACATACATCATCATCATCATTATATGCATATCATTATATACATCATCATCATATGCATCATTATATACATCATCAGAGATGTTCATTATATTCATCATTATTCGGTCGCTACGACAGTTTAGACAGTGTCACTGATATGCTATCTTCTCTCAAATGGAGATCTCTGGAGCTCAGGCGATCTGATGCACGTCTTTGTCTGCTGTACAAACAGAGTAATGGATTAGCCACTTACGAATCCGACAAGCTTCAGAAAGAACAGAAGAGCAGAATGGGCACCAGGCTCTCATCTCTCAGCCATCGACTTGAGCAGCCACGCTGTACATGTGATTATTACCAGAACTCTTTTTACCCTGGGACAATTGCGCAGTGGAACAATCTCCTACCATAAATTATAGCATCTACTTCGCTATGTTCATTTAGGCAATTCCTGTGTAATCTTACATATTGATTAGTAATTTTTTCTTTTTTTTATCTTTTTCTTTCATTGTTGCAATTTTTATTATTTAAAGCAGTCTGCAATACTCTGTTAACAGCGAAGACTTAACTGGTAAATAAAACAAAATAAATAATCAAAGATGTTCACTATATACATCTCTTTAATCGGAGAAAAAGAAAAATTTTTAAGTCACAAGTTGAACAGGTTCGTTCATTTGACTGACCTGTGTCAAACTGGTGAATTCCATTGGCTTTTGAAAGTCGGTGCTCGTCTTCAGCGTGAACTGGGATCGTTGAATAAAAACTTCTCGACCTTACATTTATTGTTACGTTTTTTTTCGCCCGGAACATATCCATTCACAAAGCGACGAAACCTCGTCGCGATAAAATTCTAGAGCAATGAAGCCGTATTTTGTCAACGTGGAAGATGTGGCGGTATTCAGTGAACAAGAAGTAAGAAAAAAGAAACTTTCAAACGACAAAGAAAATACTGGAAGAAATCTCTTCGAAATCTCTACAAAACCTGCTTCCATCGGGCTTTGGCTCTCAAGTATACGCTGGACGTCGCACATCAAAGAGTTGCGTCGGAAATTATGAGTTTTAGTCAGACAATTACAAACGCCCGAGCGAAGACCAACTTTTCAAAAAAGTTATTTCCATAGAACTCCACTGCAAGAATAAGAATTTCGCTGATCGAGGAATGAAAGTACTTTAGGTTAACAATACTGTATTTCTGTGAGAGCAAATAACTAAAGCGGTAGGTGTCTTAAATTTCAAAGCTTTATTTGACCAAATTTTATGTAACTCACAAGCTTACCATCCTATGTTTGTGGTGGGCAGTGCATTTATAATGGATGTATCAGTTTATTAAACTAGACAAACCTTCCAAAACTAACAGCGAAATTCAGGGCTTTTAAAACTAACGGAAATAAAGTAAAAACAAGGAAAATTGCTGTTTTCCTTTGATTTTGTGTTTACATTGCGATTTCAGGCTCGCGAAAGAGACCTACGCCTGCTGTATGGACGCCTGGGGTATGTACGTCTGGTTTATGTGCGCATGCTATATGCATGCCTGGTGTATGTACGACTGGTGTATGTACCTCTAGTGTATGTAGGCCTGGTGTATGTACGCCTGATGTATGTACGTGTGGTGTATATGCGCCTGGTGTACGTACGCCTCGTGTATGTACGTCTGGTGTATGTACGGCAGGTGTACGTACGCAACGTGTATGTACGTCTGGTGTACGTACACCAGGTGTATGTACTTCTGGTGTATGTACGTCTAATGTATGTACGCCTCGGGTATGTATATCTGGTGTATGTACGTCTGCTGTATTTACGCATGGTGCATGTACTTCTCATCTATGCACTTCTGATCTATGTACCTCTGGATATATACGCCTGATGTATGTACGCCTGGTGTATGTACGTCTGCTGTATGTACGCCTGGTGTATGTACGCCTGGTGTATGTACGCCTGGTGTATGTACGCCTGGTGTATGTACGCCTGGTGTATGTACCCCTGGAGTATGTGCTTCTGGAGTTTGTTTTCCCGGAGTACGTGCCCCTAGAGTATGTGCCTCTGGAGTATGTGCTCCTGGGGTATGCACTCCTGGAGTATTTGCTCTTGGACTATGTGCTTTTGGAGTATGTGCTTCTGGAGTATGTGCTTCTGGACCAGTGCTTCTAGAGTACGTGCTGGTGGAGGATGTGCTTCCAGAGTACGTACATCTAGAGAATGTGCTTTTCGAGTATGAGCTCCTGGAGTATGAGCTCCTGGAGTATGTGCTTCTGGAGTAAGGCTTCCGCATTATGTGCTCCTGGAGTATGTGCTCGCGGAGTATGTGGTTCTGAGTATGTTCTTTTGCAGTATGTACTCCTGGAGTATATGCTTCTCGTGTATGTGCTCCTAGAGTTTGTACTTACGGAGTATGTGCTTTTTAGAGTATTTGCTCCTGGAGTATGCACTTCTGGGGTATGTGCTCCTGGAGTATGTGCTCCTGGAGTATATGCTCCTGGAGTTAATGTTTTCCGAAAGTAAATGCCCCTGGAGTATGTGCTTCTGGAGTATGTGCTCCTGGATTATGTGATCCTAGAGTATGTGCTTCTGGAGTACGTGCTTCTAGAGTTTGTGCTGCTCGAGGATGTGCTCATGGAGTATGTACTTCTGCAGTATGTGCTTCTGGAGTATGTGCTTCTAGAGTTTGTGCCACTCGAGGATGTGCTCCTGGAGTATGTGCTCCTGGAGTATGTACTTCTGGAGCAGTGCTTCTAGAGTATCTGCTAGTGGAGGATGTGCTTCCCGAGTATGTGCCTCTGGAGAATGTGCTTTTCCAATGTGCTCCTGGAGTATGCGCTTTTGCAGTATGTGCTTCTGGAGTACGTACTTCTGGAGTATGTGCTTCTGGAGTAGTGCTCCTAGAGTATGTGCTAGTGGAGGATGTGCTTCCCGAGTATGTACCTCTGGAGTAAGTGCTTTTGCAGTATGTGCTCCTGGAGTATGTACTTTTGCAGTATGTGCTCCTGGAGTATGTTTTTGGAGTACTAATGTGCTCCTGGAGTATGTACTTTTGCAGTATGTGCTCCTGGAGTACGTGCTTTTGCAGTATGTGTTCCTGAAGTATGTGATTTTGCAGTATGCGCTCCTGGAGTATGTACGTTTGCACTATGTGCTCCTGGAAATGTACTTTTGCAGTATGTACTCCTGGGGAATGTGCTTTTGCAGCATGTGTTCCTGGAGTATGTGCTTTGCAGTATGTGTTCCTGGAGTATGTAGTTTGAAGAATGTGCTGCTGGTGTATGTGCTTCTGG
This sequence comes from Siderastrea radians, assembly GCA_964017195.1. Lineage (NCBI taxonomy): Eukaryota > Metazoa > Cnidaria > Anthozoa > Scleractinia > Rhizangiidae > Siderastrea > Siderastrea radians. Next base: position 36,536,639 of record OZ024891.1, on the reverse strand, counting down.
ATTAATAGTACCTACATTAATGCTGTGCAAAGGGATCGTCAACGGACGGAATTCTAAAGAAAGACCTATTAAATGAACCCTTTTCAAGAAATTTGAAGGAGAATTCATTTCTGTCGACTTCTTAAGAAGAAATACGTACGAACAAGAGTAGTAAGTCGGGCTAGTTTGGGGCAAATGCTGGCTTCTGATTGGTCGAGAGCAAATGGATGACGTCATAGCATTTCCGGTGTGGGAAACCGCGGACCAGTGGATAAAAAGGATCGCGGGCTCATGGGTAACCGGAAGTCACGTGATTTGAAAGGGGAAACCGCTGACCAGTTGGAAAAAAGGATCGTGGGCTCAAGGTGGGTAAAAACCGCTGACCAGTGGAAAAAAAAGGGATCGCGGGCTCAAGATGGGTAAAAACCGCTGACCAGTTGGAAAAAAGGATCGTGGGCTCAAGGTGGGTAAAAACCGCGGAGAAAACGCGGGCTCAAAGTCCAAAGTCCAAGTTGGGGAAGAGGGGGTGGTCCTTTGAAAACAACACGAATAAAAAAAAAATAAATTTTTATTCATTTGTTTTTTTTTTACAAGAACGTTTTCCTGAGTGTTCCTTAATGTTCAAGTGACCAGAGGAACTTCCCCTGCAAGTGACGAGTTACTGGTAGCCATATGGGTAAGTTTTGTAGGTGCGGGGGTCGATGACTCGTTTGTCATACACCAACTTGTACCTCTTGTACTGGGGGAAAGTGAAGAGTTCATAGGTATTAGGATTCCGGACGATTTGGTTCGTGTTGACTACCTGGAGTTCTCGTGGCTTGAGGAGGGGGTTCTGGATTTCGTCGAGGACATTCTGTCGCATGACTTCATAGTTGAGTTGTTCATGTCCTTCGCTGTTGAGACGGAAGCCTCTGACCTTGCATTCGACCTTTTGGTGATTCGTAGTATAGCCATAATTCTTGGGTCCTCCGCTGACGAATTCTTCGATGTATTCCTCATCCTTTAATTCGGAGGTGAAGTTCCCTAGATAGGAACCCAAGACAGGTTGGAATTGAGTGGGTGTTTCCTCCAGGTAGATAATGGAATCCGTGTCGAAGTACAACACGGTTTCTCCTAAGGCTTGCAGGGTGGCATAGAGTTTGAGCCGGGCATGGCAGGTGGTGAAGCAGGCTACAAAAATGTTGAGGTTGGGTGAAACGCGGATGTCCTCTTTTTGATTTTGGTAGTGCACCTCCACCATGTCGTCATTGATGACTGAGACGTCAACGGACATGACGTGGTTGTTTTTTATAGAGAAAGCGAATCATTAATTAAATCCTGGAGCACGTGGGACCTAGCCCGGTTTGCTCCAGAACAGGCTAACTACTTAGATTGGTTTTTGACAGGGGTTGCTTGATATTCTTGCTTGCTTGCTTGCTTGCTGCCAGTTGTCATATCGTTTGACTCACCGCGTTACAGTCAGCACATCCTTGGACTGTGGAAAAAAGAAATACGGAGAGAGTAAACAATAAAGGAATAAAATAGTCTTTCGGGTAGAAAAGGATTTTTTCACAACAACGCTCGCAAAAACAAAACTAGTAAACGAGTATTATAAGACACAGTGTTTTTTTAATCGAAAAGTTCGTCGTTGTGGGAAAAACAGGCTAAACACTTCAATATTTTTAGCCGGCAGCAAAACACAACACTTACCGCGTGTGAAGCTTTCGCTGTTTTCAAAACATCCATTCGGCGGCTTTTACAGATAAAAATCTCCCACTTTTTTTCGCCGAAATCTTAGCTGTCATCGTTTTGTTTGTAAAGCCGAGGGCTGCTGGGGTAAAGCGATGAATAAATCTGTGAAAAAACTGTCGTAAATCTCCCTGACCTTCCTCCATCTTGAAATAAAGAAAGTTCGGGGGTAATTTTGCTGCTTATATAGCTAAACAGTATGACCTTATTTGGTTAGGATTGGCTGTGATTGGTCAGTCCCAGTCAGGCCATTGTCAAGGTCCAAGGCCATGGTCAAAGTATCAGCCGATCAGAAGCAGAGTTTCACAACAACGCGGGGAATGGGAAAAAAATTGCAAGCTAAACAGAACCGCTTCGGTTTTCAATTTTTTTCGAGGCGACAAAAAATTGTTTCATTTCAAAAAACAAAACTAGTAAACGAGCATTATAAGACACACTGTTTTTTAATCGAAAAGTTCGTCGTTGTGGGAAAAACAGGCTAAACACTTAAACAAATATTTTTAGCCGGTGTGTGCAACACTGTGCAATAATCTGTAAACAAAACCAAAAGAGAATTTCTAGTAGTTTCGAAGCGAACACGCGTCTCCAATTACAAAATACAAAGCGACAAATAAAATAACAGCAATCAAAACAAATGAAAAATGCCGATAAACGATTAAATGAATTTGCCTAGCGAACTTAAAGTGAAAGCACAAATAGATAAACTAGATTTGCTTGAATCACGAAACAGAATTATAACTCTAAGTTTATACTAAAATGATACGCTTAATAACAGTAAACAAGATTAATTCTGGAGAATTTATAGGCGGCCGATGGTAACCGGTAGATATATAGTTCCGCTTTTAGGCTTGGCTAAATCTATATATTTTTTTTAGCTGGCAGTCAGAAAAAAATGATGCTTAATTTGTGTGGAGGTTTGCTTGTTGTTGTTGTTTTCAACAAGCCGCTCGCTTTCTTCTCGGCGAAAATGCGAGTTGTCATCTCGTATGTCTCACCGCGTTACAGTCAGCACATCGTTGGACTGTGGAAAAAAGAAATACAGAGAGTGAGTAAAAATAAATCAAATAGTCTTTCGGGTAGAAAAGGATTTTATCACAACAACGTGGGGAATGGGAAAAAAAAATTGCAAGCTAAACAGAACCGCGTCGGTTTTCCAACATATTTTTTTTTTTTGAGGCGACAAAAAAAATATTTTTAGCCGGCAGCAAAACACAACACTTACCTCGTGTTAAGCTTTCGCTGTTTTCAAAACATCCATTCGGCGGCTTTTACAGATGAAAATCTCCCACTTTTTTCGCTGGACGGGTACTTGGCGGACTGCTTACCACGCATTCAGAAGGAGGACGAGTGGGACACGGTGGCGTATTTTTTTTTAAAGAAATGATGAAACAGAGGGCCGAGTACCAACGAATGGAACAGATGGAGAAGGAGGCCATGGAGGCTGTGCGCCGGTGTTTGGGATCTTGAACATTTTTTATTCATGTTGGGTTTTTTTTATTGTGAGTCAAGAACCATAACATTTTGTAAGTGAAGTTTTTTATTTTTTAATTAAAAAAAGAGTGGATGTTTTTTACAAAGGGTGGTCTGTCTTGTTGCCACGCGGGCGCGCCTATTTACAATTGGAAAAACTACAATTGGAAAAATAAAAACTAAAAAGGACCTATGTACAGATTGAAAAAGTAAAAACTAAAAATTACAAATGAAAGTCTTCCAGTTCCATACGTAATTGATCAATGTTCTCGGGGAGACAGAAGGTGCGGTTGAACAAGGCTTGAATTTCGGCTCGGGTTTTCTCGTCCACCTCCCGGGATCCTACCACGGCACTGCTTTGATGAAGGGTGGGTTTTTTGGGACCCCAAGGGACAAATTGACTGCCAGTGACCAGGGTGGCGGCATTCTCGTTGACTTGGTAGTAATGGTCCGAGCGGTACCACGTTTGACTGGGAATGTCAAAGAGATAGACGGGTTTACCTTGATCCATGGCCAATTGCACAGTCCAACCAGTGCCTCCTTTCACGCGTTTATGATCCGGTTCCAAGATGCCAAAGGCATAGAGGGTATGGGCTTTCTTGGCAATTTGATAATTGCGTTGCAGCAATTGCAGGGTGTAAAAATGACTGGGCATTGTTTTGCCTAGTTTCTCCGCTGCCTGGTGAAGATGAGGGTTGGCCAACATCAGCACTTCCACCGTAGAAGGGGTGATGAACGTGGCTCGAGGATGGTTCGGGGGGACCAGGACTTCGACTTGCATCCCAAACTGTTTGGCCAGTTGTTCGGCGAGTTCATCCGTGCCTTTGGCTCCCCCGGTGTACACCACATGACCATGACCAATCTGCAGTTCCAAGGCATCCACATCGTGTTCTCCGATCATGATGTCTGGGGGCATGGCTTGGGAGAATGACGATTCAGGGAGCAAGGGAGCTCCTTAAATAGAGACAGTTGACCAATGGGAACACGAGAGGGGATAGGGAACACCTGACCAATGGGAAGACAAGAGGTCCTTATAAGGTCATAACAAACTGACCAATGGGAAGAGGAGACGTCCTTATAAGGTTATAACAAGCTGACCAATGACCGCGTAGGGGTATGGGTATAAAAAGGCAGGGGCAGGTGAAAAAAATCGTGAGCACGATGTCAGACGATCGGAAGAGAAAGACAACCCATCCCCCAGAGGGGAAGAAGAAGAAGAAGACGATTCAAACGATGACGCCCGTGGACTGTGATCCGGTGGTAGGGGAGGTGGTGGAAGATACCCGAGCGGCGGTGGAAGAAATGATGAAAGAATTGAATGACATGGCAGAGCAATCTACACCCCAATTCACTCTGATGACCGTGTTTGACAATGAGGTGGGCCATCATCCAATCAAAGACAACAAGGAAAAGGTGGACACTATGGTATGCCCTTGCCATGACGTGCGTTTGGAGGCCCGAGAATCTCAAAAGGGATGGAAGTATGTGAAATGTCCCATGCAACCCTGTTTGCTGTTTTGTGGTCAAGATCAAGCCCTGGAGTATATGAAAGCCGTGTATAGTCAACCTCATACAGAAGTGTTGGACATGTGGACTTGTTTGCAGTGCTTTTGCCGGGAACCCGCCACGCTACAACAGAGCCATTCGACCCAGAACCCCGATCGTTTGTTTCTGAATTGTTCCAAGAAAACGTGTGGCTTCTTCCGATGGGCCGATCAACCCTTGGGTCCCAAGTACTGGAGTTGGTTTCATGACAACCCGCCCAAGAAAGCCGACCAACAAGCTGAAATACCTACCCGGGATGCGCAAGGGTATCCCAAGCGGGGCTATGACATCCCAGGGCCACCTCCTCGAGCCCCCAGGAAAGAGGATCGCCCCCTGACAGATTATGAGAAACAATTGTTGCGAGAAATTCAAGAGCTCAAGAACCGTCAAGAAATGATGGTGGCCCCAGCGCCACCACCCCCCAAGTACAGTGACAGTGTGGAGAACTGGCAGAAAGATCTCGAGACCGTTGCCTGTGGTCGTCGTCTAGGTCTCTTTTAAATGGTTTTAAAAAAGGAGTAGGAATAAAATTTTTTTTTATTTCGTCCATGGAGGCTGTTGTGTGTGATGCGTGGGAGTCTCTCTGGTCCTTGGGGCAATGGCAATGCCAGCAATCCCTGTGTCAAGTGTTATATGATCACCAACCCGGGCCCCCCATCCCGATTCCTCCCTGTCCCGAGGATGCGCACCCTCTCCACATCTTTGAAGAAACCCACGTCGATCGTAACCTGTATCGATGGGTGGTGTTTGTGTTATGGTTAAAAGGGCATCCGGACGCCTGGCGATGGTATCGAATCATTCAAAAGGCGCATCCCCACACCATCCCTTCCATACCGACCTTATGGGATGAATGTCAGAACGTATGGCCCCTCGAAAGAAAACTCAACGCTGGTCAACAACAACAAAGTTGAAGAGAACCAAACGCCCTATCTCGTCGTCGTCCACGAAGAAAAGCCAGGTCTCGCAAGAATGGTTAAACCGTTACCACGATCCTAGCGCTCCGGGGAGTTTAGGCGGGGTGCAACGGTTTGCCAAAGCCCAGGGCCTCCCGTTGAAAAAAGCCCAACGACTCTTGGAACAGGATGTGGGCTACACCTTGCATAAACCACGACGTCGTCGTTTTGCTACCTTACCCGTGGTCGTGGGAGGGTTAGACGATCAATGGGCCGCGGATTTAGTGGAAGTGCAACGGTTGGCTAAACATAATCGGGGTATACGCTACTTATTGACCGTCGTGGATGTGTTGTCCAAGTACGCGTGGGTCCAACCGTTGAAAACCAAAACCGGGGTGGCCCTCGTGAAAGCCTTTGAGAAGATTGTGAGACAAGGAGGACGTCACCCCAACCGATTGCAAACGGATCGAGGGAAAGAATTTTACAATCGGACCTTTCAACGATGGGTGGAGGAGCAAGACATTCACCATTTTTCCACCGAAGGGGATGCCAAAGCCAGTGTGGTGGAACGATTTAACCGCACCTTGAAAGAACGGTTGTACCGGTATTTGACCACGGCCAACACCTTACGCTTTGACAATGTCTTACCCCAGTTGGTGCAAGGGTACAATGCCACCCGTCATCGAAGTATTGGTATGCCCCCCGAAGACGTGACGTGGGACAACGAAGAAGCCGTGTGGAAACGATTGTACAGCAAGCGATTGAAAGGCTACAAAAAACCTCAATTCAAAGTGGGGGATCGGGTGCGTCTCAACACGATTCATCGGACCTTTGAAAAAGGCTATTTACCTGGTTGGACCGAAGAAGTGTTTGTCGTGCATCGTGTGATCCCGGGCCCTGTGCCCACCTATAAGATTCACGAATGGGATGAGACCCCCATCCAAGGCACGTTTTATGAAGAGGATTTACAAAAAGTCCAGGTGTCCGACGTGTTTCGCATCGAAAAGGTACTTAAGCGTCAAAAAGATCGTTGGTTGGTCAAGTGGAAAGGGTGGCCCGACAAGTACAATAGTTGGATTGCCCGCGGAGACGTGACCTCTCTCCAGCCACCCAAGAGGAAAAAGACAAGTCCACCCAAGCCATCCAAAAGACGACGACGCGACTAAACAATGACGTTCGTCCCCAATTCGTCGTTTTACGTGACGTTGATGAGTCATGCGAGTACCAAGGAGTTTCCGGGCAACAAAGCCCATCTGTTCCGAAACCGGTTGCCGAAACCCATTCGATTTATGGGACGCGGATGGATGGTGGGTATGGCGAGTTTATCCTTACCCACCATTCCGGTGGTGGTGGAAGAAGGAGGCGTGGGCGAATCCCACCCTCTGTTGTATGTACGATGGCACGAACGCGTGCATGACAAAGACGATCAAGGCAACGATCGATGGTGGCATCAACGTCGCGAACTCTTTACCTACGGTCGGGATATGAAAGAGGAATTGGCCTCGTCGACGGGATCGCACTTGTTTCATCAACTGGTGTACCGTTACGAGCAAAGCCGTGCCAAACAAACCCAACCCCTCAACATATGGGCCGAGAACAATGGCGTCAAATTGTACCCGACCTTTGAATGGACCTCCGACGGGGATTTGGTGTTGAATACCGTCAATGTGGATTACAAACGACAAGTGGCCCGCGTGGAATGGGGTAGAACCTTGGCCTTGAGAATGGGATGGATTGAACAAGTGTCGACGGGAGTCTATCGATTGGGTCCCAATATCCTACAAGAATTTCATTCGGACACGATTCCTACCCCGTCGGATGTCCTGGATGGCAGCAATAAACCCGCCTTTTGGAAAGTGGATGGGGATTATATGAACTTGAGTATGACCTGTAATTGGCGGTTTGTGAATTTGAACGCGACCTTTCGGCCCTCGTTGGAATTTCCCTCGGTGCGTCCTTTGCACGTGTATTGTGATGTAGGGACCAGTAGTATGGTAGGGGGTCGCATCACGGATCTGTTACGAGAAATCAAGTACCAACCCAAAGAAACCACGCACTTTGAACCGCGCCATATTCAATATGTCCCGGTACGCAATGAAGTGGTGGAAATCGTGGAAACGCAAATGGCCGAAATCAATGGGGATCTCGCCCAATTTGGTGAAGGGCATACCCTCCTGACCCTCCACTTTAAAAGGGAGGTGGTGGTGTGAAGCAGACAAAGATGTCGTTCTACGTGACGTTACCCAGTCATTCCAACCGACGGGAATTTCCCAACAACCAAGCCAATAACTTCAAGATTCGTCTACCGAAACCGTTACAACTCACAGGGGGTGGATGGCAAGTGGGGTTGAGTGCCATTTCCTTACCGGATGCGCGCGTCAATTTGTACGAGTTGGTGAAGAAAAATGGGTACGTCATGGGGACGTCCTGGGATCAAACCTATCCCAAACCGGATGGAAAAGACGGGGAAATGACCTCGCGAGTAGACACCGCGCGAACCATCATCGATGACGTGAAAGATTTGGATTGGGTGGTGGATGGGGTGAGTTTCATGAAAGCCATCATTGCTCACTTGGAACAACAACGTATGGAATTGGCCGTTCAAGGGGGTCGGTTTGTCAACGATCAAGGCAAACACACCTACATCAAGTTTCGTTGGGAAGGCGAGGATCTGCTCATCGACAACACCAATATCTGTCATTGCGGCAACAAAACACCAGCCCTGACTATCTATACCAAGTTAGCACTCAAGATGGGATGGTTACGTCAAATTGACACTGTATTGACGTTGGGGCCAAACTTACAACAAGAATTCATCGGGGATCAAATCCCCAACATGACAAAACCAGCCGTTGACAACGATTGGAACGATGTCAACGACGATCAGAGCAAGGCGGTCTTTTGGACGGTGCGTTCGTTTTTACCGGATTATTTACAATTGAGTATGAGTTGTCATTGGCGTTTCACCAACTTGAATGTGGCGTTTCGAGCGGTGGTGGGGGAACCTACACGATCCTTGCACGTGTACTCCGACGTGGCAGGCAGTACGATGGTGGGCAATCGCGTGACCGATTTGTTGCGTGAAATCCAGTACAAACGAGAAGCACGTGGCACCCTGTACTTTGAACCGTTGCACATTCAATACATGGCTCTTCGTAACGAGGTGGTGGAAATGATTCACGTTCAAGTCGCCGAAACGATTGGTAGAGGAGGCGACTTGGTCAAGTTTGGTGACGGCCATACCATTGTCACGTTACACTTCAAAAAGACATAAAAAAGAGAGACGAGAAGGAACTCCAAGTCAATCATCATGCCTCCGAAACGACGACGACGACGACGACGACGACGTCCCCAAGCGGGGGAAGGGATCAACGCAGTGATTGCGGGAATTCCTAAAACGGCCTGGTCCATCACCAAAGGGCTAGAAAAGTTAGCCAAAAAGAATGCCAGAAAATCACATTTGAAACGCATGGAGGAAATCCGACAAGGAAAACGAAAACGCTATGCGGGGGAATCGTTTACGTGCAGCCTCATGTGAGTATAAAAAGAGACGAACCCCCTGTGAAAAACAACCAAAGGCATCCCTGGTGAAGAAGACACCATGCGTGGGGGAAGTTTGACCCGATTTCGAACCGACGAGTGGTATGATCAACAAGGCAAAGGGTTGGCGACGGATCTGATGCGTGGAGGGTTGCAAGGTCTTATAAGGACGCGAAATCCTTTAAAACTGCCTAGTAATATCAAGAGAGGCTTGACAACGGGGTTGACACGCGGGATCAAACGCAAAGCCGAAGACGCCCTTAAAAAGGAAATCACCAAACAAGCCAAGAAAGCATTGAGTAATAAGAGCGTGAAAGACGCCGTGCGGGTCGCCAGTGCCTTATTTCCCAAACAAACCAAACGGGCGCGGGATATTTTGGGCGTGTGAACATGGAGCCCGTGCATTCACGACCTCGACGGATTCGCAGTAATCGAGGGTTGACTCAATGGGGTGGCCTGTATCCGTTTTGGAAACTGATGCGACGACAACGTGGCGGTTGGTTGAGTCCCGAGGTGATGCGACTGCCCGGGTTTGATTTGAGACAACATTTAGCACGACGACGGTATAAAAACCCCTCACGGCGACGACGTACCACCACTCGACGACGACGACGTTAAACATGCCTGACGTGAGTACACAAACCGCCCCGGCTCACGAGCGTTCCGAAGGGACCGTCAACCCGGCGTTACGGATTTTCAAGGTGCCCCCGACCGACATTAGCATCAATGCCTATCGCATGGTCACCATCCAACCCACCACCACGGGCATCAATCCCATGGAATTCATCATTCCGGGATTAGACGATTTTGTGGATTTGGGACGCAGTTACTTTACCATGGAATTGAGATTGAAGAAAAGTAACAATGGCAACTTGGTGGCCGATGAAAACTTGTGGCCCGTCAACAATTTGGCCCATTCCATCATCAAACAAATTGACTTGCAACTGAATGGCACGTTGATCAGTCCTCAATCCGACACCTATCATTACAAAGCGTACTTGGAAACCTTACTGAATTATGACCGAGAAGATGGCAAGACCGTGTTGGGACCCCAAGGATGGTTCAATCAAGTGGATTTCCCACCCCAATGGACTGCTGCCAACGTCGACTTTGGTACCCCTAATGCAGCCTGGACCAATCTCAGTGCCAATCACAAAGGAGCCTTGGCCGCCATGGTCGCCGAAACCGCCAAGTATGCAGGAGGTGTCACCCACAGTCTGGTGTTTACCCCCCACTTGGAAGTGTTTCATACCGGCAAATTGTTAGTGCCTGGCATCGAAATCAAGATGAAATTTCATTTCAATAGCCCGGCCCTGTTTTTCAATGGAGTGGCTCTGGCAGGTCGATTGATGGAAGGCGATGTGAAACTACGGTTTCATCTCTGCCAACTGCGTTTGAATGACGCCATCTACCAGAGTTTATCTGCCAAAAGACACAATGAAGGCCAAGTGGCATCTTACCCGACCGTCCGCAGTGAAATCCGGACCTTCACCATGCAAGACAACCTGGTCCGCTTTGATATCCCCAACCTGTTTCAAAACAGAATACCGGACCGATTAATTGTGGGGTTGTTGGACAGCCGTGCCTTCAATGGAGATGTCACCCGAGATCCTTTCTGTTTCCAGAAATTTGGACTGACGTCCATTCGACAGATTGTCAAAGGCGAAGAATACCCTTATGAAACCCTGCAGTTAGTGCACAACAATGGCAGCCGAGATAATCTAGGCTACTTCCGTTTTCTGCAAGCCAGTGGGGCTTGGTGTAAGAAGAAAGGCAATATGGTAGAACTAGGAGATTGGGGTCAAGCTAAAAATTGTACCTTGTACATGTTTGACAATGTGGCCAATGGCTGTGCCGACAGTCAAAACCTCAACCCCAAGCAAACGGGCGATTTACAATTGGTCTTGGAATTTGGAGCCGCTCCCGCTACCAATATAACCGTGCTCGTCTATGGAGAATTTGAGAACTTGCTGGAGATTGACCGCAACGGAGCCGTGTTGTACAACATTTACCAACACTAAAGAAATGGAGCACGTGGCCTTGAATAATGTGCAGTTGGATTATTTAGCTCGCGACGACCCTCACTTGAAACCTGTCTTTTACGGAACGGTGGCCTGTGATCGACTACCCAAGAAACCTGTCAAGACCCCACCCCAAGGGTACATTGTCAACACCGACCCGCACGATCAACCCGGACAACATTGGTTAGGGGTGTGGACCGAGGGAAACGTGTGTGAAATCCTCGACAGTTATGCTTTGCCCATGGACACGTACGTGCAAGCCGCCCCGTTCCAAGATTGGCTGGTGAAACATTGGAAGTATGTGGTGACCAATGGCAAGTCCCTCCAAGCCATTTCAAGCAAGAGTTGTGGGGATTACGCCTTGTTGTACTTGAAAGCCAAAGCCCGTGGACGGACCTTGCAAGACTTTTTAAATGAGTTTTCGGATCATGATTATGTAAGCAATGACCATCAAGCCGGTCAACGCGTTCAACAATTGATTGTAGGCCAAGAAGCCCGATGGTATCAACTTTGTTGTCATCCGTATCATCAAAGGAATGATTAAATAAAATTCGTTGGAAAAAAAAAGTGTGTCGGAGTCGTAGCTCAGTCGGTAGAGCCTTTGGATCCCCCGAAAAACAGGTGTTGGGGGATCGCGCGTGGGTTCGAGTCCCACCGATTCCAATAAAAAGGTGCCTTTTTTTTTCTAAAGGGGTAGTATCATCATCATGCAAACGGGGAAACCGTTTCGTTTTCATACTCCCTCCTCTATCTTGGTGGTGGGCCCATCGGGATGTGGCAAAACGGTGTTTACGGAAAAACTCTTGGTAGACAATCCCGAGTTGTTTGACACCCCACCGACCCAAATGCATTATTGTTATGGGGCGTGGCAAGATCGATTTCAAGGCATGCAAGATCATGGGGTGGTGTTTCACGAAGGGATTCCCGATCATGACGCGTTGGTCCAATGGTTTCCTGAAGGACAGGGGGTCCTAGTCTTGGATGATTTAATGGATGAAGGGAGTCACGATAAACGCGTGTTGGATTTATTCACCAAACATTCACATCATCAAGGAGTGACGGTGCTCTACTTGTGCCAAGACATGTTTCCCGTGGGGCGCTATGCCAAAAGTATATCCCGCAATGCGCATTACATTGTGGCCTTCAAGAATCCCCGGGATCAATTAGGGGTACGCAATGTCATGCTGCAATCGTTTCCGACCACTTGGAAAGACACCTTGGAGACGTTTCATCAAGCCACCACCCGCCCGTATGGCTATTTGATGTTGGATTTACACCCGGCCTCCTCCGATGAACAACGGGTGTTGAGTCACCTGTTAAAAGACGAAGGATGGACGCGCACCTATCAAAAGCGCGTATAAAGGCACGACATCCCCTTTGGAACCGGAAAAAAGAGCAACCATGGCCGAGGACGAGGACCGTCAACCTCCGCAATCGTACGATACCGTGGCCCCCGCTGGGGTCGGGGCGTCCAGCAGCAATGTCATGTCCCCAAGGGCTTGGCAAGATTTGTATATCTCGGGAGACCAAGGTCTTCTCGACGTGGCCATGGAGGAAATGCCCCCTGATCCCCTCTATGAGTTTATGCAATCCCTCCCCCCTGCGGACGTCATCGCGAGTTGGCCCAATGTGACTGGTGTACCCCCTGCCCAGGCCTCTTCCCCCGCGGGGGTAGGAAGTCAAGCATCCCATTCACCCTCATTCCAAAGCCCCCAGACCACCCCGGAGTCTTCTGGGGCTCGAACGCCTGCAACGCCTCCTAGCGTACCCCGGGCGGCGGGTGCTCGAACAGCCGCGGGGGCAGGGGGTAATGGGGGTGGACGTGGTGGTGGTGGCAATGGTAGGGGACGCCGTGGACCCAGGACTAGAGGTGGACGTGGCGGTGGACGTGGTGGTGGTGGTGGTGGTGGTGGTGGTGGTGCTGGTGGTGCTGGTGGCGGAGGTGCTGGTGGTGCTGGCGGTGGTGGTGGTGGAGGAGGTGGAGGTGGTGGTGGAGGTGGAGGCGGTGGAGGAGGTGGTGGACGACGGGGACGACGACGCCGACGCCTTTTCCCCACTTCACCTGCCTCCAGTACTCCTGGATCGTCTGGGGGGTCTGGCAGACAACCTCGTACCTTGCGTCAAGCCGCTTTACAACGACGTTTACGCATGCTGTTACAAGATCAAGAACAATTGGCCCAAGGACGGGAAATTGCTAATGTCACAATGACCAATAGCATTGTGACCAGTTATAAACAAGGAGGCGCCCCGAGCGTACAAACCTCGTCGTCCCGGGTGTCGCCGTGAGGATGAAAACCACCGTGTCGTTATTGAATGGATCTCGACGTCCTGGCATCCCCTTCCCACCGGAATTGTTACAACGGATGGATTCCTTGTATGCCTTTTACCATCAACAATGGTGGGGTTATCGAAAAATGTTGAATCATTACAAGTGGATCAATGCCTTGTTCAATGGTCTGGCGTTACTCCTGATGGCCGCGGGCATGATTGCCGGCCCCCTGTTGGACAACAGTACGTTGGTAGCCTGTTTGGCGGCGGTGAGCACCGTGGTTAAAGGATGGAATGATTTTAAACAGTACCGATTTAAAGTGACCATGAGTCGGTTTGCGTTTACCACCTATGCCAAAGCCTTGACCGAATTGAAAACCTATGTGAGAGGTGTCCCCTTGGAGGACCTGGAAGGATTTTTAATCAAGATGCAAACGTTGGATGACACCATTGTGGATTTCACCCCTCCGTTACCCAAACGATGCGTGCAAGAGTACCATGGTCATTTTGTGTACCAGCCCGTGGAAGCCCTATGCTATGTGGACGGATGTCCTCGTCCCTTGAAACCCAAAGACTATTGGATCCATAAAAAGCCGCTCCCTCCCAGCCCGACACTCTTAGAACCATGGCCCCCCGAAGAAGACGAACAAAAAGAAGAACCCAGCAAGGAGAAGGCATACCTTGGCTCGTCGACGTGAAAAAGGGGTATGACATCACAAGTGACTTGGTCAAAGCCTTGAAAAAACCGCAAATGAGTGCTACCCAAGGGAGAAAGATGGTATCGGGGTACAAACAACAATATCAAGCGTATAAAAGACGAGGGGGTACCAAAGGGTACAACAGTTGGTTGATCGACAAAGGCTATGCCAAAAAACCGAACAAGTGCTGTATCCAATGAAACGTCTTCGACGTCAACGCAGAAAAAGGAAACAACGAGGAGGAGCTTTAATGCGTCGCAAACCCCGTTTGGTGGATAAAATTGCCCATGGCATGAGTATGTTTCTCTCAGGCCCTGCGCCGGGGTTTGGACTGGCTTTAGGCAAATTAGGCGGGCAAGCCTTAAAAGGCATTACCGATAATGTACAACATTACCGACGACGACAACGAGGTGGGGGTTGGTGGTCCGATTTGAAACGCAATACCCGTCAAGGCTATAAAGAGACGCAAGACCTCATCAAACAAAACAAAGCCCTTCAACGTGTCTTGTCGCACTCATGGTATCCTTGAAGAGAAGACGCCGACGACGACGTCAACGCGGTGGTTTTTTAAATCTATTGGTCCCTGCCCTGACGGGATTGGGGAAAGCCGTGGCCTTGGAAACGGATAAACGTATAAAACGCACGATTCAAAAAGCCAATCAACGCTATCGTCGCCGTCACCGATAAACGATGCAACGTCTTCGACGTCAATTGCCGTTTTTACGGTCCATGTTACAAGAAGCCAATGGTTCCAAACGTCAAGAGTTGTTACAACATGCCAATGCCGATCAAATTAATGCCGTGAGTGAACTGGTCTTGAACTTTTTAAAAAACAAGATTCCCGTCACACCCCCCATGCTGGCTAAACTTCAACCCTATAAAAGGGTGCTACGCGATTTGGGACGTCGTCGACATTCCGTCAAAAAACGTCGGGCGTGGTTGGTTCAACAAAAAGGACGCGGCTTGTTTCAAGGACTTCACGAGGTGTTATGTCAATGTGCTCGACCGACCCGTTAACCCTGGCCACATGGATCACCCTGTTACAAGAGGCCAATCGGACCACCGACCGGTGGAAAGACGAGTGTCATTATTGGAAGCATAAATATCACCTGTTGTATCGAGAGTACAGGCACATCTTAAAGGCCCGTCTTTGTGAGAGCTGTCGTCAAATAGAAGACGGGGAACTTTGCTCCGAGTGTAGTCAACCCCCATGGATGCAGTCTACATGATTCCCCACCAGGACTTGGAACAACTCGTTCAATATTACAAAGGAGAACTCACCGAAAATGCCTTGTTGAACAAAGCCGCCACGCTCGCCGCTCAAAAACATGTCTTGTTGGCCAATCCCGAATTACCCCCGGCCGTGGTCAATGCTCAAACCAAACCGTTGAGTCAAGAATTAATCAAGTTAACCAAACGCATTCGTCAATTTCCTGGAGGCGTGGGAGTGGGTGCCCCGGGTGCACCTCCTGGCGAAGAAGAGGAAGAGGCCGGGGATTTGGTGACCGGCCCCGTGGAACAATGGTTGAAGCGCATGATAAAAGGCAGCCCGTCGACGCCCAAACCACCCATTACCCCAACCACCAAGAAAGGCAAAGGAGCAGCCACCAGTAGTAAGATTGTCAAGAAAGGGAGCCCTTCCACCAGTCGAGGGGATATCCGGTCGCGTTTAGAAGCCATTCGAGAACGGCGCAAGACCTTGGAAAAAAAGTTAGCCGAGAGTCCTTGGGGCAAAGGCAAAGGCAAAGGCAAAGGACCCGCCCGAGAAGTGGAACGATTGAAACCCTTACCCGGGTGGGAAGATTGGGCCCAAGGCAAAAAGTTACGACGTCGATTGGATTACGACAGTGAATAAAACATGCCCACCCAGAGGAGGAGGAGGAGAAGGGGCACCCAACGGAAACGCCGTCAACGCGGAGGGGCCCTGGATGTCCAAAAATGGATCGCTAAAACCGGCAAAGAATTTCATTGGCCTGGCTATCAATACATGGGCCCTGGGACGCATTTAGCCAAACGTCTGAAACGAGGGGATCCCGGGATCAATCGCTTGGACCAAATTGCGAAACAACACGACATTGATTACAGCCGTGCCAAGAATTTGCAAGATAAATGGAAAGCCGATACCAAGATGATCCAAGCCATTGATAAATTACCCGGCAAGAAAACCAAGACGGAACGGGTGGTCAAGAAAATCATGCAAGCCAAGAAACGTTTAAAATTGTAAAACACTTTAATGACAACCCCATACCATGTTGTGTCAATAAAAAATGAAAATGTCTGATTGGTTCCTTGTACTGTCTCAAACAAAGATGTAGTGTCAAAAAACAGGATTCTCAAACAGGATTCTGGAGAACCCGTTGTGATGTAGACAAAATGATCCACGTTGATAAAAAAATGTCCCTGTCTCTTTGATGTCTCCAAACGTTCTACCACAATGTCACGATGGAATGTTCTGCCAAATACGGAAACGATTCAATGTTCTGCCAAATACTGAGACGAATGTTCAGAGTCTAAGTCACTAAATCATACATGAAATCGACGCCCTCGTCGGGCGACATGTCCTCGAACAAATCAACAATGCCATCAGGGGGCAGCAATGGTTCCAAATCAAGGGAAGAAGAATCCTCGACATCCTTCAGCACCTCGGCCCACTCGTCAGGCGATATGTTCTGCAAAAAGGAAAGGTCGTCCAAGTCAGGGGGTTCCGCGACTTGCATGGCCCCCGAATCCAAATCAAGCAGAGTACGAGAGTCCTCATTAAGGAGCTGAACAAAGGACTCCCTGGGCGATACGTTCGTATGGGATGCCTGTTTCTGTCTTTCTCTCTCCTTTAACTTTTCTCCAAACTCCACGACACCTGAGTCGAGCACACACTCCTCCTTCACTTTCTTCAAGATGTCTTCCACTTCTAAATCTTGTTCAAAGTCTTCGAATGCTTCGAGCAGCTTCTCAGGACTAGAGGCCATCTTGAGATGACTCACCTCGAGGGTCGATCTGTTTTATAGTCTCTGGGATCATTCCCCGCATTGCATAGTGGGTCATCTAGGGAGGGGGGAGGGGGGTCCCCCCACCCCTTCCCCTCCCAAAGCACCATGGGTCCTTTCTCTCATTGGTTCCTTACCCTTTCACGTGACCCTTTGTTTCTCTATAAAAAACGAGCACTGACCTCCAGCTGGTTCATCTGATCATGTCCTCTCACCAAGAGGAGGAGGAGGAACCAGGCCCAAGTGGCCTGACCACTCAAGAGACCTTGACGTTACTAGGCCTGAACACCTCGGACTCTGAGAGAGAAGAAGAGACGGCAGCGAATTCCCCTGATGAACGTTTGTTACCCACCGAAGAGATGGCGGACAGTGATGAGATTTGTGAAGAGGCGTTGGATCGCTTCGAACGCCAACGTGCCTTTCAAACCCATCTCCTTCAACAAACTGGTGGAGGTTTGGATGCCAATACGGAGGGTGCCTTCGAGTTTGAACTCCAACCCTATGTCGACCGTTTAAGCAACCGTCTGGGAGTGCGTGAACGTCATTTCAATACCCAGTTACGTCAAAGGGGCAACTTGATTGCAGGGCAAAACATCACTCAAGCTCTCCAAGAGGGGTTACGTCGCGCGGTGAATCAAGTGTTGACCACCACCACACCTGAGCTCCACGATCAAGATCGCCTCTACTTCACCATCGGTTCAAACCGCCTGCACAACAACTTCCAGGGCTGGGGATTGCGAGCAGGAGAATGGCGGCAAGGCGGGGACCGTGTGGAGGCCTTGTTCCACCGTTTGGCGCAAGCCCTCAACAGCAATGAACAATTTGAAATGGACGATTCCTTTCAATTGTCCATCACCCAAGTCCATCATGCGCCTCAGGGAACCAAACCTTCATCAAAGCAGCGCTATCGTGGGATCCCGTGATGTGGACGACAACACCCGAGCCGAAATTCAAGCCTTGTTCAACCGCACCTTCTGTCTCCCCGAGAACATTGATCAATTACGTATGGAACTGGAAGACTTTCATTTGTAATTTTTAGTTTTTACTTTTGGAATTTGTACATAGACCCTTTTTTTAGTTTTTATTTTTCCAATTGTAGTTTTTCCAATTGTAAATAGGCGCGCCCGCGTGGCAACAAGACAGACCACCCTTTGTAAAAAACATCCACTCTTTTTTTAATTAAAAAATAAAAAACTTCACTTACAAAATGTTATGGTTCTTGACTCACAATAAAAAAACCCAACATGAATAAAAAATGTTCAAGATCCCAAACACCGGCGCACAGCCTCCATGGCCTCCTTCTCCATCTGTTCCATTCGTTGGTACTCGGCCCTCTGTTTCATCATTTCTTTAAAAAAAATACGCCACCGTGTCCCACTCGTCCTCCTTCTGAATGCGTGGTAAGCAGTCCGCCAAGTACCCGTCCAGCGAAAAAAGTGGGAGATTTTCATCTGTAAAAGCCGCCGAATGGATGTTTTGAAAACAGCGAAAGCTTAACACGAGGTAAGTGTTGTGTTTTGCTGCCGGCTAAAAATATTTTTTTTGTCGCCTCAAAAAAAAAAAAAAAAAATATGTTGGAAAACCGACGCGGTTCTGTTTAGCTTGCAATTTTTTTTCCCATTCCCCACGTTGTTGTGAAAAAATCCTTTTCTACCCGAAAGACTATTTGATTTATTTTTACTCACTCTCTGTATTTCTTTTTTCCACAGTCCAACGATGTGCTGACTGTAACGCGGTGAGACATACGAGATGACAACTCGCATTTTCGCCGAGAAGAAAGCGAGCGGCTTGTTGAAAACAACAACAACAAGCAAACCTCCACACAAATTAAGCATCATTTTTTTCTGACTGCCAGCTAAAAAAAATATATAGATTTAGCCAAGCCTAAAAGCGGAACTATATATCTACCGGTTACCATCGGCCGCCTATAAATTCTCCAGAATTAATCTTGTTTACTGTTATTAAGCGTATCATTTTAGTATAAACTTAGAGTTATAATTCTGTTTCGTGATTCAAGCAAATCTAGTTTATCTATTTGTGCTTTCACTTTAAGTTCGCTAGGCAAATTCATTTAATCGTTTATCGGCATTTTTCATTTGTTTTGATTGCTGTTATTTTATTTGTCGCTTTGTATTTTGTAATTGGAGACGCGTGTTCGCTTCGAAACTACTAGAAATTCTCTTTTGGTTTTGTTTACAGATTATTGCACAGTGTTGCACACACCGGCTAAAAATATTTGTTTAAGTGTTTAGCCTGTTTTTCCCACAACGACGAACTTTTCGATTAAAAAACAGTGTGTCTTATAATGCTCGTTTACTAGTTTTGTTTTTTGAAATGAAACAATTTTTTGTCGCCTCGAAAAAAATTGAAAACCGAAGCGGTTCTGTTTAGCTTGCAATTTTTTTCCCATTCCCCGCGTTGTTGTGAAACTCTGCTTCTGATCGGCTGATACTTTGACCATGGCCTTGGACCTTGACAATGGCCTGACTGGGACTGACCAATCACAGCCAATCCTAACCAAATAAGGTCATACTGTTTAGCTATATAAGCAGCAAAATTACCCCCGAACTTTCTTTATTTCAAGATGGAGGAAGGTCAGGGAGATTTACGACAGTTTTTTCACAGATTTATTCATCGCTTTACCCCAGCAGCCCTCGGCTTTACAAACAAAACGATGACAGCTAAGATTTCGGCGAAAAAAAGTGGGAGATTTTTATCTGTAAAAGCCGCCGAATGGATGTTTTGAAAACAGCGAAAGCTTCACACGCGGTAAGTGTTGTGTTTTGCTGCCGGCTAAAAATATTGAAGTGTTTAGCCTGTTTTTCCCACAACGACGAACTTTTCGATTAAAAAAACACTGTGTCTTATAATACTCGTTTACTAGTTTTGTTTTTGCGAGCGTTGTTGTGAAAAAATCCTTTTCTACCCGAAAGACTATTTTATTCCTTTATTGTTTACTCTCTCCGTATTTCTTTTTTCCACAGTCCAAGGATGTGCTGACTGTAACGCGGTGAGTCAAACGATATGACAACTGGCAGCAAGCAAGCAAGCAAGCAAGAATATCAAGCAACCCCTTTCAAAAACCAATCTAAGTAGTTAGCCTGTTCTGGAGCAAACCGGGCTAGGTCCCACGTGCTCCAGGATTTAATTAATGATTCGCTTTCTCTATAAAAAACAACCACGTCATGTCCGTTGACGTCTCAGTCATCAATGACGACATGGTGGAGGTGCACTACCAAAATCAAAAAGAGGACATCCGCGTTTCACCCAACCTCAACATTTTTGTAGCCTGCTTCACCACCTGCCATGCCCGGCTCAAACTCTATGCCACCCTGGAAGCCTTAGGGGAAAGAGTGTTGTACTTCGACACGGATTCCATCATCTACCTGGAGGAAACACCCACTCAATTCCAACCTGTCTTGGGTTCCTATCTAGGGGACTTCACCTCCGAATTAAAGGATGAGGAATACATCGAAGAATTCGTTAGCGGAGGACCCAAGAATTATGGCTATACTACCAATCACCAAAAGGTCGAATGCAAGGTCAGAGGCTTCCGACTCAACAGCGAAGGTCATACACAACTCAACTATGACGTCATGCGACAGAATGTCCTCGACGAAATCCAGAACCCCCTCCTCAAGCCACGAGAACTCCAGGTAGTCAACACGAACCAAATCGTCCGGAATCCTAATACCTATGAACTGTTCACCTTTCCACAACACAAGTGGTACAAGTTAGTGTATGACAAACGAGTCATCGACCCCCGCACCTTCCAAACATTCCCTTATGGATACCAATGAACCTCATCAAGACAACCAATGACGAAGAATAACTCGATGTCAAAAACAATGATGGGGACCCTCTATTGAACATTAAGGAACACTCAGGAAAACACTCCGTTATTTGTAAAAACAAATGAATAAAAATTTATTTTTTTTTTTTATTCGTGTTGTTTTCAAAGGACCACCCCCTCTTCCCCAACTTGGACTTTGGACTTTGAGCCCGCGTTTTCTCCGCGGTTTTTACCCACCTTGAGCCCACGATCCTTTTTTCAGACTGGTCAGCGGTTTTTACCCACCTTGAGCCCGCGATCCCTTTTTTTTCCACTGGTCAGTGGTTTCCACCCATCTTTAGCCCACGATCCTTTTTTCATACTGGTCAGCGGTTTCCCCTTTCAAATCACGTGACTTCCGGTTACCCATGAGCCCGCCATCCTTTTTATCCACTGGTCCGCGGTTTCCCACACCGGAAATGCTATGACGTCATCCATTTGCTCTCGACCAATCAGGAGCCAGTCTGAGTACCAAACTAGCCCGACTTACTACTAACAAGTGTGGTAAATATCACGCTTGAAATAGGCCCAAATATTTGATTTCCAGAGATTACTGGTTCTGAAATACGGCGTATAGAACGTGCCACAACTAAGCAACCAGTACAATGCTTACTGCAAAACGAAAAATAATAATAATAACAAAGGAATAACCTTTGCACAAGGATTGATCCAAGCAGTAGTAAGCTGCTGTCCTTGGGGCAAAATGAGTTTCCATTGAATGCACATAAAACTCACTCCTGACGTCGAAAGATGTGCACCAGACTCTCGTTTATAAAAGACAAGCTGAAGAAATTGCCTATTACACAGTTCCTCGGCAGGTTTGATGAAGTCCTTGAAGAGTATTCGCAGCTGTTGGCATTGTGTCTCCAGGACGGTTATTCTCATCGGGGTTGGAAGAGGAACAATGAATAATGTTTTGGTACGGTGTGTTTTCACTCTGTTTTTTTTAAATATGCGTCGAAACTTCAACACCCCCCCCCCCCACTGGGGCATACCCCGGGGCATTTGACTGTGAAGGGAGAAATTTGAACGTTGCGTTGGAAGGGTGAGGAATTTGAACCGGATTTATCTCTTGTTCTGACGTAATACGCCCATGAGTTCTTTCGGTTTTTGCAGCGGACGGATTTACAAGATAGAATTTCGCCTTTGTTAGTGAATAACTCTTTCAAAAGGGTCTTCAAAAGAAGTTGGAAGGTGTCGTTACGGCATATCTCTCTCTGAAACGCGTGTAAAGTGTTTGAATGAAGACGAAATTTGTCTTCGAGGAGAGGTAGTTCAATACTAATTGGTGGGGCATTTGAACGGCTTTTTTGCGCCGAGGGGAGGGAATTTAAACAAGCCAATCTTCAACAAGTTCAAATGCCCGGGGGGGGATGTTGAGCTTTCGAATTGATCGGCGCAAATACTCCCATCTTGTACAGTAGCTGTTCCGTTTTTCTTAAATCTTGGTCTTAATTCGATTTTGAGCAATGGGAAAAAAGACGAAGCCAGAGAAGAAGTCGTCATCGACGGTAAGTCTACATGAAGACTTCTATTTTTGGGCCGTATATTGTCTAAATGTCGCCTAAAGTCGAAAGCCGACTTATTCGAGACTTTAAAAATACCTTTATTGCTCACATTCCTGGTCACCTGAAAAGCGGCATTCAATGCACTCTCGGCGCAGGTCAGTACAAACTAAACACTTTTAATGCGCATGCAGTATCACTTCATCGACACACTTCAAAAAACATTTATTCCCGGTTAGACTTGATTTCTTACCGACTCGTCTTTATCGTTATTCTGTCCTGATGGCGATCACCGAAAAAGCTTCATCGGGATAAACCGAAGTAAGGATTTCTAGAGGCTACCGCTATTAAATTGATATACCACCCCATTTAAAAAGTAGCAAACAAAACAGAGGCGGCGGAGCGCTTGGAAACTTGGCCGGGGGGGGGGGGTTCATCGTACTCCAAGCCAAGCGCATACCCTTACTCAGATTTCCCAAAATGTTCTTTACGTAGTTTGTTGGCACAAGCGAACCTCTTTGCAACCTTAACAGTGTCCAGTGTGTCCGTAATCGATTTGTGACAATGCATAATAAGGCAGTTGTTCAGACGATCCTGCTTCATGGTGCTTCTTAGGTAGTTCTTGAGTCGTCGGAGGACAGAAAATGTACGCTCTGAAGTCGCCGATTCCACATACAAACCGCTTCTGCCTAGTTTAGTGGAAAAATCCAGCAGTTGATTGGCTTCTCGAACACAGGCCGGAGTTGTTCACAAAAAAAAGTCCTACAACATATTATTTCGCCAAGCGCTATTCTGATGAAACGATGTGTGAAAAGATCATGACAGTGGCCAAACCAATTTTATGCTACGCTAGCGATATTTTCGGCACCGAAACGTTGGGGGGGGGCTGAGTCCCCAAATTTTCGTTTGGGGGGAGGGGCTACAGCCCCCCTGCCTCCCCTGCTCTGCCGCCTCTGCAAAAAAACACCCATTAAGGTTAAGTAAAAATAAATAACATGCCGGGGGTACTCTATCGACTGTATCGATACTCTAGAGAATTTGAGTGTCATCACGCGACGCTCCTCCGACACTAAAAACGGCTGCGTAGGAGACTACGGGCGTAACCACTACCGTCAGACATTAAAATAGTGACTTTGACTGGAGTGAACGTCTGACGTTAGAAGTTACGCCGGACGTTACGTTTTACACATCTTGCCCCAGGCTGATCGTCAGATTTAAGCACATTTCGTACTAGAAAGTTCCCTTCTTTGCTCATATTTTTGTTGCGTTTGAATGAAATCAGTGTGGCTGTAAGAAGTTTCTACGTGTCAGGGGTGTAGATAAAATATTTAACAGACGGGACTGCGTAGTTGATAGGCGCGTATGATGGGCCAGAGGCCCATAGGATAGTGCCTTAGGCACGATCCTGATAGGGGGGTCCGGGGCATGCTCCCCCAGAAAATTTTTTAAACCTACACTCTCCCAAGTGCGTTTCCCGCGGTTTTTTTTTTGGGGGGCGGGGATTAAGGCAGTTCTAGGCTGTTTTCAGTGAACGAGAATAGATGGTTTTCTTTTAATAAAGCTGTAAAAAACTTACTGTTGTCATTTACATTGACTACATACTAGAATACAGATGTCCCAATTTTAGTAAAACGAGCAAAGTAATTTCGTAATTTCAATTAATTGCTTCTGGAAGTTGTCTCAGTTAATTAACCGTTTATAGAATGGACACGCCTTTTTCGTGATGGTCAGTTGGCTTAACATACGAACAAAGTGCTGTAAAGCTTGTGGTACGGGTACTCAAGAGCGGTACTGTCTTATATAAGACGCATGCGAGTATTAGTCTGCTGAATGTTACCTTCGTGTGTTCTTGTCTTTTGATTTACAGTATTTAAGTTATGAACGGCGAAGGGTTGTTAAGTATGGGGTCTCAGTATTTGTCTTGTATAACACATGCGCAACTAATAGGATTGAATGCGAAATTGGCTGTGTTGTCTGATCTAGTTAGTGGTTATGGTGAAAATTTTTTTAGCGCAGGAGTTTGTTATGGGGATTGACATTTTGAGGGATGTAAAAATGTGGGAGTGGAAGGATTTGTGAATCCAAGAAGCATTTCACGCTTCTGTGAATGTGATTTGCTTTGAAAGTTGCGTTTTGTATAGCAGCGGTATGATATTGTGTTGCGAGAGAGGCGTTTTATGGGGGAACGGTTTCCGCAGTGGATTGTAAGTTTTCTCATTGGGTAACCTGTATTTCGCAGAGGAGATAAACGGCAGCTGAGTTTGGAGCTTATTAGCGCGGTAAGGAACGGTGGCTCAGGAAGAGAAGGGATTGGCCCTAGTATGATGATGCAATTATTGGATTGCACCATCGATACATCATAGTTCTTGAGGAGAGAGAGATGAGTGTTTATTTGAGGGGAGAAGTTGATTTGAATTGCATAAAGAC
This sequence comes from Siderastrea radians, assembly GCA_964017195.1. Taxonomy (NCBI): domain Eukaryota; kingdom Metazoa; phylum Cnidaria; class Anthozoa; order Scleractinia; family Rhizangiidae; genus Siderastrea; species Siderastrea radians. The sequence goes on along the minus strand of OZ024891.1, from coordinate 36,511,749 downwards.
GAAGGAATCGGTCATTAATAAGGAGATCAATTAATAAGGTAGCTGAATAACTGAATATCATCGAGCGATGCGTGTGGTTTGCGTGTGGTGTTCGCTGTTGCCTTGGTTGGGTTTGAGATAATTCGTTTACGTTACGAATTCCGAGTCAACTTGTTAACTTTTGCAAGGGGATTCCCGGGTTAACAAACCGGATTTAAACATCACGTCATGAGATATGCCTTAACGTGCCCCATACTCTGACGATCTGCTCGAGCTCGTGTTTATCAAGCGTTATATATTTTGATCCTACTGCTATGTTCACTGTTTGTATTTACAGTCTAGGCACAACAGTAAATACTTCGTCGTCTCTGTGTAAGCATTCTCAGTTGTGGACGAATTTATACCGACATTCAACGTTTGAGAGAATTTGCGTTTTTCAGCACAAATAAAAGCGATAAGAAAGAGAAGCCGAGTCATCAGAGTTTAAACATTACGTCATCCAGTAACGCTATAGTCAAAATATTGTGTCACACAATCACACTTTTCTTCACGCCAGTTCGTATAAATAAAGGATCGCGCTAACATTTGTGAAACCTAGAGGTGGGGAGGGTCAGAAAGACCGCTTAAAATGCCCATCGGGCCTTCTTGTCTTTATAACAGCTTACACTAATTGAATATGGCGTACATTACTTCGCATACATGAAGTAGAGAAACCGCTGGCCGTTGAGCCTGTATGGAGTTCGTATGATCGTTCGCAAATGGAGTGTTTTCTGTCATTGTGCTCAAGGTAAGAGAAGAATTGAGGTTTAAACGGACAAAAAATTAAAGAAAGATCGAATGGAAACATAAAGGAAATCAAGAAATCTATTTTTAAGAACGTAGGAGGTTTTTCAACCGGGAAGATCGAGTTTACAGCCGGGTGTTTTCCCCGCCTCCCGGCTATTACCGACATCCCTGCGTGTTTGTTGACAATTCGCAGTAATTTGAAGGTAATTTGACAAAGTCTCAGCAATTTTATTTACAAGAGTATTTTAATTATCTCATATCAAGTACATCCGCTATTAAGTTAAATTCCCGTGAAAGTAAATTGCATTGTGATCAATAAGGTTGTTAAAGATTCCCAGATGTAAAGTAGAAAATTGTCAACTTGGTACGTGTGACTTGAATGTGAAATTCTTCAAGTAAAAAGTACGTTCCTTTCTTATCAAATAAATAGAAAAATAAGTGTTAATTTTTTTGTACAAGTATTGCAGATGATTATCGAATTAACCCTTTCACTTCTAGACCAAGGTATGGTGAGATGATTTGTCACTCTAACTTTTTAATCTGTTGACAAAATTCTATCGTGTTACCATTGAAATGAAACCTCTTCGGCAGAACTTTTGCATAGGACTATTTATTTCTTAGGATTTTACGAAACGAAATTTGGAATTTTTGGTGAATTTTTTGCTTTGGCCACTTTAGGAAGGAAAGGGTTAAAGGTGAAATCCTAGGACAGAAAGTGGCACCAATACAAGTTTCTACTTGAATAAACTTTCATGCAACAATTCCAAGCAATAGGCAAGGCTATATACAAAACAAATGACAAGAACAAGCATACCTACCCTACACCCCTTGTTAAACTGTTCCAATGCCCATTGGGGGCATTGGTATGTCATATTCCCCAAGGACTCCTCCCATGTAAAAGTGACGTGGGTGAACAACGTACCCGTTAGGGGTAGGTGGGCAACGTAAGCGTCAAGAACATGGACGCCCCAGACGTTTCAGTCGACCACTAGAAATCTCTTGTTCTCTTTGTTAGCGCCATTTTGTTCCTCGACACGAACGGGAAAACGCTTATTTTGATGCCTGTGGCTTGACCAGATAGACGACAAAACGCGTCAATAGACAAACACTGGACTTCTTGTGGCTGCCTGCGACGTATGGTATGTCAACGTCCTTCTTGTGTACGGACCCCAATGTTGGTAGTTCGGTACCGCTTTATGAAACCCGAAAGTCGTTTTCTCCTTAAATCTCTCCAGAGAAGCGTGCGAACACAGAAAAGCCCCAGTTGCAGTCGTCATTTCACACTCGCTCCAGACCTTTCGCTTAAAGACCGCGCTTTTTCAAGAGACCAACGCAAAAACTCGACTCTTTTGCAGTCAGAGAACTGTTTGTCAGAAAGACATAGTACCTCGTAAGAGTGCTAATGAATTACAGCCACAACAGGAAAACGAGATTCCGACATTTTTCAGGATTCCTTCCACATTTTCAGACTATCAGTCGTGTCACTTTTACATGGGAGTCCCCAAGGTCTGGTTATGTCACGAATCAGCGTGTTTTTCACGGTTATTTTTGAACGACTTCCCCTACGAGATTTGCAGGATCTTTGCAAAAACAATATTATGCAAGACGCTTCTGTACCTACGAACTTGGATTGAAAGAATTAATGAAAGTTATCTTCTTGTGATGGCAACAAAACAACTTCAAATGAGAGTACAATTTTTCTTCGCCTTATTTGCACCTGATTTAGTTGCTTCTCAACACTGAAGATCATTTTCGAACTCCGCGTACTCCGTCAAGACCTTGGCTGAGGAAAGAAAAACGTGGAAGAATGTGCTTGCACTTCTGGTGTTATTTCACTATATTGATGATGACGACGATGATGATGATGAGGATGATGATGCTGCTGATGATGATGATGACGATGATCATGCATACTCAGTTTAAAGGAAATGAACTGGTTCCCATAGCAACAGCTTGCCAACCCGCGCAAATCGCAGGAAAGTCGTTCCAATGAAAGATTAGTGCTTTGAGCTTGTTATTTAGTAAACTAAATACATTTGTGTTTAACAATTATGTCGATCGTAAACTGGATTGGGTGTCATATTGTCGTTTTAGTTAGTGGAATGCAATCTGCCCCACCCCACCCCCCTCCTCCCCCTCCCCCTTCATTGCTCTCACTAGACTGGTGAGGAACCTTAGAACTGGGTCTGTAAGGTCACCCAAGTCAAACTTTGGTTGTTCCTTGGGACTGCAAAGCTGTAACAGTGCTCTAGGCGTAGGTACAGTCAAATGTTATCTAACCTCAGTCCCTGCCTCTCAACCTAATTGTTCGGCGATTGGCAAAAAGTTGTTGGATCAACGACGAGCTCAAGATCTTCGCCGATTAATTCACCAAACCTACGTTTTGGCCGTTTCTTGGAAAGCCTACTGTGTTTTAGACTAGCGCTGGAGTATTGTTTTCGCCAAAATGTGTTGTTCGTTTAACCCTCTCTCTCCCAAGAGCTCTAACGTTCACAACAGAACACTTACTGCCTTCATTGAATGGTCACAGTTTACTTAGGATTTCACCCCCAGACTCAAAAGTTAGAACCACCTTGTACAGCATAATAAACTGCACCACAGGAAAGAACCGCTCAATAACTTTCATTTGAAAGGCCACGCTTACGGATTTCACACACATTCAAAAGTTTGGATCACCTGGTACAGCATAATAAACAGCACCACAAGAACGTACTGCTCAATAGCTTCCTCGCTTTAGCATTCCATCCACAGACTCGAAGGCTGGGACATTGCTTCATGAAACATTTAGGTTTGGCTCTAGCGAGTGAGAGGGCTAACGTTACTTTGTGACCGACTTAAAACTCCAAATGCCTAAAGGCTAAACCATACATGACAATACCTAATGGGATTGTTTTGGAGTGAAAAGAGGTTCCCTTTATAGTCCGGAACAACGTTTTCAACAGGCCACTGGACCCAAATCTTTCCAGTATTCTCTCAGTTTGCCTGTGATTTCCTCAATCTGACTAGACGTTATCAAATTAAAGTCGTGAAGATTCACCAGGTGAAGCAGAAAATTCCTCTCCAAGTTTTTGTCTTTGAGTTCTTGGCTGTATTTATCGATAAACGAACGGCACGCTTCGGTAACTTGAAAGTCGGCGATGTAGCTGAAAAAAAAAATGAAACATCGATTGAAGTCGAGATAAGGCGACTTTGGAAATCACCTGTGCACCTTACTCCAAAATGGCGCAAAAATACATTATTCTTCCGTCCCCATGTTAACTGGCCCTTGTTGCCTCGTTTTAAGCCAAATATTCTTTTGAATTCTGGAGATGGGATCGAGGCAACAAGAGCCAATTAACAATAAGACAAAAGAGCAATGTATTTTTCGCCATTTTGAAATAAGGTGCATGCTGTTGATTTGGTTGTAGTGTTTGTTAATTTGTGCATACTGCCGTTAAAAAAATGTTCAAAAGGCTTGCAGTGCTTTGGACAATAAGAGAAAAGATGCCCACATTTCGGCTAATCAGATACCGATACGAAAGAAAAAACTCTCGTGTCTTTTCAAGCTTGCCGCACGTTACGAGTCAATTGATGCTTTAAATTGTCATTGGTTTATTTCACTTTTCTGGTGAGAGGTTGTCAACAAAATGATAATCTTAACGACATAACAAAACTGGGAAAGGAGCTAAATGTGATGAAAGTAAACCAACCTGTTCTTCATAAGGTGAAGATTCCAAAGCTTCATTAATTCTTTTTCACCATCATTCACGTCCGTAAACTCGTCAATCAACTGAAGTGAACAAAACAAAACAGACCTTCAACGGAAAATACTGCGGTGAACACAATAGCGCAAATTAGGCGAAGAAATACCCTTTCAGTCCTAAACATACCCCCGCCTGTCTAAAATTTAACAAATTTCAAATAAAAACATACATATTTGGAGAGGAAAGTCATCCCACGATCACCCCAGGTGGCCTTCGAGAGAGTCTGGAAGGATTCAATTTTTTTTAGCCCTTGCCTAGGGGCAAATAAATCTAAACTCTTGTGTTTGACCAGATCATGTTCGCACGCACCATTTTCTGTTTCGTAACCCTTTAAGCCCTAACAGTGACGAAAATGAAATTTCTCTTTACACCATCACTACTTGTTCAAACAGTCAAGTGATGAGAATAAAGGTAGTGATCACCAAGGATAAGATGTCTTGATATTTCGACAAATTCTCCTTACTCGTTCCCTAAGAAATGTATGGAGAACAGTAAGGAGAATATGCATTTTCATATCAAGGTTTAAAAGGTAAAGGAGCTGTCACATATTTTTAGTGTTACTTTAAGAAGCTAAAAGAGATATTGGAATCAAAGGAAACTTAAAAATAATGGTTCATTTTGTTTAGTATTACTCCACTGGTTTTCTGAAACTATAAATAAAAGTGTTTGGATGGAAATGGACTGCGACTCCAAAAAATTAGATCGGCCAATTTTTTTCAAGTTCTTCCTTTGTGCTTTGGAAAACTCGCTTAAAACTGAGTTATGCCTTGTCCTCCCTTTGAGAAAATCACTTGTAATATCTTCCTCTTAATGCTCTAGGAGCAGTTCAAGGACGACAAAAGAAACTTAGTTTTAATTTCAGCACCGTTTTGTCAGCTCTTTTAAGTCAAAATTAAACACCTGAATAGTCTTGACTCTCATCCATTCCGGGATAGTCTCATCTTCACTGTCTTGATCCTTCTCAGCGGTTCTGATAGGAAGAGTTGTCTCCGAATGAAAGTACATTCTAGAGAGGAAAGCAAACCGTCAAAACACAAAGCCTATGCAGGCATACATGCATCACGTTTCACTAATGCCTCGTCTACACGTATGCGTTGTGTGATTTTTCATTCGTTTTCACTAACTACAAGTATACTAAGTGATCGAAAACGATTAAAAACCTCACTACTTCTTTGTAGTGACTTGTTCCGGTATATCAACGCCATCGTTTTCACAAACCTCCACTTTCGACCATATTTTTACGTTTACTTAGGGATAGAAGGCCGTTCTTGTCCGTTTTTGCTGTCAACACGTTAAAGATAAATCTCCGTTTTCAAAAACCTCTGATATGGGCAGCGTTTTGTTCGCCTCCGTTTACAGAGCGTTTACGGTCGCTTACGTGTGGAAGGAAGGCCTATTTATTCCCAAAAAAAAAAAAACAATCGATAAAAACATCCCGAACATCTACAGGAAGTCTCCGTTGTAGAGTGCACCCCCCCCCCCCCGCTTTCTCTTCTTTTCCTTTTTATTTTATTACTATTTTTTTGTAAGAACTTTTTAAATAAGAACGTTAATGCTGGGATTGGCCAAAATTATAAGTCTGAGTAATTGTACAGATGAATGTAAATAAGCCTCAAACACTAGAATTATACACGTAGTAATACATATAATCTTTTTTCCCAATACTCTTCGTTCTTGATTTTCTGGTCAGTTCTGAAATACTACACCATCTTTAGAACGTCGTAAGAACGTGTTCAGGATCAAATCGCGCCCCAAATTAGAAAGTTCAGTTCCGCCTCAGTCACAGCTCAGAAATTAGACGTTCTTATAAGAAAAGAGAATGTATTTCACACTAGGCAATGTGCAAGTTGTGTCAACATTTTATTGCGAGACGAGTTGCACGAAATGTTACGTAATGTTTTAGCAGCCGATCGACAAAAATGCCATTCAGCTTTATTAAATAACAGACTGAAGAGCAAAAGATTGAAATGAATTTACAGATACCTGTGGTGTCCATTGTAGAAAGGTCTATTGCCATCCAAATCGCCATCATCCGGTTCCAGGAATTCGGACAGACTCTCTCTTCGACGCTGGGGTCTGGAAAAACGGGAATACAAAACACCGTTGGGTTACAAGAGAGAGGCTGGGAAAGCAGACTTGATCCTTGCTAAATGAAGAAGGAACTGCTGCAAGTGAATCTGATTCTTCAACTAAGCTATGGAGGCTATAGAATCAGGTATAAGGTCATCGAAAGGGCGAAGCGAAAAACGCACATACGTATACTGGTCTGAACGTACCGCCTTTAAGAGTTGTTTGACGGTTACAGAGGTTACGTTACAATGGCGCGGTATATGAAAGATGTGCCACAATGGCATAGTACAAGACAATTGTGTTATAATGAAAACGTGCAAGCGCACGCAGTCTGTTTCTCAGATAACCTTTTTGCATTTTCAATACAATGTACTTGAACGTAGATGCGAGAAAATACCTGGCAGAAACTGCAGAATTGCCCGAAAATGCTTCCAGTCCACGTTCAATTGTATTGTGATGCAAAGAAGAAAAGTTATCTGTAAAAAGGACTATTGAGTTACAGTGGAATTGGACAGGAAAGTAGCGTTGTGTTATAATAAAATCAAGCAAGAAGTCTGCGTTACAATGGCATCGTAAAAAATAAAAAGATCGCGTTACCTCCAGACCATGACATGTGTAGCTGGCAATCTTCTGCACGGTCCCTCCCGACTCAGAGCGTAGCCGAGCAGATCGTTCATGTCCTCGGGTTTGCCGTCGTAGGATCCATCATAATTTTCATTCACACTAACATCTATTCTCTCTCCTTTACTGTGAGGCTGAAAGCAAAGGATACGAGATTAAGAGATTACTGAGCAACCAATTCTCAGGATACTTGTTTAAGACATTACATGGTGGTTCTTACTTTGAAGTCCCTACATGAAAATCTAAAGCGTGACCATTCAAACGAAAGCTACTAAGAAGTACTTTGCTCACTACTGAGACCATGGAAGAAACCGTATTTATTTTCCTGTACAAGGTGGTTTTAACTTTCGAGTTTTTCATTCAAATGAAGCTACTGAGTAGTACTTTCCTGTGGTACTGTTTGTCTTGCTGTAAAAGGTGGTTCTAACTTTGGAGTCTGTGGATGAAATCCTAAAGTTTGACCATTCAAGTGAAAGCTACTGAACACTACTTTTCTGTGGTACTGTTTATCATGGTGTACAAGGTGGTTCTGACTTTCGCGTTTGTGACCAATCAAATGAAAGCTCTTGATCAGTTGCTATTTGTTTTTGCGTTAACAGTTTGAACGAAATTTGTGGAATCATTTTTTTAGTCTGGAACTTGGGTAGTTTGGAAATGAAACGATCTGGCGTCTTACAGCGTAGGTGAAGATGAAGCGTCTGTGACAAAGCTTGAGATGTTTAAGCAAACTGTAGAGCTCACGGCAGTCGATAGAACACCAGGGGCAGTATAAGTCCTCTCTTGCCTCCGTCTGTTGTCGAGTATTGTTGTTATAAATAAACTGGTAAAATATCCGCTTTTTGCGATTTTCTTTATTCCCATCAGCCTCCTCGGCGGGCGTACGCACGTCATCTGTGGAAGCTGCGTTTTGAGTAGTCAGCGGTGCTCGGAGCGGAAGTGACGTAGGGCGCCTTGGGGGACGCACAACTGGAGTGCCCGACCACGAAAGCTTGAACTTTAGAGTGGGGCCGTATGCAAACACCTCGAAAGGACCCATCTGTGGGATAAAAGAGTTGGATTTATACTCAAGTCGGCGACTGCGGGTAGTTCTTGCTAAATAATTACCATTGTTTTTTGCGATTTGTAAAAAAACACACACTCACAAACAAACAAAACAAACAAAACGAAACATTTAGTGGCCAAGTCGCTTAATCGCAAATATCAAATTGGTGGTTAATTGAACTTAATTGCTTGATGATGGTCGTTAAAACTCAAGCTGCAGCAAATATAGCCAGGTGTTAGGCTACGCATCGCTTGAAAAACTCGTGGCAATTTGGTCGCAATCATTAGAGACCTTAAGGAGCTGCGATGGGAAAGCCAAGGCAAATGTCACACAGAAGGTGAAAAATATTTTGTCTTGAAAAATGTTTCGCGATTATGCTGACTGCCGAATACGCAAGGACGGTGTTCCAGTTCAAAGAGAGGAAGATATATGTGTGTTAATTTTCTCATTTGCTCATTTCGCGTTGCTGTTTCGCAGAGAATGGCAATGTTCCAAGATGCATAACGTACGTGTCCTGCACGCACACGTGTATAAATATAAGGCCTTGTTATGCTTTTTAAACCTCTTATTTCCAGACGTTCTCATTGCCGTAGCGGTTGCTAGTTAAGACGTAGACCCGAGTTCAGGTTTTCTTCTCACAGCGATTGATGCAACGAAAGTGTTGCGGGGTACGTTAGTTGCACTTGCCAATTTAATAAAACTTTGCCAACAAGTGTACTGAACACTGCTTATCACTCCTCTATTCACTCACCTGTCCTTCAGACACGTTCTCCCATGAGGTTCTGTTAGACAGTATTCCCTTCTTTCTTCCAGGTTTCTTGTTTTTCTCGTTGAGCGCCAACTCATAATCACCGTCAGTCAACAGACAATGCTTGTTGTTATCAAACACGATCAGTTCAGCGGTATACACCTTGTGCTCAGTCTCACACGTCGACGAGGTTTCCGACGCACTACCATCGTCCGACTCCCCCTCGGGACAGCCTCGTGCCATTCTGCGTCGCTTTATGGGGGGCTCCTCTGGGGTAGCTATGTCGGTGACACCTGAAAGACAAAATGATCAGATACCACGCAGCTCTTAACAACCTCTGATTTCATTGGACCTTGGTATCACGCAGCTCCATTGTTTTCAGGGCTAGGGTCCATTGTTTTGTTGCTTGTTCTATTGAAATGTTAACTGTAGCCGATCAAAGCAGACGCAAATGACACGGCGAACTATTGCAACTAGAAGCAAATACATGTAACCGGAGACAAACGCGGTAAACCTGCGACCAGACATTTTCTATTCTGACAAAAAGGCAATCACAGCACGTAGTAGAGCAAAACCAGAGTAAACGTGAAGCAAGGTTATAATTTGACCATCTTCAATATAATATACAGTACCGCTAGCGAGTTATGTAGACCGGTGCTTGGTGCAAGCACTTCGGCAATATCCCTGAATCTTGAGGGAATTGATTTTTCAATTGACCGCAGTGTATCAAGAAAGAAATTTAGCTTTGTGTTGGATCAGTGCATAGCAGAAATTTGGAAAAGTCACCGACTTTGCGTGTTATCTCATCTTCCTTGCGATCGCCCGCCATATTGATTCAAGCAAAAAATCGAGTTAATTCTAGCCTGTGTAGCTGTGGGTCTCTGCTTTGCTGCTTCTTTTCGCCGCTCCGCCGCCTACACTTTACCTTAGCGAAAACAATGCTATCAGCTACGCAAGTATAAGGTCCTCCGGCATCTCCGTCCTCTTCGGAGAAAGACACCGAAGGACCTCAGCCTACCTGAGAAACAGATTATAAGGGTCCCATCTTTAATAATGATGAAACCATTTAACAAACTCCGTGGGCAAATGCGCTAACTTTTATTCCCTTGTGCCCTTTACAAAGCGCAAACTTTTTACAACAGTGATTCTTGAGTTTGCATAATATAGACCCTATCAATGTACAGAGGGCCATGAACAGCGCTTAAAAACAGGCTTTCGCACACCGCTTTAATTACCCTTCTCAGTAATCATACCATTCTCTTCCTCGATTTTATCTGACTGTGGCTCTTCCGTCTTCTTCTTCCTTCCCCTTTTCTTGGTTCCTTTAGTATTGACACGATAAGGGACGCTGACCTGCAGGCTCAGAATACATGTTCGACTCGTCTTGCCGCTTTTGAGCTTCCCATTGGGCACAGAAACACTGGCCGCGGGGGAGACTGGTAACAACTGAGACCGAGGGTTAAAAGGAGCGGAGCCTTGGCCGAGTGGTACCGATAGGACTTGAGGGTCAGTTTCCTGTGAGAAAAAGAGAAAGAAATTAAGGCTATAACACAAGGAATCCTTCGCCAGCATGGGATTTATTCCGGAGATTTGTAAGAATTAGCATAGCGCACGAAAATTGGGGCGAGCAGTGTTGCGCTCGCCCCAGTTTTTGCGCCGCCAAAAAGCGAAAAATGCTTCAAGCCTGTGGAAAGCCCTACGGAAACGCTTGCTACGCAGGCTAGAATTAGCAGTTCTACATTGCATAGTCACCTTTATGACGTATCTAGTCAACGGAACAACTCCCGTTTCCATTCAAGCTGGTGGTCGTTATTTTTGGACGGGGAGGAGGCTGGGGGAAGGCTGTTCCGGTCATTTATATTCCGGTTTAGAAATAAAAGAACACAAGGAATATCACATATTAGCCCCCCGCCTCACCGGCAATACGCAATTCAGCGTATTCCGTGAACAAACTCTCCAAACTCTCCTAAAAGAACGAAATGTAATTTGTGTTAATCAGAATTGACATAAATTAATATTTTGCCCGCACGGAAAGGAGAACTGGGTTCGAGTGTTGCCGCGGTTTGCGAGTTTGAAAAAGTAACGGTTGAGTTATTTGTGTCATTCTACGGTCAGCCTCGCCGCGTCAACTTGGCTTTGTGAACTTTCGTTTCAGTTGTTCTATTGGCGTGATTTTCGTTATCAGCTTTACTCGTGTGTAATGCAAGGTTTTTCTATTTTGCGATTAATTGCTACAGTATCATAATTGATCTCCTGTTCACGCGTCAACTTTCGGGAGTGTTTGCGATGTTAGTACAGCTTTGCGATTAGTCAACGACAATCGGACACTCGGAAATGTTACGAAGATTCCTCAAAACGAAGTCGGTGGCGGGTAAATTATACACAATTACAGTAAGCAGATCAAAGTTTCATGACTCTTACATTGCGCATTTTAAAAATTGTTAAGTAACAAGACACTGCAAACACTATCGTTTACATAAATGTAAAGAAGATCCTCGCAGTTATTAACGCAACTTATGCAGTTGTGAAAAGAAAGCCTGAAAAAATCAGGCTTGTCGGGATTCGAACCCTGACCTCTGCGATACCGGTGCAGCGCTCTAACCAATTGAGCTATCAAGCCAACTGGGAGCTGGTTATTAAATTGGTTCGTAATATACCCGGGAAAGATGAAGATGAAATTATGAATATATGAAATTTATATATTTGAACTGCGGAATGAAGAAATAAATGTAAAGAAGATCCTCGCAGTTATTAACGCAACTTATGCAGTTGCGAAAAGAAAGCCTGAAAAAACCAGGCTTGCCGGGATTCGAACCCTGACCTCTGCGATACCGGTGCAGCGCTCTAACCAATTGAGCTATCAAGCCAACTGGGAGCTGGTTATTAAATTGGTTCGTAATATACCCGGGAAAGATGAAGATGAGGTTCCGTTCACGCACGCACCCTTGAGAATTGTTTTCGACCTACTACTGTAATTAGATAATTTTGCGTAGCGCGATAAAAAGAACTGAATTTTGCTACGAACTGCATGACGTACCTTCCTTCGTTTGTGACAGACTTTTACCAGGACCACGTCAACTTTGATAAAATCCTCAACCAATAATGTGCTCTTTTTGCTGTTACCCAAGTCACCGTTCACTGTAGAAAGCAAAAACAGATGTAGTGACTACGCACTCTAAATCCAATAGATAGTTCACGATTAGCTAACCAGTGCTTTCCATTCAACCGAAACCACTAATATCGAATACAGATCATTTTCCCATGTGAATGGAATGGAAAGTTTCAGTCTCACCAAAATTTTCAGAGAAGGACGACAACCCAAATTTTTTACCAGATCTTCTAGGCGCCCACTGAGGAGAGACACTATCGCGTCACGTGATCGATTTCGAGCAATGGGAGCACGAAAAATTTAGCGTTGTACTATAATTTAGTATACTTGCTGATAAGGGCACGGTAATTTCCACTATTTAACATTCGTTTTACGAAATGAGTCGTGGTTAATCAACTACTGAGCCAAAAGTGTTTTTGTTTGTCAATTTCTTTGTTTGTTTCTGTTTTGCTTTTCGCCATTTGTTTTTTTCCCAGCTTTTACAGAGACACAAAAATAAGAATATAAAACAATCAAACCTGGGCCAGATCCGTGGAAAAATCCAGTGAATGTAAGATTCATGTATCCACTGTTTTCACTACAAATAAAAGAAAGGAAATCTTACAGTTGACTCCTGATAGATAACTCAAACCTTCAAGGGAAATCAAAAAAGGTTCGAGTTGTCGTGAGCTCGGGTAAAATTATAAAGAAAATGACCTGAACAGAAAAATCGTTCACTTCGAGTTAGCGGGAGGTTCGAGTTACTGAAGGTTCGAATTACTGGGAATCAACTGTAAATGTCGTGGTTACTTGTATTTCTAGCTGTTTGCTTAACAGTAGTACAGCCCCAAATTAAATCCCATATATGACCGCAATTAGAGCAACCACTTTTCAGGTAAAAGTGATACCTCTTTTCAGGAGTGAGCAGATTTGGCCCACAAACTCAAAACGAAATTCTGGTACCTTTAAGGCCTCCTTTTAAAATTTCTGACAATCATCCGCATTTAGGAGTCCCTCCAGGAGTGCAACAAAATAAAAATTCACCAACAATTCTCTTCAAACTTGTACAGCCCCAAGCTTATAACTGATTGCAATATATTTCTCTTAAGTTAAAAAGAGTACAGATAAATGTGAAAAAAAACTGAACTTGATTCACTAGGTGAGTAAATTGACACCAGTGTTAACTTTAAATATTTATCTTACTGAGGAGAGAAACAGAAAAATTCCCTAGTGTGTGTGTGAAATATACCTTACCTAACGATTTTTTTGCAACCACATAATTTGCAATTTTGGAAAGGCCTTTTATGCAACTCTAAATTTTTGCAGATTTGTTCAACTTTCCTCTTTTAAAAAGTGAATTTCTTTTTCAGTTAGGTTATCATAAAACATGAAAATTTGATGTCAAGGAACTTTCCTGTAATTTGGTAATAACCAGCAAGAAATGCAGTCTACTCACAGAGGGTCTGTTGACTCTGACTTGCTGCTTTCACCCTCAAGTTTTTCCAACATGTTGTCCACCTTGAAGTCTTGGCTGTAGAGAAACAGAAAACATGGATTGACAGCTCCTAACATTTGACACGAAAATCAACACTTTGAAAACTGTAGACTATAACATAAAACGTAATTTCTTGTACAGAGAGGTAAATTCAGCATTGTTATACATTCAGCAATGAAGCATTCTTACTTTAGCTACTTTGCTGTCATTTCAACGAAAAGTTGATGTTGTTTTTGTAGGGATTCCTGCTTAAACCCTTGAGATCTATCAGGATTTTAAAATATCTACATAAGGGTAATTCTTATTTGGTTGAGGATCCTCAAAGGTTTTTTAACGATTTTGCAGGTTCATACCAAAACCCTCAAGGATTTTGCAATTAGAATATTTGCTAAAATCTTTGAAAGAACTTTGTACAAAGCTGAGATCCTCATGAAAACCTTGCACATGCTCAAATGTTACAATACAACACAAGGTTCTCTCAAAATATTTCAAAGAGCCTTGTGTTTAAGGATCTTTGGCAGGTCTTTCAGATCTCAAAAGAACAAGACTTCCATTAAATTGATAGCACAACTAATACCAGGGTTCACATCCTTTTTGAGGCTAAAAATTGAAGCTTTTTTCGAGGGCTACTGTGGACAACACTTGATGTTCAAGATGTCAGAGAGAATTTGTATCAATCTAAGGAAAATGTTTTTCACATCAATCTAAAGAAAACGTTTTGAGAATACTCAATCAGTTTTGTCAAGTACAAACCCTATGTTTTTCAAATTACCTGTTATGCAAGCCTCAGTGAAAGCTACTGATGCAAGACTATTTTCAGTTGAGAAATGCAGCATACAATTTCAAGTTGTATAACACTGTGAACTAGGCTGCAACAATAATATCAGCAATTGAACCAAGACGTAAAGCTTTCATATTTTCAAGCATTTATTTGACGGAAAGTGCAGGACATTCAACAAGCAGAATGTATGTTAGCAAATTTTCAAGTACTTTCAAAATTCCCAGTACTCAAGGGTTTTCAATGGTTTGTAAGATGTCTATGGATATACTAGGAAAAAGGCATCCCTCAAGTTCTGGAAACCTCTCCCAGTTAGCTAAAGAAACTACTTAAGGTTTAAATCTATTTGCTACAGAAAAAAAGACAACACTTCACTAAGTTTCATGCATGAAGAAAGTGGATGACTTACAATCGGAGTTTATTTTCCTGTATGTCTTTTCTCCCTTTAAAGTGTTTGTAACAATACTGAGTAGATGCCAAGAGGTTGATACATTGTTTTGGGAAATAGTCCCAGTGTCTTAGGTGAATGAAATGTAAATCTGGACCCAGTTGTTCAAAAACCGCTTAGCACTAAACCTGGGTTAAATGTAGTCCCAAGCTTCTGATTCTCTTGTTTAACAGCGTTACCGCTGCTAATTCTGCATGAAAATTTGAAAGCAACCAAAGTAAAATTGTTAAGGGAAAATAATTTACTACAATCCACGTCATTGTGGATTAAAACTGAATTCAAAAATTGATGATAATCCTGGGTTAGCTTAACCCTGCTTTGAACAACCAGGCCCTAGGAGGCACATTCAAACTGAATAAAGCAGAATGCCTGTTTAGTATCTTGAAAATCAGAAGGAACATCAACAAATATCAATGGAGGTACTGTAATCCAAAAAAAGCTAAGTCACAAACTTGTCAACAGATCATCTTCTGAACAGTTTTTCAAGAAATTTGTATTAATTATATTTGTATTGTATTAATTATAATTATTATTATTATTATTAATTCAGATTTGAGACAAACCCTGTACAAATGCGACTTGAGCCTTCAAAAAAACTTGACCATCATGGATATAACTGATTTACCATTTTGCCCATTGGGTACGGCTTTTTGCTTAACGAATGTAAACTGGATGTCCACTTATGATATACCATTAGAGAGACTTCAAAGAGTTTAATTCAAAACTCTTTTAGCAACAGAAAATAATAGCAAATCGTCCACATATAAAAAGAAAATGTGGTACTGACATTTTTCTCTTTATAGTATAATTCACAAAGACCTTGTGGTTAAGGACTAGACCTGTAGGAGTCTCCAGATCAATTCTTCCACTGGGCACACATTTTTTCTGGAGGTGATATTATTATTCTCTTTCCCTTTTTTCTCATACAATTAAATCGATAACAAACTTCGAGGACAGCCTTAACAAATTCACACTCAGATTGTCAAAGGAGAGAATCTCTGACTGAAAGAATGGCAAATATACAGTTAGCAATTACTTCACCAATCAGACCAATCTTTGGCATAAGGCCAAGCGAGTTGAAAATGAACAGAAAATTTATGGTGAATAGAGCAGACACGATGCCAAACAAGTTTTCGATAGCAAACCAATTATTAATTACAAAGTTGATAATATAAATTGGCCACTGGAAAGAAGTTTAAAAGCTGACAGTGATATTGGGGATTTAACATACACTTCTCTCCCACTGGCAGTTTACATAGTTCAAGAAAGTGTACATTGTACATAATTTAGACATACACCTGTATCATATAGACTCCTTGGGTTGTTCATTTGCCAGGTTCTAAAGGTACATAATATGCCTATTTTTATGTACTTCTGTAAAGTTCCCAGCTTTGCAATCCAGTGCCGTTGTACAAAACTGAAACATGTCATGAATAACTACAATTTCTCTACATAATCCACACACAATTACTTTCTTTCCAAATATATATATTAGTCCATAATCTCGTCTTTCTAGAAAGCTTTATTTTTGTTAATTACCCATGCACTGAATAAACTATTACTTGAGATTACACACACCAAGGTAGAAGGGATTTCCTACTATAATTCTCTTTTTAGACTGCTGTTTCCACCATACTGGCTACACCTTGCAGTTTGCTCCGTATTCGTATTTGTTTTTTATGATAAGTAATGAACAAGAGTCCGGCAAGTGAACCCAGGATTTACCAACAGCATTGTAGTTTGGATTACCTTAGAAGGCCAACAACCAATATATAGACCTTCCTAGCAGTCGCGGGCGCTACTTTTGATCTCTTTTTACGCATCCATGGCGTAGGCGGAAAATTTTTCAAGCCAAAGGACGGTCACACAGAGGATGTTATTTTTTCACATGATAAAACCAATTAGTGTAACCACAGCTACATTATCTTTGAATTCATTTTTGATTTGAAAAGGCACGAGGTTGATTGAAAATAATTAATTTTCTCTCTAATTCAGGATTTAAAGGCATACCATTCGGCGTGAATTTCAAAGCACTGGTACAAATTATGAACTGGAATAACAGAAACACGTGTTGATCACATCACACGTGTTGGAGGCCTTTGTTTAAAACCCATTAAAAATTCAGCAAAATTCCAAACAGCCCAGTCTTCTAGGTAGCAATTTAACATGCAGAAGGGTACTGCTACCTTAATTTGAATCAATCTTTATATGTAGAAAGAAATAAAAAGCTGCGATCCCGATCCGCATATTTGTAAACACTCACCGTTTTTTCGCCGGTCTGGGAGTTCGCCGATGCTTCATGTACGAGAGAGTCCGATGAAGAAATACGGGCTGAAAAACATTGAATTTTTATGTAAGACTGGTTATATCATGATCTTCGGAGAGACAAAATCCCATTACACCAACTTTTCTGTTTTTGAACAGCAAATAATTCGACTTGGGGCCAACGAAATGGACAACAATTAAGCTTAGCCCAGCCACCTCGACTACCATTAGCACTTTCGCCGTTGCACTTTCAGAACTTAAACCTGTAAAACAGATAAAAAAATCTACTCACGGCGACTGCATTTCTGGTTCGAAGAAATCGGTAGATTTGCGTTGGTTCTGAAAGCGGAATAATCGACAAATAAAAGGTTAGAGATTCAATTGAATGAAACGAAGAACAGTGTATATTTCAGTCGGCTTGACACACCGGACTTACTTTCGAAAGCTTGAAGAAATAATTCGTGGTCTGCGCGAAGTTGTTCGAATTTAGTCTTTTTGGGACTCGGGTAGATTACATCAGACTTCTCGCTGGTCATTATCTCTGGATTTTCGAGGGAGCAGGCCGCTAAATTTCCGACGAGTTCTCTCGCTCGATCGCCCTTTCACTTCCTGGCGTTTGAGAACCGCGCGAAATGCACGCGAGCAGCGACCGAAAGTTATTGTGGGTAGTTTGTGCGAACTGGCTTTTCTTGCCTAAGTGCAGCCCGAGAAAACAGCCGTCGTTTCGCCAGGCTAGTATCGATTTTATATTTTTTGTCACTGTGATTTATCATGCTAGGCTTTCAAAACCAGGCAAAGAAATCATTGTATAAGCATGCGAAGGACGTTATGGCTCCGAAAGAGTGAGAATCATGAGCAAGCGTAATGCGTGAGTGTTGGCAGGATTCCCTTGTTGAGTAAAGTGGAACAGGAAATGTGACCACTAAATTCAGGAAGGCTTAAAAACAAGACACTTAGCTATCTCAACGTCTTCCATCATCCAACTACCTCCCAGATGGGCAAAATAATCTAGGTTTCATGCTACCAAATACATTTTAGTGTATAAACACCCAAAAGGGATTTCCCCCCCTTTTTTTTTTAATTTTCAACCTTGTCGAACCTTGGACCAAATCCAATTGCGAATATTCTTCGAGCGGAACAAATTTTCCAGTTAAAATCTTCCGAAGGGACAAAAAGGCACTAGTGAAAAACGGGTCTAGACATGTGGGCAAGTCTAACTGGAACGGATATTTCGTCTGGCCTACTGTGTAAACAGTAGTTACCTGTCTCTGTCCTTGAAAGGTGGATAAAATCAGACGCCATTACCCTTTAAGTTCAGTTCTTATCTTGATTCAGACAGGTCGTCCGTCTCACTGGTCTCAGTGTGAATGCGGTCTATCGATTGGCTGTGCTCACTGACTTAAGACAAATTAGCCGTTTTCAGACTTCGCGCTGGCGTAAAATAGGAGTCCTAGAAGGCAATCTCGTAGAACTCAAAACTTGTTTCCGTGTTGAATATTTAAAAAAAGTAGTAACATTTATTGGCTTTTAGGATGCAAAATTTGCTCAGGGCGCGAAAAAGGATGGGCGGTGAAACGGGCAAACGGCCACTCGTCTCTTGTGCGATGCGTGATGCGGAGGGAGACTGGGCTGAGAGCACTCGAGACCGCCCGGGTTCAAAAAATGGCGGCAAATAAAGTTCAATGGCTGATGTAGAAAACGGATTGCTACAAGAGAACGGTACATAATTTTCGAATCCTTTTTAGGAAAAGAACATTTCAACATGATTTTGAAGCTGTAGGTAATAAAGAACGGGTTTCATATGTGAAAACGAGAACGATTTTATTTTAAATAAATCTACCTTCCTCGAAACGCGTTGTTCTTTCTTCTTGTGCTCGAAGAGACAAATATTCATTCCCAACGATCTAAAGCAGCTTAAAGCGTACATTTCAGAATATATAGAGAACAACATTAGCTCTTTCGTCGGGCTAAATTTCATTTTGAACTTTTTCGAACTTTTTGAGTTAGAGACCACAGAACTCAGTGCGTGCTCTCTACGTAGCTTCTTGAGAAGTTGTTCTCGTCAAGGTCAGCGGTTTAAAAAAGATACTCGCGTTGCTGTTGCTGGAAACATCGAAACATTGTATTCAACCCAAACGCAACACTTTGGAAGGCAAAGTTTCTCTTTCCTGGCAACAGTTTTAGCAGTCAATGTGCCGTTATGGCTTCGGGAACGAAAAGAATTTTATTATCACCCGTAAGCCTCAGCCTGCAATCTTTGAACAAAAAAATTGCAGTTTTTCCGTCACCACAGCGTATCAAAACTTGTGACGAGTCTGAACCAACATCGCCATCATGTTCTAATCCACGTGGCTTTGACAGTGTATCCACAAATGTTGTTCGAAAAAGATTGACAGGTTCAGCAGACAAGACATGTAGATCAAGGAAAAAGCTTTTTGACCCGGGGTGTCTGTGCCAACCTCAGTTTCACTGGTCTTCACTGGCAGCTTTTGGACACGCTCAAATCGATGCACCACTTGCTCCTTGCACTCCCTCGTGTGCTACACCGGTAACAGCCAGCTCAATTGATATGACAAATACAAGAGAACATGAAACAATTTGCTCGAACAAGACACCACTCTCAGATATATGCAACAGGCAGACACCCACATCAGATGTTAGCAGGGTACCTCTACATGTTGAAAACGACACACCCCTCACTGCAGATGAGGTACTGATATATGCACTTATGATCGTTTCCTTTCCCACTGGAACTTTTTGCAAAAAGCATTCAGCAGAAAAATATGGCAATATTGTACAAGCAATCCATCAAGTTACTGGCATTAATTACAGCAGCCACTGTGTGAGGAATTATTTTCATCAAGTCGGAAATAAACAAGCCAAAGGAATACGAAAAACTAAAGGTGTTTGCAGGTAGAATTACTTTATGAATGACATTTGCAAATTCGTGCATTCAGAAGCAAGTGTTCTTCAGTCACTAGTTTAGGGGAAGGTTTTACGCGAAACTGTCAAGGTGTCATTCCTTCAAAGTATAAATTCTTGCTGTGCTGAGAGTGTGTCTCAGAACTCAAACATAAAAGAAGCTGACAAGCTAAGTGAGGAGGTGGGTCTAGCCCAAAAATTTAAAATAAACAATATTGACTGCATTTTTAATAATGACATAAAACCTGCATTAGTTAGAGAGTGGAGTTTTTACAAAGACCTAAATTGTGAGGAGAAAAGCCTCCACCTCTACTGTTTTGGAAATTGTCCAGGCTATGCTGAGAGAGTGGTAAAGTTAAATGCTGATGGGCAGTGGTGTTTGTTTGTTGAGGGGATTCAAAGAGAAGTTGCGCTAGAGTGGACAGACTGCCCACAACCTGTTAAAACATTTGGAGATATTGTTTATCTCATGAATCAGGTTGGAAAATTTACGGTGTGCCATGGGTGTGACTACCAAAAGTATGAGTCATTTGTTCCCTCTGACTCTGAATTTGGAAAACCTGTCTTTATGAAGAGATGTTAAACCAGCAGCATTTGTTGAGAGATTGCTATCTAAAGGGAAGCAGAAAATCATTCGGTCCTCAAAATGAAGGGATTCTGGAAACGTCTGACTGTTGTGATTCATGCAAAAGTGCCAGTCACTATCTCAGGACTTTGAAATCCAGAAAAATGAATCCAAACAAAAGTGAACTGTCTAAAATGACAACATTTAAGTATGTGTCAAAGGAACATATAACAAGCTGAAGCTTTTACAGAATCATCTGAGTGATCTCAGATGATTCTGTAAAAGCTCAGCTTGTTATATGTTTTATTACACTCTTTCCATTTGCATGAATATTCTCTGTTGACTGGAGCAATAACAGCTGTGTCATGTTTATCAATATGTTCTTTACAGTGGCAGAAGAGGTCCTCAACATTTTCAAACTTTTTTTGTTGACATTTGACCCATTTACAAGTGGGATTTACCATTTTTTGTTTTCTTTTGTCCACACCTTCATATACCTTGTTGGATACATATCTCAAATCATTATATGATTTAGGGCCAGTTAATTAAAGTCATTTTTTGTCTGTGTTCTTCCAGCCTCTCAACCTTTTGTTGCAGGTATTTCAATTCTTTTGCTGATTTCCTTGCCAAGTTTATTCCCTCTTCCTTTGACAAGTATTTCAAATGTTGTCGTTTTAGACAGTTCACTTTTGTTTGGATTCATTTTTCTGGATTTCAAAGTCCTGAGATAGTGACTGGCACTTTTGCATGAATCACAACAGTCAGACGTTTCCAGAATCCCTTCATTTTGAGGACCGAATGATTTTCTGCTTCCCTTTAGATAGCAATCTCTCAACAAATGCTGCTGGTTTAACATCTCTTCATAAAGACAGGTTTTCCAAATTCAGAGTCAGAGGGAACAAATGACTCATACCTTTGGTAGTCACACCCATGGCACACCGTAAATTTTCCAACCTGATTCAGGAGATAAACAATATCTCCAAATGTTTTAACAGGTTGTGGGCAGTCTGTCCACTCTAGTGCAACTTCTCTTTGAATCCCCTCAACAAACAAACACCACTGTCCATCAGCATTTAACTTTACCCCTCTCTCAGCATAGCCTGGACAATTTCCAAAACAGCAGAAGTGGAGACTTTTCTCCTCACAATTTAGGTCTTTGTGAAAACTCCACTCTCTAACTAATGCAGGTCTTGTGTCATTATTAAAAATGCAGTCAATATTGTTTGTTTTAAATTTTTGGGCTAGACCTACCTCCTCACTTGGTTTGTCAGCTTCTTTTATATTTGAGTTCTGAGACACACTCTCAGCACAGCAAGAATTTATACTTTGAAGGAATGACACCTTGACAGTTTCGCATAAAACTTTCCCCTAAACTAGTGATTGAAAAACACTTGCTTCTGAATGCACGAATTTGCAAATGTCATTCATAAAGTAATTCTACCTGCAAACACCTTAAGTTTTTCGTATTCCTTTGGCTGGATTATTTCCGACTTGATGAAAACAATTCCTCACACTGGGGCTGCTGTAATTAACGCCAGTAACTTGATGGATTACTTGTACAATATTGTCATATTTTTCTGCTGAATGCTTTTTGCAAAAAGTTCCAGTGGGAAAGGAAACGATCATAAGTGCATATAACAGTACCTCCTCTGCAGTAAGGGGTGTGCCGTTTTTAACATGTAGAGGTACCCTGCTGACATCTGATGTGGGTGTCTGCCTGTTGCATATATCTGAGAGTGGTGCCTTGTTCGAGCAAATTGTTTCATGTTCTCTTGTATTTGTCACATCAATTGAGCTGACTGTTACCCGTGTATCACACGAGGGAGTGCAAGGAGCAAGTGGTGCATCGATTTGAGCGTGTCCAAAAGATGCCAGTGAAAGTGAGGTTGGCACAGACACCCGGAGTGTGTTGGGTCAAAAAGCTTTTTCCTTGATGAGGGGGGCATTGGGTTTTTCGGTTTTACGAAAAAGTTTACAAAAGTTTCCCCTTCATATGAGACGGAGACTTTTAAGAAGCGATTGCTTTGGTTGAACATTGCAAAAATTTCCTTCGGGATAATGCGCATCAAATCCGCGCTGCAAGCAGTATAACAGGGGCATTGAATGGTCCCCAAGGCCAATATTATGCTGTTGTGTCAAGGGTTGAGGGATTGAAAATTACGAATTTGCGGTTTTGATCATTATTCTCGGCGGTTTTTCGATTTTGAGCGATTTTTCTTCCGGGTTTTCGGTTTTGGTGGAAATTTTGGCCCCTTTTTCGGTTTCTGATAGGCCCCAATGCCCCCCTCCTTGATCTACATGGCTTGTCTGCTGAACCTGTCAATCTTTTTCGAACTGATTTGTGGATATACTGTCAAAGCCACGTGGATTAGAACATGATGGCGATGTTGGTTCAGACTCGTCACAAGTTTTGATACGCTGTGGTGACGGAAAAACTGCAATTTTTTTGTTCAAAGATTGCAGGCTGAGGCTTACGGGTGATAATAAAATTCTTTTCGTTCCCGAAGCCATAACGGCACATTGACTGCTAAAACTGTTGCCAGGAAAGAGAAACTTTGCCTTCCAAAGTGTTGCGTTTGGGTTGAATACAATGTTTCGATGTTTCCAGCAACAGCAACGCGAGTATCTTTTTTAAACCGCTGACCTTGACGAGAACAACTTCTCAAGAAGCTACGTAGAGAGCACGCACTGAGTTCTGTGGTCTCTAACTCAAAAAGTTCGAAAAAGTTCAAAATGAAATTTAGCCCGATGAAAGAGCTAATGTTGTTCTCTATATATTCTGAAATGTACGCTTTAAGCTGCTTTAAATCGTTGGGAATGAATATTTGTCTCTTCGAGCACAAGAAGAAAGAACAACGCGTTTCGAGGAAGGTAGATTTATTTAAAATAAAATCGTTCTCGTTTTCACATATGAAACCCGTTCTTTATTACCTACAGCTTCAAGATCATGTTGACATGTTCTTTTCCTAAAAAGGATTCGAAAATTATGTACCGTTCTCTTGTAGCAATCCGTTTTCTGCATCAGCCATTGAACTTTATTTGCCGCCATTTTTTGAACCCGGGCGGTCTTGAGGGCTCTCAGCCCAGTCTCCCTCCGCATCACGGATCGCGCAAGAGACGAATGGCCGTTTTGCCGCCCATCCTTTTTCGCGCCCTTTTCATAGCTCAGTGGTAGAGCGCTCCAACTTGAACGGTGGAGAGTGTTCCAACCGGTATTCTGGAAGGTCATGGGTTTGTTTCCCGTTGGGGGCTAGGAATTTTTTCCGAAAAGGTGTTGACATTTATATAATCATTTATTATCCATTTATTCCTGTTTCACATCAAGATTCGCTTGCGCAACAAATATTGAGCATGTGCGCAAACGAGGGAAAAAATGAAATTTAAGTTTCCCCAACATCTCTTTTTTTTTCGTTTGCAAGGCTTAACAACTAGAATCGTCGGAAAAGCACGCAAGCGAGTGGTGTAATTATCTCCCATGCATGTTATTTATGAGGTGTGGAGAGCAATATCATCATGGAGCAGGCTCAGGATGGGATGCTAATGCATGGTTCAATTCTACCTGTTACCATCCCCCCCCCCCCTCGGGCACACCCCCGGGGATTTGCATTTTTTTCTCACTTGGAAGTCTATTCCCCACCCCCGGGCACGCAGAAAGAGACGATTCCCTACCCCCGGGACTCCTTATCGACCACAAATACGTTGTTTTGTGTACAAAACATAAATGACTATATTGATTTCCGTACAATAGCAAAACCAGACGTTTTGACAAGAACTCAAACGCTTTTCTAGAGTTTATTGAACGAAGGACACTACATGCATAATATAATAAAAACATGAACACGATATGGTCCTACATTTGAAAAAGAAAACAAGACAAACCTCTAACTGCACTGGCATACGGCAGGCGAGTAAAGAAATTCTTTGCCACGTGTTTTATTCTAAATATAGCGCATACGCACAAGAGGCCCGTGAACAAATTGATGGCAGCATTTAAAGGAATTTTTCTTAGCTTGGTTCATAAGAACACTGGACTGAGATCTCTGTTTAATAAAAAGCTGTGCATCCGTTTTTATATAGAGTGATTTAAGTCGCCTTATTATAAATATAAACACACTGAAGAAATATTTCTTTATTGGCGACGCCGCCATTCATTCGAGTACGCATCAAACGAACCGCATCATAACAAACGTACCGCCGAACACAGATTTTAATTTTGAGAGATTATTTTCTAACCAGTCTGCTACAAATCCGAGAGACTTCCCTGGAAATAGGCAGTCTTCTCCACGCGGTCAGTGACGTGCTTTATAAATATAATTACAAGAACAACAAAACGTTATTTTCGATTTGCCCCGCCCCCTACCCCCGGGACAAGACCGCTTCAAACAATTCCCCATCCCCGGGACCGAAGGGCTGGACTTGTCCCCGGGGTTGCCCGGGGGGGGGATGGTAACAGGTAAAATTGAACCATGCATAAATACGGTTTGCGTAAGATATAAAAACGTATTGGATGAGATGTTTGGATGGGTTCTCTGAATGAGAATTACGATTTCGAGAATGAAAATCGGACGCCAGCTAGCCGCTTGTGAAGACGCCTGTGTCATCTTTTATCAGTATATCAGTCCGTCAGTCCATTGTTGATCTCAAGGGATGGGCTTACATCGATGCCAAATACTCGATATCATCGATGTTTGGAGTTGCCTACAAAATATCGACACTCGCGCGAATTATCGGTGATTTCGACGCCGTTCGATACTGCTCAAGTGAATTGCTCACGTGACCACTAGAGAGAAAAAGTTAGTCAATCCACACTGTGTTCTCGAAAACTTTCCATGAAGCGAATCCCTTGCAAGCACAAACACTTGATTGCTTGTTCTTGCCCAAAATCCACTTTTTTCACCTGTTTAATTTGTTGATTTATAATAGAACACCCAGTAATTCAACTCAATAGAAATCTTAAGTGTTACGTCACAAAATCGATAGAAGAAGAAGAGGAAGAACCTTTATTGATTTATACCGCTCAGGGTAGCCCCTTCAGATGCAAAAAGTTGTCTGTTATCAATGGGAGCCCTGAACGCAACAATATACTAAAACTATGCATACATATGCATTACACTAACACTAATAATAATATAGATAGAAAACTATGTACAAAACTGGCTTTTACCACCCTCAGTATCATGTACTCACTCGTAAGGTATTTGGGTGAGATGGAATCATTAAAGGTGGCCAGTGCTAACGCATGTAGAAAAAAGGCCAAATATCGGCAAATATCGTACTCGTATTGGATCGATTTGAAAAACTGGCACTGGCCACCTTTATTGATTCCATCTCACCCAAATACCTTACGAGTGAGTACATGATACTGAGGGTGGTAAAAGCCAGTTTTGTTACGTCGTCAGTGGTTCTTTTTCGTTTCGAGACAAGGCCGCCGATTTTACTACAGGGTCATCTGAGCCACGTTTTAAGACCCTGAATGTTGGACTGGGGGACGCTCTATAGTTGGCTATACGTGGTTGTTCCACCCGAAATAGGAGCTTTTTGCAAAAGGGTAAAGAAAAATCCCAATGCAAAAAATATGAAAGCACCTTCAAGCAACTTAAAGTTCGCGATGATCTTCTCTTTTTGGTTAATTTTTGAGGTATGAAAAGGTGCAATATTTGGAAAGGGTACACTTCGATGAAAATTAGTATAGTAATGAGGATTTGAACCTGGGCGGAGCTCCCCCACCCCCGTGCAAAACTTTATTGAGTACTCCCTCCCCCTTCCCGGTGTTGGCCCGGCCACGATTCGATCCCGCGACCTCCTATACAGCAGATCGTCGCTGCAGCAACTTTCCACGTTCCAGACGTTCGGATAATGGGCAGCGGTGATGTGAACAGCCTCCTATCCTTTTCCCCTTGCAATGTTTTTCCGCCGTTTTCCAATATCTCAGCTAATATCTTAATACCTGAAACAGGCCATGCCAACTAAGCCGCCCGGATGAAGGTCGGCTCAGTTGGCGGAGCGCCAGACTCAATCGCTCAAAAAACGAAACACAAGAATTTTCAAAATGGCTGGTTTATTCAACAGTCAGAATACCGACGGATTAGTTCTACAGCGAAAGAATTATAAATAAATACTGTCCTGTATATTCATAGCAAATAGTATTATAAATCTTCCATTTATTTAACAGCATTGTGTTAGATGTACGAAACTGACTTACAAAACTGACTTGAAAACATATTGACATCGACGAAAGCAAGAAAACAACTAGCTAGTCAAAAATGCCCCATCCCTCCCCTCCCATTCCCTCCCTAGAAAAAACAAACAAGTTTGAAAAAGGAGTGCTTCTTACTTTTTGAGCTAAATTTCAGAACAACGTAAAAGTGAAACACGTAATAGCCAAAGAAAATAACTTCTTTTAACACATTACTCATAAAATTACGCGTGTTTTCTTCTTATATCATTGTTTTGTTTTTCTTTCCGCAATGCTTGGTATTGAATAATAATTGCAAAGCTTTAAAACGGACGGTGCGAAACTTATTTATAAGAGGAATGAAAATTAGAAATAAACGGCTTACATCTCAGACTGCCGCTCCGCGCAAAGATTCTTAACAAAAAAGTCGCCGGTTAAATGGTACACTGACCATCCGTTTCTACAGGTGTGTATCTTTCATCAAAAATCAAGAAAACTAAATACAAAAAGGACTCCTTAAAGGATGATAAACATTTTTTCAACGAAAAAAATTGTATATAAATTATAGTTATAGCGCGATTTTTGATTGACTGTCAAAATAACTACCGATACTTATTTGCTTGCTTTGGTTTTGCGCACCGCTATTGGTTAAAATCACAAACCAATCAGCGCAAGCATTCCGGGTTTTCTTTAACCAATCAGATGCAAAACCAAAACCCACAACAGTTTTGTGTGCGCGCGTCCCTCCTACCCTCCTCTTCCCAGTTCATTTTACGACAGTCGTTACAAAGCCGCCCCATTAACCTTATTTTCCTTAGAACACCTAATTTTAGTTCACTATATCGCACAGCGTTTTGCACTCGGCATCACTCGTACTCAAGTATTTTCTTGTGGTAGAAAAGCAGATATCTGAAATAAGAAGAAAAATCAATCAACAACCATAGTATAAGGAAGGCCTACTCAGAAGGCGTCCTTGGGGGGAGGGGGGTATAAAACAGAAAAAAAGAGATGGGGGCTGCTATCCTCTCTTTCTCTTTCTTGTTTACTGTTTACTGTCCTCCTCCCCCACCCCTCCCCAACTGCACCTGGCTTGTATAAGGATATCTTGAGATTTAGGCGCTACAGGGCGTTTCTGAAACTGACGTTCGGTAACTGGCGGCATTTGATGTCTCTCACAGGGCTCATGCTCATTGCTTTGGTGCTTTAGCTTTTCAGAATTCGATTTACGTATAAAGGAAACAGGAGCGTAACAATCTTGAAAGACGGCAATTTTTCTCCTATTAATAGTATTTCGTTCACGTCCTTTAATTCAGGAGCAAAAATGGGCAGAATATTTTTCTGCGAGCATTCCGGAAACGGAATACGCCCAAAAAGAAATGCGCCCTTAGCAAGGTAAGACTTCACAAGCCCAGAAACCTCTTGTGCAGCTGCCGAAGCTTAACCTGTTTTCTGGGGAATGAAACTAATTACTGCCTTCCAAATGGGATGCTGGTCTATCAGAGAGTTGTAGGCAGGAAAAGACGCTGTAGAGCAGTTTCTTGTCTAAAACAAAGAAACTGAACACGACTGCAAAAACCCACTTCGAAACCCTGACCTTCAGAAAGACTGATGTGCCAATTACAAGGCCAAAGAGAGTGGTTTTGGGCTATTTTCTCGAAAATTGGGTGCGATACGCATTTATCTAGCTTACTATTTCATGTTCTGACGAAATAGAGAGAAAAGGACTCTCTGGATACAAACTTGAAGCCTTTTAGACGTATTAAACTCGTGGAAAGTTTGGAAACTAGTCCTGAATTCAGTTTCAATCAAAAGAAGCCAAACTTACCCTTCACTTTGAAGAACTTCATCTAGTGTAGCTTTGGTTATCCACGCGTCATCGCACTTGAACCACTGAGAGACATAACATGTAAAACAAATTTACTACTGTGCAGAGAACATGCAACATTCACAATAACTCTCAAGCTGGTTGTGTTTTACGCTGTCGTCAATTATCTTAGTTTAAGTCTTACGAACTAGGCCTATTCTTGTTTTTTTCATTGTTTTCATTGTTGTTGCTGTCGTTATTGTTTTTTATTTCTGTGCTTGTTGTTGTCGTTGGTCTTGAAAAGTGGAAAAATTGGATCAATAGGTTAAAAGTATACGTTCGGAAGTTGTGTTTGATGGACTGCGCGGATCCAATTCCTCTGTTTTTACATTTCAATGGCCCTTTGGCTGTCAGGTTCTAATTATCAGTTGAAGGTGGTGTATACCGTTAAACATAATCGTTCGCGTGTTATTGAAAACCGCTGCTGAAAGTTGTAGCTTGGGATGCTGAGCAAGCGATAGCCTGAGACAACAGCCGACGTTTCACGAGTTCGCCACTTGAGTCCTCGCAAAACGACGTCTGAGTAACGAGCGCAGAAATTCCATACTGATGACGTGTCTCTACCCAGATCTTGGTAGTGCTTCTGATTGGTTGGAATTTTCTTTCTTTTCTTTTTCTTTCTCAGGATAAGCAAGCGACAGAATATGACAAAAGAGAGAAAATCGGTTACAAACCTGTTGTTGCTGACGAATGAAACACGTGTAGTGACCAACTTCTAACGTACCGCTGTGATTCACAACGGCAAATAACGTGTACCTGAAAAAAAATCCAACAAAAGGCTCTGATTAAAGGGGCTATGTTACATATTAAACAAACTTAAAAACACATTGGAGGGTATGAGGGTATCGCCATATTGGAATCAAAAGAAAATCCAAAACAATGGTTCGGTTTTGTTTGAAATTACTCCCCTAGTTTTCTAAAACTATAAATAAGCAACTTTTTTTTTTTATCACGGCTGGCCAGGATAGGTATGGGTTGCAACTTGAAAAAATTGGGCAATTCTCAAGTTCTTCTCTAATTCCTTGCAAAAGTCCCTCAAAATGATCATGGTTCATTTTCCTTTTTAGAAAACCAGGATATCTTCA
Source organism: Siderastrea radians (assembly GCA_964017195.1). Classification (NCBI taxonomy): domain Eukaryota; kingdom Metazoa; phylum Cnidaria; class Anthozoa; order Scleractinia; family Rhizangiidae; genus Siderastrea; species Siderastrea radians. Next base: position 36,482,075 of record OZ024891.1, on the reverse strand, counting down.
ATTTGGTGTTTTTAGTAAAGCCTTGACCCAAAAATGCCATTAAGGTTGTTATTTTTTGGCCATTATAAACAGAATATGATGTAGCGATTTTTCATAAGTTGTGGTAATACTTTGTTTATCGAAGAACTATTTTAATGTTAAGTATTATTTAGTGTTGCAATTATCTGTAAAGCTAATTAGGAACTCAAGACACTTCAATTAAGGCAAATTATTAATTGTAGTAAAAACGAATGAAATAGTCCCTTTAACTCGGAAAATGAATGCCCAATCAACATAATAAAATAATAAGTAAATAAGTAAATAAAATGTCTGCGCGAAGGACGTCAAAGTAGAGGTTATAGAAATTGGTAAAAGACATCTTAGGGTTAATTCAAAATCTTTAACTAATCACAGGACGAGAAAAGAGCACACAAGTAGAATTGCCCAAGATTAACAAGAATACCCCAGGGGTGAAAACTTACTTTGAGTCGCAAGAAAGGGCCGACTGACTGTGCTCACCATTACTATTACCATTCAATCTGAAAAATAATAAGAACAACACTTATTTTATAGCAAGATAATAATTGAAGAAATACGCTTCTGTCCCAGATTGCACGCCGCTATAAATATCATTATACGTTTTTCGATATCGCTTAGCGAAATTTTCAGTGTTAAGATTTTTTTGAGTGTGGCTGTTCGAGACGTTCATTAACCGATTAATTAACCTTTTAAGCCCAAATATCAATTTCTTATGGTACCAGTTGGGAGCATTTGCCTAAAAATCAAGACATTTGGCTCTTGGTGATTACATCTTTTTTTCTCATGACCAGCATCTTTAACTAAGTAGTGATATTGTAAGGAGAAATTAGATGCTTGTCACTACTGAGGCTCAAAGTGTGAAACAAAGTCTAGATCAGGGCTTAATAAAACCGTAGCCTAACTCGAAATTAGGGACGGTGCCTCCGTTTGTTACTGCGCATACGTTTTACGCATCTCAGGACTATTCGGATTCTTAAGGAATTTGACTCCCAATACAACAATATTTTTGCGCGGTTTATGACTATGTGGTAAAAGCAGATCCTAGCTAGTGCTATCAGAATCCAAAAGGAAAAATTGGGGGTAACCGGGCATTTTTCTGAGATAATTGAGCTTAAATTTGGAAAGAAATTGCCATACATTCTTTGTATTTTAACGCTGTTTTGGAATTATGGTTGCTTAATTCAGGGCTTGAAATAACGGCCGGTCAACGGACAATGTCCGGTCAAAAATAGGTTTTGTCCGGTCAAATCCTTGGATGGCCGGACAATTTGTCCGGTCGTTTACCCTTGTAAAGAAATTTTTAAATTTTTAAAGCTTCAACATTATTGGCGTTCGTGAATGAAAAGGAGAAAGACAGAACGAGATACTACCAGACCAAAAACTTTTAAAAAATGATTCATAGTAGTGGTTGTAAAATTTCCGGTGGTTGCAAATTTTCGCTTTGTCATTCATCAAGCCGTCACCGCAAATTAGCGGGTGTTCCGGAGAAAGCGTGTGTAGCGGTGTGAATTAACAGTGCCTCTCAGTGTCGGTACAAAGGTCCGGTCCAATAAAAAGAAAGCAAGTTTACATTTATTTGTCGACTTGTCGACATTTTGTGTGAATCATTCTAGGTCTAAATTCCGAGATTGACGAAACATCCCTGAGAGGTGATTTTCAAGGGAAACAAACCATTTAAACAGAAAATGCACATATTCCATCAACTTCACGACTTAAGTAGGTATTAAAATTTAACCGTATAGAAGACAAAGAACTGAAGCGATAGTTGTATGCACAAATGTAATATTGATTCTGCCGAACTTTGCGGCTGTACCGTGCGTTCCAGCATTGAGTTCGAGGCTGCACGTACAATAAAGGCGTAGAAAATGTACTTGTTTGATATGTAAACATTATGCGGGGGGAGGGGGGGGGATTTTATAGAGATATGACGTAATGGATATTTGTCCGGCCAAAAATGGGTTGTGTCCGAGCAAAAATAAGTTTGACCGGACAACTTGACCGGCGCCAGCCGGGAAATTATTTCAAGCTCTGTAATTATCTCTGAAAAATGCGTGGTCACCCACATTTTTATTTTTGGATTCCAATAACCCTTGCTAAGATCTACTTTTTCCCCGGAGTCATAACCTTTGCAAAAATACATCTGTATTAGGACGGAGGCACTTCCTTTAACTGATCAACGCGAATGTGTTAGCCTCATTTACGGTAGCCAACGTTTAGCATTAGTACACTGAAACTGAAGCGAAGAGCAACTTGAACTGACCTTGTTATGAGTAGTTTAAGACCTGCTTCAAATGCCCTTAAACTTGGTCTAACTAACGAGACCTCGTATAAATAATCGCCCGCAATGTTTTGCCTTTCTTTGTCATGATAAAAACCGTGCTGGGAATTGTCGCAACCATGCTAAAATTTGCAGTTCTCGACAGTACTTTCTGGCATCTCATTCGAGTGTTTTGGCTATTTTTCATAGCTTTCAGAATTTTCGCATATATTGGGAGACCACTACAAAAACATTGTAGATTTTGATAACTTGCGAGCTGCGAACTACGTCTGGCAATAAAGGGTACAATTCTGCAACTTTCAAATAATAAACTTCGAAGAAACCCGGCCAAGATCTTCCCTCTCAAGACGTAAAAAAACAATTTCCACGTTATTACAATGTTTTTCCCAATGAACACGTGAAAAACTCATTCGTACCTTGAAGCTGTAAAAGGAGCCATATCTAACTGCTGAGGGAAAGGAATGAACGTTGATATTTTCTTGGATTTCTTTGAATGTTCAAAACGCTGCAAGTTAATCGAGAAAAAATTAGGAACCAATTTTAAACATCTGAAATGAAAGGCGATAGGGAAACATCTCAACAAAATGGCTAAAATAGACGTAAGTTCCACAACTTACCTTGAAATGGAAACAAACTACAATAGGTAACTTCTTCATCGTTAATTGCTTGGTAGATTCCTGTGTTGAATAAAGTCAACAAATTCTCAGGCATGCAAAGTTAAGAATTAACACAGAGATACAAAGAAAACTAAGTTTTGAACGTCCAGTAGATTTATACTAAAACAATTAGATTATTAATTAGATTATCAACTATCACGCGATAGAAATCTCGAGCTCATAATCTAATTGTTAAATAGAATTTGACGGTCAGTTTCATGGAAAAGATTGGTCTGCTTAGAGAACTCCGAACACACCATAACTGGACTAACAACCCACGAAAAAATCACAAATTCCTAATAGCGGAAATTTAGAGCCACTAGAGCAAAATTTGTTTTGAATTTTGTGCAATTGCAAGATATATTTACTCATCAGACATTACAGCTTGTTTCACGATTATTTAGCAATTATTTCACGAGCTGCGCGTTGATGACAACGCACCTTGTTGGTTATATTCACCTCAAATAAACCAAGCACAAGTGGGATGATTGTTTTATTTAACTTTTAACTTTGGTAATCGTTGCTGTCTTTTTGCCCGTATGTTTGGGCAAAACTTTTCAATAACCGAGATTGAGAAATTATCATCCCCAAGAGTTCTATTTATTCTTTTCCCAGAATACGGCCATCCGAACACAACCTTCATATTATGTTCTGAAAGCAATGATATTCACCTGATATGTTTGACACTGGCTACATTTTATCTTTGCTTCGCTTCCAAGTCTCTCAGGTCTGGTAAATCTAAGGAAAATGCATAAAAATGCCAAATCCTGCCTTTTAAAGCCGTGGCCAAACGGAGTCGCAAGTTATCGCAAGTTGAAAACTTTCATTAACTTGTGACTCCGTTTGGCCATGACTTGCGTGTACTTGCGATGACTTGCGTTCACTTTGATCGAGCTCAAATTTGCACGCAAGTGAACGCAAGTTTTTCACCGTTTGGCCACCTAACGTAAGTCGACACAAGTTGGTCTCAGTATTGTTTTCCTTTGTACGGGCCCCCGTGCAAGGCTGCACTGAAATTGCTTTTATGCTACTTGCGTCTACTTGCGGGACCGTTTGGCCACCCATCGCAAGTCTGTGTTCGCAAGTTCACATTTCCTAACTTGCGTTGACTTGCGACTCCGTTTGGCCAGGGCTTAGGAACGTCGAGCCATGACAAAAAGATAGTTTAGTTATATCATATTAAGTACGTCAGTCAAAGAAGTTTTATAACTGTATATACAACTCACATGCTTTTACTACCCCAAAAAAGGCAAACCCACTGAAGTACCTGCGATGGGGCCAAATTTGAGTTTTATAAGGGCTGTTACTTCCGAAATTACAGTTAATTCAGTATTTTTAAACAACAGTTTACCTTTTTAAACAATCCACAAGTGATTTTGGAACAAAGCTTTCATCATGATGGCTGCTGTCTTCTGCTGGTTGAGATTGGCCATTTTCCTCTGCAAAAGAGAAACCACAGTTAAAAGTCCACTCATGGACACCTCCCATAAAACAACACTTGCCCTTAGCAGACACACAATTGTGGTCCCCGCCATAAGTATACAAACATTACATTTTTAACCTCCTATAAGGGGAGAACTCTCCTGAGTGATCAATAAGTCCCCGTCAAACATTGTTACTACTCCCATGAGCAGACCCCTTTCTTAATCAGACAATTCGTCATGGTCACAGCTGCACACAAACACTACACTTTAACCACCCACAAGCAAACATCTCTCCTTAGCAGACACTTGAATGCGGTCCCAAGGATGTCCCCTTTTTAATTAACTGTATCATTCAAATTTTGTAAAATTGAGATACAGTGGTCAAGTGAGGCCCTGTTAGGGTTTTAGGATTATGGATTATTAGGGGTTTTTAGAGAAGGGATACGGATTATTGGCCACTAAATTTAAAGATTACGAATTATTTCTTTTTAGAATTTTATTTTAGGGATATAAAATAAATTTTTATTTTAGGGTTACCTTGTTTAGAAAATTGGGATACAGATTATTTCCAAAATTTACCCAGGATTATGGATTATTCAGAACCCCCTAACAGGGCCTCTCAAGTGGTTTGTTCAGTCAAACTATAACCTTGGGGTCAAAATGTCAGAGATGATTAAAAGGGTGAGGCAGCAGGGTAGGATAATCACAAAAGAGGTTTATTTTTTATTTCTTTTGTTGGTTTGCTAGTCTGTTTGTTTGTTTGTTTTATATTTATTCTTTTTTTGTTTTTTTTGTTTTTTTTTGTTTTGTTTTACTCCCTCCCACCAGCACAGTGGTGTGGTGGTTAGCACGTTGGACTTCAGATCTGAAGGTCGGTTGTTCCATGCCCAGTCCCTGCCATCGTGTTGTTTCCTTAGACAATAAACTTTACCCCACATTGTCTCTCTCCACCCTGGTGTATAAATGGGTACCAGTGACATACTGCTGTGGGGGTAACCCTGTGATGGACTAGCATCCTGTCCAGGGGGGGGAGTAGCAATACTCTAAGTTGCTTCATGCTACAGAAACCGGGATAAGCTCCGGCCATGTGAGCCTCCTTGGCTCTTGTGCGACTTTACTTTTACCTCCCTTCCACCAAACTCACGCACTTGTCTCTGTTCAGTGCAGAGTATAAGAAGGAAATAT
>OZ024891.1:36361514-36471514 GCA_964017195.1 Siderastrea radians | reverse complement strand
TTCTTGCTTAAGCCTGACCATGCATACTGAAAATCAAAATAGCAGCTCATATTGATTTTTAGGACCATCTATCCTCAGTGGCACATGGGTTTACACAAGCCATCATCATGGCAACTGGTGATCCATATTTGCAGAATAAATACAGATTACTCAGTATTATTCTTGTTATTAACTGACCACCCCCTATGATCAAATCCAAATAGGTGGCTATTTTTGAATCATTTTAATGAAAGTCAAGACAAAGTAGGTGGCTACATGACTTCAAATACACATCTGCAGTGCACTTCCCAAAGAAGTAGGTACAATCAGAAAGAGTGCAGGAGTTCAGGGATGGTAGCCCATTTTACATTATAAATGGTTTGAATCCGGGAGTGATATCATAAGTTGGTGAAGTATGATTGAGATGGACTGTTGATGGCACAGTTGGTTTCACATTTTGACCACCTAAGCGGAAGTCGTCACTTGACTCTGAAGATGGCTCTCGCTCATGTTGTTCAAACATCAGTCATTATTACCATGAACAGTCCTTCTCCTTACTACACTCATCCAGACCATCATAATGACCCCATTTTACAGATGTGTGCTCATGCAGTACCGTGGCCTTTGCCTGAAAATGAGGCTGAAGGTTACAAGCCTTCCTGCTTTTCATATGCAAGTCATGTTGTTGTTCTTATGCTGACAAGTTTTTAGTGATTATCAATTACATATAAAAGGAGGAAGGTTTGTGACAAAGTCAACTGCAGCCTCGCCTCCATTGAAAGACATGGACAATGAGTGCACAAGAACTGTAAAATGGGCTATCATTTGTCTGATAATTTTTTAGATAAAATTCATCTAAGCCAGATACATGATGGGTAATTTGATCCTGTTAACCCATCTAACCTTAATTCACTTGGTATCATTAACCTTGAAGACAACTGAATCAAGCAAGGACAGATTACATCCCATAATTTGTCAATACATGGAAATATTTATATTAATGGGCTTCAGGGGTCACATCGGAAATTTAAAAAAAATTTCTTTTGATTGAACTTGGAGACATGTTCATAGTTTGGGTTGAGCAAACATTGTATCAGCACAACCTGTCTGATAAAGAAACAAGAGAAATCACTAAGAGTTTTTGAAAGGGGTGATTATTTTGTCCTAAGGTCAAGGTCAACAAAATCTCAACATTAAGCATTCACATTTTGCTGAATTCAAGACTTACTTCTCTTGAAATAAAACTTCATGAAGAGGCTCTCAGGAAGTACACCTGTAGAACTTTAATTTCCATTCTGCTTTTTCTTATGATTTTAAGTCAGCAGAATTTCGAAAGAATTTATTAATATACCACATCCAATTTGTTTGGGATTTATGCCTAGGCAAGTGAGGGATTGTTGGAGAGCCTTGTCAACATTGCACCTTTCTGAGCTGGCTCTATTTCCGCTGACACCCGATTAGGACTATTTGGTTATAATTAGAACGTGTAGAAATGGTAAACGTAAGCTTATATTGAATGCCCCAGACGTACAAACATTCAAAGCTGATTATCCTACAACAAAGGGATGAAAATTTAAGGGTTAGGTTTTTTCCTTGCATAGTTGTGACTTATCTGGAAGAAACAAGGCAAACAGAAGATGATATTGAAATGAAATGTTAAGCCATGGCTATTTTTACGGCTGCATATTAAACTTGAGAATATCAAGTAATGGCATGCAAATTACAACGTCAAACGAAGACGGCATGTGTACCTTTCTGATGTGTCAAAATGTACAATCTCAATTCTGTAGCTGTAAACTAACGATTTGCTAGACACTTAAACACTTCATTACATAGATTTTAAACACATCTAATGCTGCTATTATCCAACGCACTTTTCCTGAAACAATAAACACAACGCTTGAGCTTACCTAATGCCTTCCAAGCTCTTATACCCTGTTCAACGCCAATTTTCTCGAAATCCAGGTCGTACACATTGTCTCTACACACGAAGCAGTAAACTACACCATGTGTCAAATCCAAAGCTAAAATATCGGAGGGAAAACAACATAATTATAAAAAGGACAGGTGATCGCAGGAAGCAGCGAAGATTAAATGAAAAGAGTTTCCGTACCTAGAGAATGACCAGTTGATTGCGCGTGATGGTGGATGTGCCGGTTTCCGGTGTAGCAACCAAAATAGACGCACAAAAGGCAAGAATGGAGACGGCTTGAGTGTGTTCCACATTCGTGGCAATAACACAATTTTGCCTTGAATCAAGAGAAATAAAAGACATGAAAATAAAATCGCAATGACGCACTTGTTTGTCGGCCGGCCTCCATCGAGGAAACTTACAACCATGTTGTACCTTTCGTTTCCTTGCCTCACGCGAACCGCAACAGACGAAATGCGCGTGAATTTTGCGAAAGACTTTCAAGCCATCAGCCTTTTTAAAGTCTTTCAGGTGCGGACAGGAACACATCCTGCGTATTCTGGTCAAACGAATTCGAAGATCAACCATAGACACGAAGAAAACTAGCCAAATCTCAAATAAAAAACATTTGAGGTACAAAGAAACATGTGCGAGGTATGCGCAGAAAACAAACCAACAGCGCATATGTAAGAAGCCGGACTGGAATCCGCGAACATGATTGGACAGATTAGACAATTGACCACCATATTTGGAGAACATATAGACCGCGAATTTTGAACTGACAAGGCGCGAAATTTTTCTTGTTTTCAAATAATTATTTTCTGTAAATTTCAATACAGATTGTCAAATTAAACCAGCGATAACTAAACACTCAGACCTTTATCACTTTGTGTCGAGTCCTCACCCCGAAGGAGTCAATAGTGGCCGTTTTTATGCTAGAGACGTTAAAGTCGTCTAGACGTATTCAACGTCTCAGGCGTAAGGTAAGGTAAGTCGTCTGGTATAAAAACGAGACGTATTCAAGTAGACGACCAAATAGCAAAAAAAAACAAGATTTTCTAAGTTATAACATAGAGGGCAAAATTACTGAATGCTGATTGGTTGAGACAGAGGGCATTGATTCCTGGTAGAATTAAGGATAAATTTCACTTGTATTTTCAAAGTATTCACAAATTGCCCTCGTCGCCGCACGGATCGCGCAATTTTGTGGAAACTTTGAAAATACGCGTGAAAATTTGTCCTTATTCTACTCGGCCTCATGCGATTACATATACAAAAAGACTGGGTTCTATCCTCAGAAGACACTAGACACGACTAAACTCGGCGGGAAATCAATTAAAGTCTGCAAAACGACAAACCCACCTACATGTAAACATGGCAAAGACTTTCTTGCTTCGCGGCTTCTGAAGTCTTGTTCTTAACGTCTTCGAAATATAAAAGACGTGGAAACATGGAAAAGCAAATGCTTTTAAGAAGGCAAAATCAGTCAAGGAAGCCGTTTTTGGAAGAAGCACTTCTTATGTGTCTTGTCCAACACGAGAAAGGAAGAAAAGCAGCGGAGATGAACAGAGGGATTCTTCGTGGTGGAGAAACGGCTACCTAAATTGGAACGGTAATTCGCTTTAGGGCTAAATTTGTCCCCGTTAAGGGCGTCTCGTTTTTATACTAGACGACCGTTTAACGTCTCAGACGTTCAAGTCGCACTTAACAGAAGATGCTAATAATATCCCCAGACGTTAAAGTGGTCTGATTTATATTCCGTTTTCATATTAGAGGTTAATAAGTGCGACGTTCAGTCGCACTTAACAGAAGACGTTAATATCGTCAGACGTTAAAGTCGTCTGACTTATATTCCCTTTTTTATATTCCCTTTTTTATCTCGAGCCGATATTAACGTCCAAGACGACATTAACGTCTCTAGCATAAAAACGGCCAATAGCCTTTTAAGACGATTGGAGAGAAGTCACATACGGCTGATGACGGCCGGATAAACAGTCTCTCTCGTTAGAATAAGGAGAAAACATATTACTGAATTCTGTTTTTTCTTGGTTTTCGTCTAGCCACAATGTTTTAGCAAGAGTTGAAGGATCCGTTAGGCTGTTTAATGCACGTGCTCAAGATGACGAATTTTATTACACTGGATGAAGAATTTACAACCACAAATCGAACTACTGAGACGTTTTCTCCGTTCACTCCAACCTGAAAAACATCGAATTCTCACGAAAACTGACTGTGAACCATTCTGGCCCCAGTTGTTCAAAAGTTGGATAGCGTTATCCATCGGAAGAGTTGAAGGATCCGTTAGGCTGTTTAATGCACGTGCTCAAGATGACGAATTTTATTACACTGGATGAAGAATTTACAACCACAAATCGAACTACTGAGACGTTTTCTCCGTTCACTCCAACCTGAAAAACATCGAATTCTCACGAAAACTGACTGTGAACCATTCTGGCCCCAGTTGTTCAAAAGTTGGATAGCGTTATCCATCGGATAAATCATTATCCAGTGGATAAGTGTTAGGGAAACCAATTGTATTATCCACTGGATAGTGGTTTATCCAGTGGATAGCACTATCCAACTTTTGAACAACTGGGGCCTGATTGTTAAATTTGTGAACGAAATTGGCGTTTATGAACAGTTTTCATTTCATATTTTTTTCGCTTTTTTGATGATTTTTTTTACAATGCATTTTAGCTACTTGTTTACGATTTTTTGCAATGTGAAAAAGGGGCATAACAGTGAAGTGGTAATTTTCCAACGTTTCGGCAGCACTGCCTTAATCAGGTATGAAGGCAGTGTTGCCGAAACGTTGGAAATTAGACAAATTAAGTTGAACATTGCAGCGTTAAATTACCCCCTTTTTTCACATTACCGTGAGACGCTGCACAGGAAATCTTTGCCAAAATGATTTTTTGTACCCTGATCGCGTAATAAGATTTGTCGTCTGCGCGTGCATTTTCATAGACAGTTGTTTATCTCAAGGTCCGTTTACACGCGCGATTTTTGATGTGATTTTGGTCGCGCTCTCCAAATGAATGCAACTTTTGTCTCAAGTGTAAACTAGTGGCGATTTCGCTGCAATTAAGGGGTGTGACGTTTGCCTCAATTTCCAGCAAATCGCAAATTGCATCAAGTTTCGAGCATGTTCGAAACAAGTGCGATATCGCGGCGACAAATCGCACAGAAATCGACGCTAGTTTACACGCCGATGTACAGGTGACGCAACTTGAGCGCGACAAAAATTGCATTGAAAAGTGTGACAAAAGTTGCATCAAAAATCGCATGTGTAAACGGGCCTTTATAGAGCGCGGCGCCACTATAGCTAATAAAAGTAACGAAAGCCAACTCGAGCTTAAGGCCCGTTTACACGTGCGATTTTTGGTGCAATTTTTGTCGCGCTCCCCAATTTTTATCGCGAACTCGAGCGCGACAAAAATTGCACTGAAAAGTGCGACAAAAATTGCACAAAATATCGCATGTGTAAACGGGCCTTTACGGATCCGCGCGCTACAGCTGAGTTTCCTAGAAACTTTTACCTCCTGTTACTGTACGACAGTTTGCTAGATTTCCCTATCTTTTCCTAAATTTGAGGACCTTCACAGTTTTTCCAGCCAATGACATTTTGATTTTCCACCGTTGGAAAAACTTGTTTAAGTTATCATGACGCAGTCATAAGCAATCCGTTGCGTCATCCAGATTTTGACGTAAACAATGACCGTTGTGTCGTGGTTAGTGCCAAGGAAACAAGTTTCCAATGACAACATGGGTAGATGTTTTCAGCGACATTTCGCGAGCATAAATTTATCCTATGTTTTACCTTCTTTATATCCAAAGTTGTGTTGCTCGTTTCGGCAGAAAGTACCTGAACACGCAGCTGACAGCTACACTACACTCGAAAGGAAAGAGAAAATGAAATTGGAAAGTTTGTCTCGCAACAGAATACTGAATCTGTCATCATTTCGGTGAAATATCCGGTCGGGAGACCTTAATCACCTCAGAAATTTGGATTTAATTGTGATGAAAACCGGAGTTATCTTAAGCAAAATGTACGAAGTATATGATGATGGTTCATGGTGGTCTTTGTCGATTGTTCTTCTTCTCCTCAACATTTGCTTTGGTTAGAGGGTGTAAAAGAGAAGAAGGAAAGTCGATAAAGACCACTAAAAATGACATCAGTCAGAATCCAGGAAGGTTGCTATTACTGGCTGTCCTCAGATGCAATCACAGAAATCTCTGATGTACTGACTGATGGCTTTCTCGGGATTAATAGGCGTCTCTGTTGTATGCACGTATAAGAGCTAGGGATGAGACCAGCTCAGCTGATAGCATAATAAAATAGTAGATTTGATGTACGTTTTCACTCTTCTCGTGTTGCTGAATGATCTCCGTGGTGCTGCAATGGACCCTGGGATGGCTACGAGAATGGTGAGCACAGTGGTGACATTCGGGTAAAGGCCTGAGGCAAGTTCCTGTATCCTCTAGGTTCTTCGCTTTCTCTCCATAGGCAAGCGCCCAATTTCGCTTTCCACCGTAGGATCTCATTGCCGGCGACTTTCTTTCACTTATAGTAGGTATATTGTGTATCTTTTTCGTGGTATCTCTGTCGAGCGCTTCGGCTGGGCAAGTATAAGGTATTGATCCTCGAACCGGTCATACTGTTTAACCAACCAGTCATTGTGCTCTGGGATGAGATGGTTGCCAGGAGGCACGTCAGGGGAGAGGACTTAGCACCACTGATACTGCTGTGACGTAGCAGGCTCCTTTCGCTCACTGGGGTCGATATATCGTAACCTTCTATCAGCCAACTCCTTTTTTTTTCCACGCTCAATCAGTCCGCTTTTTTCTTGATACGATTATCACTACCCTTGACTCACTGGCTGCCTCAAGAGTGAGGTCAACAGATTGACCTTGGAGCATTGTCGACAGTGCGCCTGTATTTGAAAGGACATGCTCTGTGGCACAAAAGCAATGACTGAGCCGACGAACTGCTGCTGTTGGAGCACAGATAACCTCTCGCCTTTTGGCGTCATCATCCCATGCACAGCTCTTAGGGCCTTGAAAAGCTGTGCTTTTTGTTCAAGAAGTGAGCTTTACAGTGGATATTAAATGAACTGATGAATAGAAAGCAACGAAAACAGAAGAATTCATAGCTTTTCGGCTACTAAAAACAAACATTTTGGAAATTCGTTGGCTTGAAGGCTAGCTACGCCCCTGATCGAGCTTTATTGGACTGCGCGCAGCTGCGCTAGTGAAAGAACCTTAAGAGGAACACTTATCGCTGTTATTCGGATACCGAGGAGAGCGCAATGAACGTCCTTGCCCGAGCTCGATATCCTCGTAACGGAGGTGATAATAAGAAGTGTTTCAAGCAGTATTGGCGGCCATTGGGTAACCCATTCTCTGTAGCATAGAGCAACTGGATGGGATGCTGGTCTATTGCAACTTCAGTTACACTCAGCATTTTGTTACGTTACGTAACACATAACATAACATAACATAACATGGCGTAACATAACGTATCGTAACATAACATAACATGACATAACATAACATAACATAACATAACAACATAACATAACATAACACAACATAGCATAACATAACACAACAACATAACATAACATAACATAACACAACAACATAACACAACGTAACGTAACATAACACAGCATAACATAACGTAACATAACTTAGCAGCATAACATAACATAACATAACATAACACAACAAAATAACATAACACAACGTAACGTAACATAACATAGCACAACAGAACCGTAACATAACATAACAGCATAACATAACAAAGCAGAACATAACACAACACACACAACAACATAACATAACATAACAACATAACATAGCATAACATAATATAACATCACATCACATCACATCACAACATAACATAACATAACATAACATAACAAGGTCTAGTATCACCAATCTTTTTTTTTCTAAATCTTGAGAGACCGTAATATATTTTGCACCCTGAGGGGAGGGAGAACAACGGTGGGGTCTAATGCCCCTGGGGCTTTTTACTTGCTCAGGAAGAACAGAACAACATAATATATGCACACTTCCTCAAAAGGGGAAATCGCCAGGTTATCTTAATGTAAAAAACAGTTTCGCAAAGAAGATGCGTCTCAAACAGCTTGCAGGCAGTAGTCATGCGTAGCTTAGGCGCGGCCGGGAAAATAATTCTCCCAATTAAACAATAGAGTTCTTCTGTCGAAGGCACTATTTTGTGACAGGTTGCCTCAGAAAATTTGATGTTCACAGCAAATATCAGCCCGAGAACATAGTTCAAGGGCTATATGAAGTTTGAACATGAAATTTCCGAGGGAACCTATCACACATAGGGCCTGAGACACGGACTCTATTATTTTTATCGTACGACGCTAAGTTCTGAGCGAAAATTGCCAAAAACGGGCACTACGCGCTGATAGGCGCCCGCTGAGGAGAGACACTATCGCATCACGTGATCGATTTCGACCAACGAGAGCAGGCCAAAATTTTGCATTGTACTACAAGCGAAAATACGATTTCCCTTAACTTTGCTGGCAGCCATTTGTACACTTGGGCGGTGGGAGAAGGAGAGTGAGTGTGTAAATCTAAAAGGGGCTACGTAAGTTAGGTTTAGTGACACTTTGAAAAGCCAAAAGTCACATTAACGAAAACCTAAATATAATGGCCCAGTTCAAAGATACCATACTAATGTGGTGAAACTATTAGTTTCTTTGGGCACGGACGACCAGGATGGAAATGGATTACAACTTGAAAGCGTTGCGCGATGTGCTTGTGCCTTACAAAAATCGCTGAAAACGTACCATGGTTTTGCTCCCCTTGCGAAACTCCAGGAAAAAAACTGTGAACTCTCGAGCTGCCTCCTTTTATCGCTAGCAAGGCCGTAGCCAGTATGAGGCAAACCGAGGCACTTGCCTCAGCCATTTTTTTCGTTTAACACCCTAAATACCTAGGAAGAGAATTTAACCATAATTGTTTTCTGGCTACGGCCCTGCTCTACCTCTCTCCACAGAAGAGGTAAAACTGAAAAATATTACACTGAATTCCCCGAGCAAACTCGGTCTTTCTAACAGCAGAAAGATTTTGTTTTCTTGAGGAATGAGGTGTTTCCGGAGATAAAAATAAAAACCGAAAGAACAGTGTAGCTTCTACATCTAAAGCAAAAATGACATTTTACAAGCAATCAAAGCTGAATATGATTGTTGAGCATTCCGCTTTATTTTCATTATTTGATTACAAAAAAAGAAAATTAACGCTTTTAAAGCCTAACCAGTCTTAAAATAACGTTTTCATAAACAGATTGTGCTCTTCCCTCACTCAAACGGCTGCAACATCATCCAACACTGTTAAAAATAACTTTGTTGTACGACGTTGCAGGTGTTGTTTACACAACACAAAAAACAAAACAAAAAGAACAAAAAGAAACGCTGAATCAACATCATTCAGAAAAATTTAAGAGGGTGGCCAAACGCATTTAACATGCTGAATTCAACAATGTTGAACGGTGTCGCATGGAAATGACGAGCACCTTTGGCCGAGGTCTAATTCAGACACTTTATGCTTTAGCAGAGTTAAGGAGGTCATAATTCAGGGTCTGGAAGGGGGGATCCTGATCCCGCATTCCCGCTCCTTTTTCACGAGAATCCCGCATCCCGCTTTTTCTTTCCAAAAGCTAATAAATTCAAGATGTAGATTGGCCCTTTCAACTGATATTTTGCGCTCGCCTGGTTGATTCGCTTTTGCCGCTACAACGTTTACTTAGGTCGTGGCGATTTCCCGAATTCCCGACAGACAAGCAAAAAATCTCGCATCCCGTACCCAAATTTTGGCGAATCCCGCTTCCCTGGTGGCAGTCAAATCCCGAATCCCGTCAAGATATTTAGCGTTTTCCCGAATCCCGCACCGTATTTTGGCCAAATCCCGGATCCCGAGAATACCCTTCCAGACCCTGTAATTGTTTCAGAAGTACAGCCGAGGTTCTTCTGAGTGCGAACCAGACCCGTTCCCAGTCCCTACAAGAGAAATAATGTCAGATGAGGGTTACGAGGGATACTGGGAAGGACAATTTCGCTCGGCCTTTCCTTGATGCAGTGTTCTCATCAAATCCTTTGCACAAGCGACTGGGAGCTAGTCTGAGCGTGTACACCTCTCATACGTTACCAGACGAACCCTTCGTAAGCGAACATGAGAGGTTTCAAATATTAATAGTAATTTGATTGACATCACGGGTAGTCGCTTAAGAGGGGTTCGACGACATGGCATTATTATCAGTTTAACTAAAAAAAAAATAGTTGGGTGCAAGCCGAGGAAACCTTCATCGCAGAAACCATTCTTAATAACAAAAAAACCTAAGCAAATTAAACGTCCAAATCTGATTCTAATCTCTACTGTAGTATAGATCACCCACGTTATATACTTTTCTATAATTACATGAATATTTTGTTCTCTCCATTAAACATATGCAGAACCTTTAAAAAAGCAAACATTCCAAACTGATGGGAAATTTTGTTTGCATTTCGCCTGGTTCAATGCTTGAAGAAACATTTGACTAACACGTACAGTGGTATTTAAATCTCTACTGAATGACTGGGAAATCGAGAGCTCCCAGATAACGTGACCCATCTGTGACAATTTTCTGTTTTGCACAACGGCATATAACATTAACAGTTACTTTCCTTCAACGTTCACCTGTCATTTCTTGACCGAAAAAATGGCAACATTTTACAGTTTCCAAACGGTGAATAATTAAATAGATGCATTTTTCTCTTTATGTTTTACCAGAGTCATTCTCTCAGTTTCCCATAACGACCTGCGTGCCTTGCCTTACTTATCCAATCTCTCCTCAACCCAAAATCAAATAAAAAAAGAATGCCTGCGAGTCAGACCTCATACCACAGTTGCTTTTTTGTTTTTCGTTTTATAATACAATCTCGTACGAGGGGCCCTTTTCTCGAAACTCCCCCCAGAACTTACAGGCCCGAAAACTATTTAACGAGAAAGAGAGTAAAAGAAAATTTTTAAGTTTTTTGTTTTGTTTTAATTTTAAGAAACAAATTAGCAATCCAATCGATTAGCGCTTTTTAGCAGAAAAAATCAAGCGACTGGTTAAACAATAAAAAAACTGGTTGGATTCAAGCAAATTATCGGCTACTTCTTTAAATTTACACTAACCAAAATGTTAGTTTCTTCAACTAGCCTTTTTCACGAGTATATCGTTCAGAAAATCGTGGCACCTTGCATAATGCGAACGCTGGTCGTTTTCTAGCAATATTCAACCAAACAATAAATTGCGGCCTACTGCTGAGGCAAAACAGTAATCAGTGTTTCATTTTAAACGTTGGACGCTTTGTGAACCTGACAACGTAACAGGTTGTTTCGGATAACGAAAAACGCAAGTGTCCGCCATCTTGGAGTGGGTCCAAAAAAAAAATTAGCTCGGGCCGGTAGGTTATCGAGAGCTCTGAGAGACGGGCCTAGCCTACAACATGTTTTGTTTCTGACCGAGTTAGGCAAGCACTGAATATACTTGAGTGGTATGCCGTGGAAAAGACAAGTAACTCCATTTTTCAGTCAACACAAGGACACAAAAATAACCCCACCTAGTCGGGTATGGCATATTCCCGACTGACATACATTGGAACAAAAAGTACATTGTTAAGCAAAAACTGTTTGCCCCCGCCCATGCAGTGATTACGAAAAAATCGGCTTTTAGCTTTTCTGATTGGTTGCATTTTTACCACATTCACAATATATTCTGGTTTCTTTGCAGAGGTCGCCGTCGATAAAAGGTAAAAGAATTACGTGACACATTCATATGGCCACGCAATGCTTTTTCATATCGTCGCAAAACAGACGTCCACAATCTGATTGAAGGGCCTGTTTTACAACAAGAGATAACCAAGGAAGGTAAGATTGTCACTGTCAGTCACGGATAGATTAAAGGCCGAACATTTCGTCATCAGCTTCATTTTCCATCTGCATCTGTCTTTGTCTTGGTCGGCTCGCGCCTGACTTTGCACTGCCACCCCGCTGACCACCTGCTGCTGCTCGATCAGCAAGGAACTTGTCGAACTCTAAAAAAATCGTGACAAAGGGGATTAAGTATCTACAAATGCACAACAAACTCATCAGAAGTTTCACTCCTTGTCGTCATGTCATCACAGACACTTTACCGTCATCAACACTATCATTAAATATATCATCACCGTCATTATCATCAATCATTATCATCAATCATCATCGTCATCATCGTCGTCGTCGTCGTCGACGTCGTCGTCGTCGTCGTCATCACTACCACTACCACAACCACCACCAATTGTACAGCATAAGAAATAGCATAACAGAAAATGACTGCCAAAGAGCAATCATACATACACGTCTTCAGGATTTCATCCATAGACTTTCAACATACCAATCTTACAGCATAACAAAGAGTGCCACAGTAAAGCAAAGGTTGTCATAAAGGCTTCAGAGAGATCCCATCTATCAGGATGCTCCAATTTTCTTTTTTTCTTGTTGATTAGGGTTCTTGTTACTTAAAATCTCACTGCTTTTACAATTTTGCAATAAGAAACAAAAACATAGGCGCGCCGAGCCAATGACGTTTTGTTCCGCAATACGGTGAAATTTATGAACACAACCTATGGGTCTCACTGTTGTGTGGCACCCTCCAAATTCCCCGACAACTTGCGGCTAATGTAACATGTCTTCGCCAGAGCAAGGAATCAACATATCCAGTCATAATAAAACAGGGTAACGAGCAGCG
Source organism: Siderastrea radians (assembly GCA_964017195.1). Taxonomy (NCBI): domain Eukaryota; kingdom Metazoa; phylum Cnidaria; class Anthozoa; order Scleractinia; family Rhizangiidae; genus Siderastrea; species Siderastrea radians. The sequence continues at coordinate 36,458,828 of OZ024891.1, read as the reverse complement.
TGACTACGTGACAGTTAATTATAGCGTGACGTTAGAATTGCGTGCGAATTTTAAAATAAAGCTCTTCGTTTCCCTTCTCTTCAAAGACAACATATCCTAACACGTCCGTTTCTTGCATTTTTTATGTATTCAACTCCTGATAGGCGTGAAAAAAACTTGAACTTGCGTTCATTTCGAGTCGTTTTAAGCGTTACATTCACAAGCAACTGTCGACTATGTAAATTTGTTCAACATACGCTTTGAACTATAAATAACCCGTAGTAAAGTTAGGTATCTTGTAAAGATTAATTGATCACCACTGTAACTTGGATTTTTAATACTAGTTTCATTCAAGTTTTTCAGTTTTGGGAATAGCTAGGAACAAGCCCCCGCAAATTCCGATTTTACTTTGTCTAATTTGCATAAGCGGGTTGAAATATGATACACGAAGTATAATTTGTGCGAAAGACGCAGATTCTCACAGTTCATCTATTTTTAGAACCCGTTTGTACTTAAAGTGTTTGTAGCCGGACAAATATTCAGCTTTGCTTTCAAACAGCACCGAAATATTTATATCCAGAATAAATAAATTGTATTAACCTTATGCAAAAAATTATCTTTCTTTTGTAATTCCACTAGAAAGCGAAAACAATTGTCCCCATCAAGCTGGTCGGAAGTCAAAATGTTCCTCTACGAAAACTAATAATTCCGCTTGGAAATTAATAAAGGAAATCAGAAACAACTTGTGCGTGAATTCACGCACTTAGTGGATCTCAAATTGTCGAGTCCGTCTTGTGTATAGCCTGAGAAGACAGCCGACGTCTCGCGAGGTCGCCACTTGAGCCCCCGCAAAACGACGTCTGAGAAACGAGCGCAGAAATTCCACTGCTGATGACACGTCACTACCCAGATCTAGGTAATGCTTTTGATCGGTTGAAACGAAATTCCCTCGCGTTTCAACCAATCAGAAGCACTACCTAGATCTGGGTAGTGACACGTCATCAGTATGGAATTTCTGTGCTCGTTACTCAGACGTCGTTTTGCGAGGGCTCATGTGGCGACCTCGCGAGAAGTCGGCTGTTTTCTCAGGCTATCTTGTGTATAATTTCTGATGTGTTTGCTGCTGTGAAAATTTGTAAGTAAACGCAGGACTACATCGCGAATTAAATCCTGCCAGACCTGAAGTATACAAAACAGCGCATTCGGAGTAACATTTAAGAGTTCCTGTTGATCGCAAAACACTTCAAAGCCCGGGGGTCGTACTCCCATAGTTTAAGCTGCATGGGCACGTGCCGCTAATAAGAAGGGTTTCAGTGTCCGGGTGGCACACCCCCATCCAACATCTCACAGAATCTCCCCCCGGCCTCACAGACGAAGACAGATACCGTATACCGTACATCGTATATCGGACAGCGTTATTCTTTTAGCCTTTGACATTAGCCATGACGTCACTTTCGTGACGTCACTGGCTAAAAACGACACTAACTCTGGTAGTCGACGTAAAATAACGCCACTATTTAAATGGCCTATTATCACAATCATGACTGTCAGATCAATGGCACAAACCTGAACTACTTAAGGTTTCTCCCTCACCACCCTGCTGGTCAGCTGCTGCTTCTGCTTTGGCCTGCAAAACAAAAAAACAATGTTTGGCAAGTACTATAGCGTAGGAGGATTAGAGGTGACTTTCTTCCTTCCAAGGCAATGTTGCAGAGATAAAAGTAAACGTTTCCCTAACAGGACGATAACAGTGTTTGGCTGTGCATGATATGGCCCAGAAATCTAGGAAGGCTGTGGAATTTGCGTACGTAATGTTTGGAATAATAATCTTTTTGCATAAATTTGCATTACGAACGCAACTGGGTGCTTGTAGATGCTAGAACACAACCAGTTTCGCTAAAGACTGCTCAAAGACATGCGGGGTTACTGCTCAAATTTGTCTATGGCCCCAAGGTAATCCAACAGTTGCTCATGGCATAAATGAAGCAGGAAGATAGTTCAGAAAACACTCAGCTTGGAAGTCACAAAATTGTACTTACTACGTCACTCTCTGTTACGTTAAGCCATGCCTCAATGTCATCCATTGGACTATCGAGAAAAAAAAAGACAATAGCTTTAATTTTGAACACAAACAATTAACACTTTCCCTCTTTCTTCGAGAATAACGGGGAATCTGGTAGGTGTTTAACTTTCTTTCCTTTCCCTTCCAGTGTCTTTTCGCATCAGCCATATTGTATGTCATCACAAATCTGTTGCTTTACAAAAAAAAAAGGAGATTAGAAAGGGCAAAAAAGTATTACTTCTTACCTTGCTTCTTCTGTCTGCGAAAATAACAAAACAAACGAATCTTTAGGAGAAAACACAATGATATTGGGGGAGGGGGGTGAGGGGGAGTTACTCTCCTCTGTAAGATACACATACATTACATCTTAATGGATATCTGGAAACAGCCCAGGATTACTCAACAAAACATGCACTTTTGTGTCCTAAATGGTGGTACAAAGATTCACCAGGACACAAAAAGGGAAAAACTTGAGATGAAAAAAGGGTAATCTTTGTATTTTCACAACAGTTTACACTTGTAAAATCTCGCAGAATATTTTTCGCTTATTTTGCCGTTTTTGTGCATTATTCACTTTACTTTTTACTTTACTTACGTGTAGCAACACAGACAAGTTACTGATACAGGCAATACATACCTTTGGTTCTGTCTTGTTAATAGCCAGGGAGTTGGCAATTGTGCGATCAAGTGGCTCGCTATTATCAGAGTAAGTTGATCCACTGAAAAACGTAAAACAAAAAGCCTACATTAACCCTGTTCCGACTAGAGCGAAATCTGCCTGCACGAACTTTAAATATGCAAGCAAAAGCCACCACTTCTGTATAATTTATCTGGGAACAATAAGGTATGACATGCCATTGCTCATACAATTTTAATGTTGCCATAGCAACAGGAGTTTGACCGGCAGTTTTTTTTTTCAGAATTAATTTTTGTTTTACTTTCTTGCAGTAACATTTGCATTTTTAGATCATATTAGTGCTCTTCTGTGGGTTTCATTACTTGGACAATTTCAGTGGTTTTGGGGCATCTTGCAAAAACCAAAAAATATATATCTGGCAGAATCCAAGATGTTCACTGTTTGGAAGTCACAATATAATTCCCATGTGATATGATGTCATCAACTCATGTTGCAGACCTCAAGGGAAACCTTTTCGGAAACACTTTTAGTGTCATAGCTTTAATACCCTCAGATTTAGGGATGGGGGTCAGATCCCCCCTGGGGGCACAGAAGCTTAGAGAGCTTTAGCTTAGATAACTTTATTAATAAGTAAAATCATTGCAATCCCCGGGCTGGCTGAAGACCAAAGTAATAGTTAAAATGATAGTTAATAGTTAAAAATGATAAGGATACTAGCCCTTCATCAGAGGGAATCAGATTCGGAATCTCTATGACAAATGGCCAATGCTCGAAACGTCAGCCTTCGAATTTCTTACAGTGGCCAATTTACCTTACCAACTCAGTTGATACGCCCAATGTTTAATGAACAAGTCTTAAAGAACAATCTGTTTCTCATCTCTTTATTGGTGGGGGTGGATGGCTATTGACGACAAAGGGGCGTTTATTCAAGGTAGGGTGGTTGATCAAGGCTGGGCTCTTATTAGAGGAAATATCTACATCTACATCTACATCTACATTTTATTAAGTCGGTAGAATACATATGGATATCACACCAACTGTACAAAATAATGAAAATATTTCAGAGTATATTTAATACATAAAATTAAAATAGCAGAAAAGACACAATTAATACAAATCTAATAGATCTAATACCAGATTTACTCAAATAAGCGCCGCCCCCGAATAAGCGCCAACGTCCCCATGCGGCACTTATTTGAGGAATACCGTATAACTAAAAAACCACTACATAGCAACTCTAAAACAACATTGGAAATTTCTTTTCATCAAAAACAATGTTCTTCAGTTCAAAGTGATTTATACATGTATTTCACCGCTTGCCCATTAAGTTCTCCATCCAGAATTCTTGCAATACGTAGTTCTGTTGTGAAGGCTGTGAACATTGCTAGCACAACAAGCCCAACTTCTCTCTTCCTTTTTCCAGTTACTTGTGCAAGTAGTCTGTTTTCAGCGTTTTTTCTTTGCCGCGTCCAATTATTAAATAAGCGCCGCCCTCAAATAAGTGCCGCATTTGAGGCGTGAAAAAATTTAATAAGCACTGCGGCCCTTATTCGAGTAAACACGGTAATGTTAGTTAACTAGGTAATTATATAACTAAGACTTAGCTAACGAGTCTCAGCAATTTCAGTGGGTAAGCTATTCCAAAGTCTAATAGGCCTTTGAAAATGGTAATACTACTTTGACATAACTAACTTGAGGCTTTTATCTCACCCTTTTCTGCTTTCGTCAAATGTGCTTTTCCTTGACTGAGCAAACATGTCAAATTCATCATCTTGATCAGCAGTTGCAGGGGGGGATGTAACATCTGGTGACAACAAATGTAACACCATCAAACATTTGTAAGTTGCTGGGCAAAAATTACCACTGGGAGTGGTGGAACAACTAGTGGCATTTACCTCGTGGACATACAAGATACAGAAACCATTATTAAGTGAGTCAATGCTAAATAACATTAATATTAATTTCATTTGCAGGTCACTTCGGGAACTCCTCACATCGATGGAATTTCAAGTCTTGACATTTATGAAAAAACTGCAGAGCTCAAGAAAACAAGAGAAAAAAACAAGTTTTGATTGACAAGTTTCTGAGGAAGGATCTACATTGTACATGTAAGAATTAATTTTTGATCATCACCAACCAGTACATTTTCCTTTCCCATTTAACATTATGAGGTTTAGCCAGAAAGGCATCAAACCATCTTGTGTACACCTACCCATACGTTTAGAACAAATGCACCAAAAATGCCGTCAGGATGTCCAGACCTCCTTAAGAAGAGTCCCTTTCTGCACCACAAATCCTTCCATTTTGCAATAAGATATAACTAAATATGGAACACATAACACTAACTTACTACTTACTCAAAGCTTGCATTTTTGAAGTTACATTACTGACTGTGGGGGCCTGGGAAGGAACAGGCTGTTCATCATCAAAACTGATCAACGAATCTGAGGCTCTGAGGAATACAAATAAAAAAGAAATTAAGAGAAAGTAATCTTTCAACAGATACAGCAAACGGATATTTTTTTGCACTGACATTGAAAAAGTGTTGCTGTACAGACAAAAAGATGTACAATCACTACGAATGTATCACGGCAATCTATTAAAGATGGGGAAGTAGTTGAAAGGAGGGTTAGTATTCAAGATTTTAGCATCTGGGAAGTATCCTACAGACAGCTAATAATTTTAAGTAAAAACTTTATTACACATTTAAGCAATCATGCCTCAATGGCCGTTTTGCAATCTCTAGATAACAAGAAGGGAAGACTACTGACCACTGAATTTGGATATTTGAGGTACACTACAACTCCAGTTACATAAACCTCAAATATCCAAAGTCAGTGGGACCACAAAAAAATCAAGGGGCCTTATAATCAAGAAGAATATCAAGTATTTTCCTGAGTTAGGTCAAAACTGAAACATCATCAAACAAGATTTGCGCTGGCAATCATTTTGGTTACAGATATAGATAAGGCAGCCATCTGCCTGACATCATCTTTTCTGATTATGTTCTCACTGAGTTTTCATGCGGGAACAAGGGGAAACCAAAGCCTGTTTCAACAGATTACTTAATACATGTTTTCTGCTCAAGTTTGTTTCGTGACAACAGACAAAAATCTGGATAATTGAAAAGTTTGAATAGCCTGGGTCTGGATAATCAACGAGGTTTGACTATTATTAATATTATCATTAATATTATTATTATTATTATTATTGTTATTATTATTATTATTATTATTATTATTATTATTACAACTGATAAAAGCCTTACCCAGCTGCTGTTGCTGGCGCTGGTTGTGGTGCAGGTTGAGAGGCTGCGACAGGGATTGGGACTGGAGGCTAAATTAACAAGCAAACACAGGAAGGTGAAAAACAAAGTGGGATGAAACTAGACTCATGAAAAAAGCACGCAAGTGAGTGCAAAAATGACCTGCTGTGTGGAAACGTGATGTGCGTGTATTGCGTCGTCAGCTCAACATGCAAGTCATACTTCCAAATGGTAGGCAAAGTTTGCACTCGCTCGTGGTTCTTTTTGCATGACCACCATTGAGCAGAAAGAGAAACTGCCTGTAGTCTACCCTACAACCTCTTAATTCAATTGTACTAAAAGAATTTTTACATTTGCAGTTGCGAATGAGTTTGTTTTTTGAGACACTATGACGATCAATAGTATTGAAAAAAGTAACCATAAGATTCCTTGTTGAATGAGTCGTCAAATTCAGTTTCACTGTTATTAAAAGGTGCAGTAAAAGGAAATCCTTTATCCCTTTTCACCCTTGAGCATGTTACTGTGTCAGAGTTTTTTATTTTTTTTGTACATGTCCTTTTAAAACAGGGGACTTAACACCACCCTTGCTATCTTGAACTCCTGCTGTCTGAATTTCCATTTCCCTCATGAGTTTGAGCTAGATGAGGTACACTGCATTGCATTTGCATCACAACCAATCTGAAAACTCATCTCATAGTATCTTATTATAATCTCACCTTCACCGTTTGGGTGAATGGTGAAGACAGGGAAAGTGTGTATAGAGGAGGGGGTTGGGGGTTGGAGCAATAAGAAACTTTGTACTGAATCCAACAAACACATCTCACCCTGCTTCCTTCAGGCCAGGCTGTCGTAACCCTTCCAGCAGGCACTGGTGATGGTTCCACGGCTGCTGGTCTTGGTGGTTCTGCCGGAGCCTCGGACGGTTGGGCTTGCTGAGTTGTATTTTGCCTGAACCTCTCATATCGGTCATATCGAATAAAAACATTATTGAGGTCATCATTCACACTTAGAAGCAAACCTGTATGGAAATGAGAAATCTGTTACTTAGAAAATATAAATATAAATACTTCAAATATTTCAAAAGAAGTGACCCAGCATAATTCCCATCACAATAACAAGCAACATTTGGCTTTCGTGTAGAAATACTGTACAATAGTATTATCTGGCTACAGCGCTATCTTTCCCCTCAGTGTTAAACAGAACACTTTGGGTTGCCACAGCAGTGGTGAGGAATGGGGTATAGGCTGAACCTATGATTGACAGTTTGTCTAGTATGACTGCTAGGGTGGGAGGGGAAAGTAGACTTTTTGCTGGTGACATATTAAGTGACTGACCTTAACGTTTTGCTGCCTTATCAACTTGCACCTAATAGGTTTGGCAACACTAAACAAAAGCTTGGATTTTTAGTAAGAACTTTTCAACAATGAAACCCAAAACGTTTGATTCTATGTTGGCAACTATTCAAGGAAAAGGATTGTGCCTGGTACCTGAGGGAAGAATACTACGTAGGTGGACCAGAGTGCACAGGATATTATTATTAATTATTATTATTATTAATTATTATTATTATTATTATTATTATTATTGTTTATTTCCTTTTTTCTCAAATCAAGGAAGTTGAAAGAGGTTAGGAAAATTAATCAACTTTTCAAGAGAAAGATTTACTGACCTACTACTTCCTCATTGGCCACTCTTTGAATCAGCTCTAAAACTCGCTGTTGCATGGCTCTACATGTTCTATTTAATTCCTAAAGAAAACAAAAACATGTCATTACAAGGTTGCAAACATTCTTCTTTTCTTGACAGGACAAAATATAACACTTCATTGTTAACAACTAAATGTCTGACTTAGGCAGTGCCACTTTAGACAGAGAAAGAACCATCAATCAAGGTAGAATTTTATTCATTCAAAAAATGATTATAGTCATTGGCATTTAAAACAAATGTCCACACAGTCCAGATTTCATCCAAAAAGGGCGAATTTTGTTGCCGGTCTATTAACGTTGATTTATGGGTAGGGAAGGGGGAGAGGGTGGGATTACAATTGCACTGATAGTAGTTTTCATGGGTGCCTTTACGTGGTGGCGCACAATCTCACTCCTACCTTGTTCTAAATAAGGTGCATTATGAACACGAACATGGAAAATGTGCTAGTTATATAAATATCACTGACATTATGGCTCTCTATAGACTAACTGTGATTTGCAGCTCTGCTTCAAATTAAAGGGGTTATGTCATGAGGATTTTGGTATTTTAGGCCAATTCTGTGCTAAAATCATAACCTAGTGTCTCTTACTCATACAAAAAGCTATGAGGAAGACATCAAATGAATTTTGTCAGGGAGAGCTAAACCATAATAATTTTTGGTGATTTTTGAGAACATAGAATCAAAACGGCAGTTTTTTCAAGTTGCAATCCATTTCCATCCTTGCCATTGGTAGCAACAGAAGACAGGAAACAGTTTCAGTGGTGTGAGGTAGTCTTTTACAACAAAGCTAGACCATTATTGTTGGAATTCAATTAATGCCAAGACACTTTTTTGCTTTTTAAAAAGATACTGAAAATAACATGAAATAGTCCTTTTAAACAGGGATTAAACAGGACAATGCAAAATTTGGGTAATGTGTCCATCAAAACATGTTAAGCAAAAGTCACAAATATTGGTCCTTATTGTCTAGATCCTCTTGAAGTTCTATATATTTTATCTCTGCGTGGGTCAACCTTCTTCCCTCCTCCTTCTGGTTTCAATATCATTAAGATGCCCAAAAAACATTTTATTTTACCTGTAATAACTCCAAATCTCCTGCTTCCTCTTGTCCAGGCGTCATTTCAGTTAACATTTCTGACATGACATTAATGTTTCCATGGACAACGTCAAGCTCTGAACGTATCTTTCCCAGCTGTTCAGGGGTAGGTACCACAGGACCACCAGGTACTTGGGTGGGCTGTGGAGGAACAACTGCAGGCTGCAAAATGGGGAGAGACAGTGGTTACAAAAGGGTAAAGACTGGTTATTTCTACTGGAAAAACACTACCTCTTGCTGCATGACAACGATCACATTTCTACTGGACTTACAAGAAAAAGCATTCAATACAAAATGACACCATTGGTCACTTTACCTGGGGGGGAGGCGGTCTTGATGGCGTTGTTGCAGGTTGCTCTGGCTGTGTCTGATATCAAATCCAAACAAGGCTTATTAGACTGAACAACATGATTACCACATATTCTTCTACACAACAGTCAGTTGCCATTGATAATTATTTACCTCCATTTTCAGTGTTTCATGCACAGCAAGTATCTATCAAGGTAGACACTAGCAGTCAAACAATAGTTGCTACAGTGTATGCACTTTTCACTGAAAATAGGCACTTAGATGAAAATATCATTTAATTGACTCATAACAGGTTTTCAATCAATAATGTTATCTGTTGTACAAAATCCCTTGTTCTGTGTAGGCTTGAACAAAGAAACTACACTTGAAAAGGTAAGAATTACATTCTGAAGTTACTGGACTAGTACTTATTCTTACTCTTTCTGGCGTGTAGATCGGAGACAGTGTATCCAAGTTCTTGGCAGGAAATTCTATACCTGTAGTTCAACAAACACAGTAACAAATACTGTTATAGCAGCTAAAAAATAAACCTTTGGCACACACTGGACTTAATGGATTGGGCTGCATGTAGTTTTTAAATCAATTAAACCTGGGTGGAAAGAGAGAAAATTTTAAGTGTACAACAAAGGTAGCAACCAGGATTCAAATTATTCTGACTGATCTATGGTGATGTTCTGTTTGGATAAAATGACATGGTGGAACAAAATTCTAAAAATATTACGTAAGTGTAAGCAAAAGGAATATGTAAACTGATAGGAATTAAGTAATTTATGCAAAACAATTTACTAATGCTATATTTAATGCAACATTATGAACAAAAATTTTACACCTCCTAATTCTTTCAACCAAACTGTCAAGCCCAATGTACTCTGAGAAAACAAATTTTTTTATTTTTATTTTTTAGACATGTTACGGTAGTACAACTGCCTCGTCAGTATGAAATAAGGTACAGAACTGAATTGAAATCAATATAAAGCACTAATTGAAATTGCTAATGAAACAAACCTTGTGCTCTGAGAGATTCATAAGTCTCCATGACATGTGAGAGTTCAGGTGATCCACGGAAGGCATCAGCCCAGTCTTGGATTAGAGCAAGAATTTTATCCTGGACAACTTGTGGAGAATTACTCTGAAAAAACAAAAACAAACAAAAACAAATAAAACAAAAGAAATCAGCCAAGAATAAACAGCTCTCCTGTTGTTTTATTTGCTTCTTTTCTAAGCAAAAGTTAAAGGCTAATTCTTCGAATTTAAGCTCTCAGGTCAGGAAATAAATTCACAACTGTACTGTGCGCTAATGTTGAGCCAAACTGGAACAATTTAACTCTCAACCTCATATTGTAACTTATGCCCTTTTTCCACCGAGCCCTTCAATTTTTCAAGATATTATTATTCTCTCTCAAATAACCATCAGCTGATCATCTAATTGTCACACATCAGTAGAATTTCTGATGAAAAAAGGCAAAGATGGAATTAAATGGACATCAGACATGCACATTGTGGAGCATGATCCAGCAACTGCAGGGTGACTTTAGGATAGTGGTCATAGGCAAAAGGATACTAGATTTATGCCACCCTCACTAAAAAAAATCACATTATTATTATTATTATTATTATTATTATTATTATTATTAGAACACCTGTAATGAACCTACTATGATCAACATTAGTTCTTGTCTAACCACATTGTGTGGTTCCAGAAAATATCCATACCCCCACCACGGAGGGAATTTCACTTAGGGCCCCCCTCCTCCCCGGATTTTCCGTTTTTTGAAGTAAGCTGTAACCCCCCCATCCCTCTGGATTTTCCACAGTTTGTCAAACACCCCCCAACCCCTCTGGAAAGTTTCGTTCAAGAAGCGAGAGTGTTAAAAATGAAGCAACTGATCCAAATTTAAGTGAAGCTAAGCCGTTCCAATTATGGTAGGACGTGTTTATACTATTTATTAGCGTTTAAAATAACGTACATAGTCATAGCTTACCCATAACATATTATCTTACCAATACCAAACTGTTCTTCTCTACGTCAAACAGATATACTAGGTAGCTGTAAAATTACCTTGACAAAAGCATGTAAAACGTTCGTTTTAATTGAAGAATTCGCTTGAAAAGACGCAGTGTTGCTGATAAACGTTACTTCAACATGAACGCGATCATGAACAAAGAAAACGCACAATCAAAATTAAGGGGAAATGATCAAAATAGAAAGAATAACGAATACTGAGTTCTCTAAAGTCGTTACTCTGCATACCAGCCCTCAGTTAAGAGCCCGTTACTTGAAGGTGCAAGAGTAGCAAGAAAGCCCGTAAACGTATTTGGCGACACTTGTACTTCCCAATATATATTCTCGTTGCTAAGCTTAGTAAAACACGACTTCTACGAGTCAATGAGATCGCGCTTCGCTTGCCAGTTGCCACATAGGGAAGTTAAAAAGGACGGACTGATTGTTCGTAAACAACTCTTATAATTAACGTCAATCGCGAAGGTAAGCTTAAAATTTAGGTTCTTTAGACGACGCAGGCATTTCGTCCAAGGATCGTGGTCTCGATAAGTAAATGTAACCACTCCTGGTACATGTTGCTGTCTTCTCGAAGACTGGTAACGAGTAATGGCGGCTACTTCTACGCAACGACGATGTTTATTTCATTTCCGCCCCAATATCGCTTCCAAAGCGCCTTTGGGAGAAAGAATACCTGTTTTACATTTAACAAAAGTGTTTACTTAGCAGTTAAACTAATTTAATTCCACAATAAAGATCTACAAATTCGGTAAGTAGTAATTTTCGAACTTTATCTGCAGCTTACATCGGAATGAATCGAAGTTGACCCTCTGGAAAGCAATTTATCCGTTTAACCCCCCTCTCCTCTGGAATTTCCTGGGCTTTTGACCCCCCACCCCTCCGGAATTTCCAATTCCCTCCGTGGTGGGGGTATGGATATTTTCTGGAACCACACATTATGGAAATTAATTGTTCTGGACATTCCTTTGGAGGAGTAGTTAACATTTATTTGCATTTTTGGTTGGACCACAACTGGCAGGGCAAGGGCTGTGTTACTTTCAGGAATCACAAGAAATATCCCAAAATTAATATACATTACTTTCAGGTAGGCATTACTAAACAAAAAGACACTGAATGGTCTCAAGGAACACTTACCTTTGGATTTAAAATTTTTACAAGTTCATCAAGGAATTCTTTCTTGGCAAGAAGAACATGGAATCTGTGACCACAATTTTTCACACAAGTCTCAAGCACCTAAAATGTACAACACAAGAATTTGAAATACAGAAATTATATAAAAAATACAAAATTGTGGCTGCTATATCTTGGTCAAAACAACTGCAAATGTAGCCAGTTTTTTTCCTATGACTGTTACCCTCTTAACCCCTAATATCAACATGCTTATTCTCAATTCTAGCTTTCATAGCTATCTAATAGTAGATGTTAGGAGAATTTGTCTGAACATCAAGACAGTGATCATTTCCTTCATTTTTATCATCTGAAGGTTTGACCATGTAGTGACAAGGTAAGGAGAAGTTGGATAGCAATCATTATTGGGACTTAAAAGGTAAATACGACCCACTTTTTATGGCCCATTGGTTCTCGCAGTAATGGGGTTCCATTTGACAATACCTCTTTCAAGATGACATTTCATCAGCTACCACTGATTTTCCATAAAAGAATTACCAAATACAGTTCTAAGTAGGTAAAGTATAATCATCTGGGTGAGAGTGGTCTTGAGAAGGACTACAAACATTGACTGTCATCACATAGTCAATGTCATCACAAACAGTTCTTTTAGGAGTACTCTCACCCAAATGATACTTCACCAACTTATGATATGACTCCTGGGTTCAAACCATGTACAGTGAAATGCAATTCTGTCAATCATTTCTTACATGGGAGAAGTTCAGTGTCATTGCTGTTTAACTCATGCACAAAACACAACCTTATGAAATAGTTACATTTCATTAAAAGTCTAAGCTGAGAGTATCACAGCTATGTAATATTATTTTATAACCCTCAGAATTTTTGGTAAACATTATTCTTAAAAGGTTGAAACATCCATTTCACAACCCACTTTGTGTCTGTCAATTTTCAATTCATAAATATTTGAATGTTGTATGAAAAGCGTAATACAGCTTAAGGAAATGCTTGAGTATTAAGTCATGGAAAACGAGAAATCTCTTGAACGTCATGTGTTCTGAGTCATGTATACGTACTGTCAAAGTTAAGAGCACACTCTTGAAGTTCTTATTTCCTGCAAGCCTCTTCTTGAGAGCTTTGGCTGCATCTTTAGGCCTGCATTTAGAATCACATTTCAAGATTTAAAACAGTGATACTTGTTATAAATTATTAACGAATGTGTCTGCAGGAAATCTAGTTGTGGAACGCAGTGGAACGAGTGTAAAGCTCACGCTTAATTAGCTACCTTGACATCTCGATATGCCAGCGATTTTCAGATTTCGATACACTGAACTGAAAACAAATTGAAACGAAACTCACCCTTCTTCGGTTTCGTTGATGATATCGCAAATTTCAATGTTTGCGGCCCAGTCTTCCGATGGCAGGTTCCCATCAGTGGCTTTCTCTGAAAGGAAAACAGATGAAATTTTCAAATCGATCGTGAAAGCATGCATGATCTTGCAAAAGAACTTCGATTCGTCCCAACTCATGCAAATCGCAAAACGGACCAGTCTAAACAATTTTCAATTTCCAAACACTACCATTTCTCCAAAGACACAGAAATGATGAAAATAAGTTAAAATGTTAAATTATGATCACAAAATACCTATTCTTTGTCCCACTGGAGTGGAGAAAGGGTTCCCTCCGAACAGGGAAGCCATCTTGGAATCGCTTGCAGGAATGACGTCATGTTTTATTTATAGCTAGCCTCGATTTGGATCCTCCTGTCCAGGATCTCTCGTTCAATTTTGGCGCTTGTCCCAGTAGCACCCAAAATGGCGGACGAAATGAGGTAATATTTGGTCTTTGTGTTAACGTGTCTATTTTCCTACATTATTGGTGTTGTGGATTTCTCTTAACACTGCATTCATGATGACTTTAACCTTAGTTCTTCCTCGTACCGTTCATTCATGTCAAATGCCACGTTTACGGTTAGACTAGGATTAATACTTCGAGTCGATAATCTGCGATATAAGCTTAAAGCCTAATTTTGTCTGCTGTTAACCACGTAACCGTAAAATTTAATTTGTATCTTGATGTCAGTGATTAGATTATGATTCTTCATTGACAGCACAAAACGTTTAACTATGCCCAAGTTCTATTATGTTTAGACAGCCGTGATTTTTCATACGATTTATATCGTACTGTAAAAAGCTTGAGACTAAACTTTGATCTGCACTGCAATTAACAGTATTGTGTTCACTATAAATATCTTTTCTAAACAACTAGCTTTGTGTTGGCTCGGTAACCAGTTCCATGGATCCTAAAATGAAATTTGACTAATAAAAAATCATTGGGTTGAACATGTGGCTTTATTAGGTAGGCTACCTCATCTTGTGTAGTAATGTGGCTCTGTATATGTCATTCTTAAATACTATACAAACTTCCCTTCGTTTTCTCCGGAATATTGGAGCAAAAAGTCAAACAGGCATGCTCAGAAATCAGTACCACAATTGAACCTGAGATGCACCAGGGGGAATCTAGACCCATTCTGCCTCATCAGTTTCTATGCAATGTCTTTTTTCTTTCTTTCTTTCTTTCTTTTTTTATGCGGAGTTTGCTCAGATTGCTAAGACCCATTTTGTATTGTTTCTATTCAGTGACGACATCTGCGAGGGAGGCTGTGTCATCATCCATGAAATTTATGATTCTGAGGATGCACATGAACAGTTTGAAGCAGATTTAGAGCGAGCCCTGGAATCACAATGTGGTATGATTGTGATTGAACCAACTGCAATTGGAGAGGAGACAGCCCGCTGGATCCAAGTAGGAAATTGTTTACACAAGACTGCAGTTATAGCTGGACTTGGTTGTTTTGTGAGTCCTTGGGTGCTACCCAAAACTTTTAACGAGCCCATCAGCCTGGTTTGTGGAGGAGTTAGCTTTTTGTGTGCAGCATTGTATGGCGTATCATGGCAGTTTGATCCCTGCTGTCAGTATCAAGTTGAATATGACACTAGAAAGTTGGCAAAGTTACCACTTGGGAGCTTGACATCATCTTCACCGATTGTCCTTGTCAGAAAAGATGATAAGTATCGTAAGAGACTTCAGAACTTGGTGGCTGGTTCCGCTTTTATTTATTGCAGTTGGAAGATTTACAAGTGGTATTTTGGTTGATAGAGCTTGTTTATGGCATGATTCTTCGGGTGATATGACGTTTATGTTGCGTGACATGTTGGTTAGTGTGTCATTCATAAGGCTTGATAATTGGGTGGTGTGCATTATGGTTCGACAGAATGTCAGAGGAATCAATTGAGTTTATCAATGAATGACAATTGGTGATGTGGTATTATTGTCAAGACTATGTGGAATTTGTTTAACAGTTATTGTGTGTTGAGTTGGGGATACATTTGCAGCATTTATGTATTGGTTTAATACAGTATACTTTGACAGACTTAAGACCTATTCAATTAAAATATTCTGGAATAAGATTGTAAACAGAATTTACCTTGAGATCATATATATTACTTTTTATTTATACATTTGAGCAGTCATGCGTGCTTCTTTTTCCTGAGACAATATTGACCATTGGTCCCAGATGTCCCTTGAAATGAGCAAAGGGTTTAATTAGTTTCTTTATTACACCCATTTTGAAATCACTGGTGATCCTTGCAATCTTATTGGCTCTCAATAGTGCGATTTATTCCCGAATTGCACTATTTTTTGCTCTAGGTTGGTAGCTAAATTGCATCATTTTTTTAGCCAATGAAAATGAAATAATACTATCAATCACATTTCATGGCTTAATCGCATAAGCCAATCAGATTGCATAAAAATATAAGGCAAAAAAAGTCATTGTGGGGGGGGGGGGGATTTTGCAATTTCGGCTTTACCTCGGTGTAAGAATCTGTGAATCTCAGGGATGACATAAAACAAAGGAAACAAGACATCTTTTAGTTTAAACAATAGCGTACAGACAAAAACCTGTGTGATTTCAAAATGGGTGTAATAAAGTGGTAATTGAACTTCGTGTCGTGCAATTTTGGTCTGAAATCATACTTGTGATTTCAAATCAAACTTGTGCTGCATGCTCGTTTGATTTGGAAATCACGCGTACGATTTCAGACCAAATTGCACTCCACTCAGTTCAATTAACATTATAAAGAAACTGTGTTGCTGCATTGGAGGGGAAGTGAAACAGGAAAATCTGGATTTATCAACTGAGGTGAAAAGGTAATTGACCACCACAAAGCAATTCAAAAGCTGACATTTCAAGTGTTAGGCCTTTGTCAGAGTGAGTCCTGCAGACAAAGAGCTAATGCTTGAGGCTGAAGGCAACAGTAAAGCAGGCTAGTTTTCAAGCCATTTTAAAGGGTGGATCTGGAGTGGATAACACCATAACCTGCAATCAGGCAGCTTTAAGCAGTGCTCCTCTATTTTTACATGGGTTGCATTTGTTACTGTAGGAGTTGTCTTATCAAGTGAAACAAAAAATAGTGTCTGAATGCATGGTAATAATATTCACTTGTAAGAAGTAAATGCCAATACAAGGGAATGGGGAATTGTAGTAATCTTACTGACTTCTTATTCCAGAATGTGTTCAATCAAATGCAATCAGAATGTTGGTAATCATGTCCCATTACCATCAGAAATCAAATGTATAGATTAGTTTTCTTTCACCCTTCAACTTGCCAGAGTCAAACTCTAACCTAGCCTCCAATGCAAACGTCCTTACTGCTTGACACGCAATCCATTTCTTCCCCAAGAATGCCTGCTAAACAGAGCCGAGAAATGCATTCACCAATCACAAACCATTTGCAGGTTTTTGTAAAATGAAAGTTGACCTTATCGTCACCAATATTGAATTCTAGTAAGTTGCGATGTTGCGTCACTCTGTTGTTTTCTTATCTGTTTATTTTGATCTCCAGATTTCATTTCAGTTGAACCATGGAAATAACTAAAGTGCAAGCTTTTAAGTGAATTGTTTAGTTTTGAAATCACTTCATGCAAAGCTGAGAAAATATTTTTCAAGAGAGCATTGTCCAATTCAAAACTTGTACATGACCAATGCTCTCAGCAGGAGTCAGTGTGAATTACAGAAAAACAATGATTGGTCCTTTGGGTTAACTGCACAGCATGTCAGAATGCATATAACGGCTCTGTTTAAAAGCAGACATTGGGGGAGGAGTGTGTGAAAAGCCCAAAGAATATCTGCATGGGAGGCTAGCTCTAACCCTTTAAGCCCCAATACAAACCAGTATCTAACTTCTCTTTATAATATCATCACATGACCAAACATTCAGGTTATGAGAATGAAAGAAATGATCACCAAAGATTGAATGACTAGGTTAATTTTTATACAATTTCTCCCAACTTGCACCAGGTGGAGGTCGTTGAGGAGAATAATAATTTATTATGCATGTCAATATTGGGGCTTAGAGGGTTTAGTTAGTTAATCAAAGTATTTCATTCAACTGTGAATGTACTCCAACAGTGTAACATTCAACTGTCTTTAGATGTTTTTGTGGGTGGGTGGGGGGGGGGGGTGGGTGCATTATTGGGATTTCTTCACAATTTACTTTGATTTTTTGCTACTCTTGGGGGTGGAAGGGTCAAGAAAGAATTTTAATAAACATTGAGTGATTGAAGCACTTTGTATACACACATTAAAGCATTAATGGTTAGTAAACCATCTCTGTGTCTCTTAAACATTTGTAGGTTGCAAGCTTAGGCTGTGCGCTAAATGGAATTCCATAAACTTGCATTGATTTTATGTTGTGTCACATGCCAAAGAGTTTGCTAATAATGATTTTAAGAAGTGTAAATAAAGTGAATTTGTCATGTCTGTGCAACATTTTTCTTGCTACAAAAAGCTCACGAGTCAAGAGAGAATGCCAGTATTAGTATCTCAGAAATTTCTGTTACAGTTGAGTCTCTCTATGCACCCACTTGTCAGCACTCCACTCAAATTCCAACTTTGATTTGAGCTATTTGAACTGCCAATTTGTGACCACTAATAAGATATTGCACTTCATTCTGGTTCTATGTCAGTTTGTGGGTTGCTTAAAGAAAATAAACCTCTGAAACTAGCAAAAGTAAGAAATCAAAACAATCCCCTGTGGTTTGAACTCTTGTTAGAAACTACTTCCCGCAAGCAAACAGTTAGGGTTGACATTTTGGGTGGTTGCTAATGCAAGGTTCAATTGTATAAAAGCAACAGATGCCTATTGCAAATTACTATCTGGAGCTGTTAAAAAAGGTGAAATTGCACTTTGGGCCTACGAGGTAGCAGCACAAGGCCAGAACTTGATAGCAAGAAGTAACCCCCCCCCCCCACCCAGGGTCACGCCCACTACTTTTTCGTCAGTACCCATTTACATCCAGGTGCAGAGAGACAAGGTGAACCAAACTTTCTTGCTACAAAAACAACACAACGATACAGAGACTAACATGGCCTTAAATCACCAACACTCTTATTTGCCTAATCAAAAGTTCTATGCAGTAACCCCTGCACAATCACACCTTCACACAATGTATGATCATTGAAATCATTAGACATCTGTTTCATGGAGGTTCCAAAACAGCTCATAAATCATGGGGGTGAGGAGGGGGTGGGGCTACTCCTAGGAATTTTGGGTGGTGGTTTGTACACCTCTGTCTGACCACTACTTTTGCTTATTTGCAATACGGGTAACTTGCCACGCCTTGTGTTCACTTTGATCATTACAAGTTCAAACTCACATGCAAGTTTTCCACCATTTCCTCCCCAACACAACTGGACACAAGTTGGTCTTAGTACTGTCTTCTTTAGATGGACTCATGCTCAAGAATGGTGCCCTAGCAGACTTTCCTAAAAGACCAAGAGCGCTTTACTATAGTAAAAGATATGTTTAGAGTCTGTTTAGCCATCCACAAAAAAAATCTGTTTGCGCAAGTTGGCATTTCCAAACTGGCATTGACTAGTGTGTCTACTTTCCCTCAGCTTTAAGAAGGGAGGAAGGGCAAGTATTAAAATCCATGTTGAAAGGTAAGATCAAATATCACGATACCAGTCGAGAAATCCAACTGGTGCAGAATAGAAAAAAAAATTAATGGCAGTGAGAAGGATTGAAGAAGCTATTTTGGACCCTCTATATGAACAACCTGCACTAGAGGCATGGTAGTTTAGTGGATAGTGTACTATACTTGGAATCACACTTTTGATCTGAAAATCAGAGAGTTAGGTTGGAGGGCTGGCCAGGCCGACACCCTGTGATGGGCAAGCATCTTATAATGGATGGGAGTAGTGATACTCCTAGCTGTTTCATGCAGGATGGTGAGATGCTCGTTTTTTCGTGCGAACCCAAAACACCGGACGTCTCTACCGGACGTCTCTCTCTTAAGAGACCGGGCTTTTAGAATTTTCTAAATGCGAGCCCAAAAGTTTCAGATCAAACTTTCAGATCAGTTTCGGGCAACTATAGATGTTACCTAAGCACATCAGAACTTCCGAGATTCATTTATACACATATCCTTGTAAAAAGTCAAGACTCTACATGGCTTTGCAAATGCAACAGAGATTGGGAACCTAAGACAGCTAAGTCGAAAAAACTGAGACTCCGAGACTGTTTTGCCAAAAATTTGAGACTCCAAGAACGACGCAATAATTGCCCAAAAAACGGGACTGCAAGAAGCTAAAATTTTATGAGACCCTAATTTTTGGTAAGACCATTTGCCACCCCTTACTTTTTTTCGATACGTTAACCACCGGTGAGCACCATTCAGGCTCTCATTTATTGACAATTCAAATAAAAATTAACATTGATTTCACAATACATTCAGACTTAAAAGTATTTCTGTCATAACTACATAAAATTCCCTTGATAAACACTATTAACACTTGTAATTTTTAAATTTCAATAAATAGCAATAATCTTCTACTAGCTGATAAAATTAGAATTAAAATTTAGCTTTGCCTAATGACAGGCAAAGAATCTGATATTAAATTTTCATTATAATTTCATAATTCTAGGAAAACTGAATGAATAATCATTTTCTCTTTTTGATTTGTGTTTTCCAGCATTCACATTCGTTTTAAGGCCTTTAAGGCTTTGAAATACTTGTTCCATGGTGAGTTTCCTGACTTTTGCAACATGATGAGAGCCATCTTCGGAAACAAAGCTGACTGTGTATACTAGATCCACTCCCTCCTCTGTATCTCTTAGCACAGGCTCAGACACGAGACTGGGCAGTAACCGCAAACAGGAGGTGGATTTGGCATCGCATTTCTCAGCCTCAAACAAACTTCCATATTCCTCAGCATCTGTAATGTGAAAACATAAAGGCTGTAAATACTAGCTACCAAGGTCCATGGTTGAGACACATTGATGTGATTAAAAATATGGGACCAGTTGCAAGAACATTGTAAAGAGAGGACTACCTTATTATAGGAAATTAATGCTTGTGTTAATTAACGGTATTTGAAATTAATGTGACTTAAATTAACTGAATTGAGGGGAAAATTACTCCCCAATGTGAAAGAGGGGGTAAAATTTCAAAATGAGGGAAATCAACGTGATAAACACAAAGAAACACTTTGTGGTCCAACTGGAACAAATTTATTTCGTGACCGAATTTAAAAGTCATGCACAAAACAGCTCTACAGGTGTGTGAAGCAATTTCTTTACTGACAATGTGCATTAAATTCTGCCTAAATGAAGGAAAGCTATTGTTTTGTAGGTGTCAAGACTGTCCGGACTGGATCCAGAATTTGGGATTAAAATGATGGAAATTAAGGTCGCAGAAATTAATGCTCCACTTAATTAACAACTCGGAAATTAATGTTCCAAAATATTAATGCAACTTAAATTAACGCGAATTCACGATAAATTCATGGAGCATCAATTTCCTATCATAAGGTATGCAGGACGTTTAGATGTTAAGTGGTGTAAACTTATATCAGTTGCACACTTGGACATACAAAGACATATTTCAATATTTCAGGTTTGTATATAGAACAAACGTTATAACTTGATGGTATCATGATACCAGCTGGTAATACCCTGCACAATTTTTTAAGTTTTAAGACACCACAGTTGACAAACTTCAACTATCGTTTTTTTTGGACCTTGCACAAATATTCAGACCCCTTTGTTGGATCTCCTATCTTAAAAACTGTCCTCACAGCCAACCAACATTGAATGAGAAGTATGGAAATGACAAATCAAATGGAAATGAAGTGATAGCATTAATTAAAAATAGTTCACTGAACACTACCTTTAACAATCTTTCTAAATTGTCTACTTTTGTTGCCAGTTTCACATCCTTGAAGGAGTAATTCCCTAATTAAAAGCTTTGTCCCCAGTCTCATTCCCAGAGTCCTCAAGCTTCTTGGTCAGTGGGCAATCATCAGGAGGGACTCTCTGGGTAATGGAAAAATAGAGCTTTTTGGTTGGCTGTTCACTGACTGTTCTCTGTAACAAAACTAAGAACCATTAACCACAGGATTCCTGCAGTAACAATTCCATTACCCCAGAGTCTCTCCCAGCCACCACCCACTGACCAAGTAGCCTGAGAACTCTGGATACAAGATTGCTTTGTCCTTTGATAGGAAGTTACCAGACCACTGCTTTGGTTAAATTTGTGTCTTGAATTAATCATGTAAAAACTATGTACAACCCGTACCTAAGTAAAGTGGGATCTCCTCTGTTATCTTAGCAATCCACTGTTTTCCATTAGCATCTTTCATCAAAAGCAGAGCCACATAAGAATCTGCGTCATCACTTGAACTCCTGACACACTGGGATCCTGATTGTGAGGTTTGCACTGATCTCTTATGGTAGGATGGCTTCTTTGCTGGTGCCACCATTAGATTCTCTTGTTTGTCATTTTCTGTCATAAGGTGCCCATCCTGTGTCACATTACTCATTGCTGTCTTTTGAAAGTCATTCTCTTCATCCTCCCTAGTTGGCTCTGGAGGATAATCTTTAGGAGCCTTTGGACTGGACTGGTGGAGAGATTTGTCTCTCGGAACTTGAGCATTCACTGTTACCTTGTGACTGGCAATTAAGATGTCATCTTTTAAAATCTGTGCACTGGACTGATGGATAAAATGATCCCTTGGAACAGGTGCATTTCTTGTTGTCTTGCTAGTAGTCATTATGACTTCATCTTTGGAGACCTCTGGACTGGACTGAGGGACAAGTTGGTCTTTCGGAACAAGTTCATTTCCAGTTGATTTGTGACTAATTTTTAAGGTATCATCTTTTGACAACTGTGGACTGGAATGAGGTCCGAGAGAATGGTCTTGTGAAACAGGTTCATTTCCTGTCGCCTTGCGAGTGGTTTTTAACAACTCATCTTTCTTGTGATTGGTCAGATCATTAAGATACTGCTCCAGGTTACTGGAGTCAGCATCTTGATCTTCCATTTCACCTGACATCTGCTTGTCATTGATCTCGTCTTTCTCATAAACAGTATCTGGAAACTTGTTCTTTGTGAGTGGATACAAGTCCTCCTTATAATCTCCCTGCTGCCAAACGGGATTGTTTTCTTTTCTCGCAGAAAACGATGCCTTGTCAGCTTCAATGTTTTCATTAAATGTGTCAAAAAGTTGTCTCAAGGCATGAGGCAGATCATTGGCATCATCACTCATAATTTCTTGCTCAGGGCCAAGTTCAAATTCCTTTGCTGCTATATCAACTTCCTCCTCATCACTATCGAGAAACTCATAGTCAACATCACTATCATCATCATCATCATGCTCATTAAAATGACCATCACTAGAAACAATGTTGTCAGGATACTGGTACAGCCATTCTAATGGAGTAAAGGAATTAGATTCAGAATTCATACCAGCCCTTTGATGGTGTTTACGTCTGGACATTCTTTTACCAGTAGTCGACAACAGCTTTCTGGTCTTTTTACTCACAAGTTCATTGATACTTATAGCATCATTTTCCTGGACACCATCCTTATCTGGTTTTATCTGCCTGGATTTTCGTGGTTTAGGAATCAGTGTCAAGGACTCTGACTTTGGAAGCCACATTACAAAACCCTGCTTCATTCCATTAATTCCTAGCACAGGAATCGGTGCTACAGGTAGACCAATCTTGCTGTGAAACAGCCAGCTCATCTTTCCTGTTTGACCATCAAATACCAAAAGTGCCGAGGAATGGTTGACATGAGATATGAACAAAGCAACATCTGAAGAGTTTCCTTCAACAGAATGCTGAGCTTGGAATAACCTGGCAAGCGAAAACAGACAACTATGACTTGCATTATCAACTTTTGCCTTCAATTAAAATTATTGTAACAAGTTCTGACTGATTGCATCATGCAGCCATTTGTCACACATTATAAAAACTCCCTATCACGTTTCCAACATTTCCAGCAGGGTAATACGCACAGTCAGCACATGCCAATATTGCATTGTTCCAGAAAATATCCATATCCCTACAATGTTTTTGGTTATTCCTACCCCCCATACCTTTGAAAATTTTGGTTTAGCTTGAAAATTTCCTTTTAAAAAATTTGGCTTTTGAGACCCCTTCCTATAGGAATTTCCAGTAATATATATATATATATGTATATATATATATTGTAATAATGAAATAAATCTGCATCTTTTGTTTGTTCATAAACTAGCAGGGGGGGTTCCCCGCTCCCGCTCCCGCACCCCAACCCCCCCTTGCCGCACCGCAACTGATCTCCAGCTATTTTGATAAGTCCACCTGGTACATTTTGTTCCGATTTGAGTATCCTACTCCTGTACCTGCCAACTTCCCCTACACCTGGTTCTTGGGTTCCTAAGTTCCTTACATGTATCTTTTGCTGCTAGTGAGATATTATGCTACTTCTTCTATTTCTCCTGCTTTCTGCAACATTGCAATCATTGCTGTTTTACTAATAGTTTTGACTTTTTTTATCCTGGTTTGTCCTTCACCAATCTCCCTTCACTAAAGCTGTTAACACTGTTTGTCAGGTATTATGGGTTATAAGGGACATTTCACATAATTTTGTAGGAAATACCCTAGAGATCTTTCATCATCTTCCTAGGTACTGTATACAAATAATGTTGCAGCATGACTACTCTTCTGGATGATGAAAGATACCTGTGGCATTTCCTTAGACTGGGCTTAAGGATCCTCTAAATTTGGTTAATCTTTGTTCTTTTAAGCCTTTTTTTGCAGAAAATGCAATCCATAGGCCACCAAACTGTTTTAGCAAGTCTTGATTTGGTAATCTTAGTGGATATTGTGGTAATGGAAATAAAATAATAAATATTATTCCTTTCATATCACATTTCTATACCGTCACTCACAGTCACCTAAAAGTCACACAAACAAAATAATTTCATAAACATGGAGCTTGTCTTACGTGGATATATGAAGTTCCACTATGCCCCCGAATCCAACCATAAAAGGGGAGGGGCAATGATCTGGCTATTTGGCAAAAGAATTGTACTAGTGAATGTTCAAAAAATCATGTATGAGAAAAAGTAAATTCCCACGCTTACTTGTTAATAGATACAGCTGATGGAACAACAATCTTCCACATAACTGTTAAATTATTTCCATTCACAGCCAGAAGAGAAACTCCATTTTCTCTTATTAAAAAGACAACATCTTTCACACTATCGGAATCAAGGTCTGCAAGCAGTGGTTGCACCAAGATGAGAGAATCATTTAAAATGGAGATGAAACCAGTAGCGGGGTCTGGCTGATGTGTTCCCCAAGGTACGCCTGGGATCTTCTTTTCTGGATATGTAACCTTCTTCAGTAAATCATGCACTGATATGGCCCACAATGATGTTCGGTCCTTCTCAAATGAAACTGAGCCCACAATCACGAACTGTTGCGCACTTGACACATTGTGAACAGCAAGTACGTTGCTGCCACTTTGACTTTCTGGTAATGGCAGAGAGCCACCAATAACTTTTCCTGTTTTTCCAGACAACAAGTTGACTTCTCCTCCCTTGCTATCATCTATCTGTTCCTGAATGAAAACAATGTCTCTAACACCATCTCCGTCGACATCATTCACAAATTTGAATGAGGAAATCTGCTGGCTACTTGGTGACTTTGACTGCCATTTTGTTGTTCCATTATCAACATTGACAAGAACAAATTTTACTTTCTCTTCCAGTAATAAACAGTGGTTGTCATTGACGTCTGTCCTATCTGCGAGCCCTTCACAAGCCAGTGACCCAAACGAGGAATTCGGGCTAAAGACCCAAAGGCGGTTTCCGCAAGAGCCATCAATAGCCAAAACACCACGCCCATGACAGTTTCTACTCTTACAGACATGGTTCAAGAAGGACGAATTCTTGGACTCCTTTTCCTCTATGTCAAATTGAACTAAAACGTCTGGCCTGCCATATCCTGTCGCATCAACCAGGGAAATCAGGCCTGGAATAATACCACTAAAATTGGAAGTCCAGTTAACCGATGTCAGATCCCCTTTGCCAGGACAAATTGGAACTTTCTGGCACTTTGGTTTGTGACAAGGGAGCAAGAAAGCAAATGCAAATACAGTGAAAACACAGAGCAGGAGAGCGCCTACCAAAGCGATGCGGCGTTTGATCGACAGCGGTTCTTTTTCTGAGGATGGTGACTGCTCACTATCAAATAACGAATTCTCGTTAAGGTTCTCAGCCGAGCCGCTTCCCTCTGTATCCGCATCGCCTTCAGGATCGTCGGCAGTGGGTCCGTTCAGTCCCATTAGAGGTGTTGAACCAGTCGATGTAGCCATTTGATTGAAGCTGGCTCTTCGATCAAGTGTTTGTAAATTAACCTGTCAAATAAAGATTGTCAGTGAGATCGACGGAAAAACATAAATTAATTACTTCGGCGGTGTTCAAGAAATCACAGCCTTTTGCTTTCAAAGGTTGTTCAAGATCGCTCAATCGATGAAACTTGATCTATCTCCTGGATCTGATGAAATCTCTAGTCAGCATAAATTGATCGACCTCCCCTATGTTTGAATTAACTTGTAAACTTTGCGATTATACATAAACAGACTCCTTGATCATGAAACAGCTGTTTAGTTCCCAGCGTTCTGTTAATTGTCTTACTAAATAGTGGGCACAGCAACTGTAATCGCTCGAGTCAATGTTCAATATGCCTTTAGAAGGAGCAATTCTTTTCGTTACAAAGTCGCCGTGTGTTTGCTTCTTAGCTTCAAAGAGAACCGACTCCATTTGACGTCAGATAGTGAAAATTGGCCTTCAGAACCACCGCATTCACACAATGTGTGGGAAGTTGAATTGTTATCGCCTTTATCAGCCTTTTGTGGGCCTTTTCACAATCAGCTGTTCCTCCATCTGCTGCATGAATCCATCATGTGCCATGATAACTGAATAAAGACTGAGTAGGGTAGGGTAAAGTTGTCAAGCAGCATGACTGGGCTACAAGCTAACTCATAGCGCTCCGGCGGAGAACCATGGGTAAGGAAATCCCGTAAAACCTATCCATGCAAGTAGTTTTGGTTCGGATGTCAGTGTACGTCCGCCCGTCCGTACAGACTCTGGGGGAGGGGGAGGGGAGTCCCAAAATAACCCGACCGATGGATGAGAATGTCATCTTTTCTTGGCGGAAAACCGCGCGGTGCTTTTGGACAACCAGCGTTTTTCTTGGCGCGAAATCGCATGAAAGTCGTCGCGTTTGAAAAAGAGGTTTCTTTAAAAGCTACAGCTTATTTAGGAAAACGATTGTTCGAGAATGTACTGAATCTTTATGTTTGAATCTTTATGCTTGCGAAAAAAGGCGAAAAGTTCAAGTTAGAAAACTTGCCTTCGAAGACTTCATCTTTGTTGGGTTTTGCTGCGAAGCAGAAACACTTTTTATTATTCCACTCTTGCGCTATTTTACCATATAAGGTCAAGAGAACTCGCAAAATATGCCACGGTATTACAAAGTAAAATTATGTATTGCACTGTAAAATCCAGGATTCACAATTTTTCTGGCCAAAGGAGGACGAAACAAACAATGGAGGGACTGGAAAAACCAAATTTTGACGTGATTTTTTAAGTGGAATAATAAATACATGTTATTCGATGGCTTAACATATGATACGCGCGGACATTTTGCTCATTGTTCGTATTTTTATAATACGGCGCAACTCGCAAAGTATCCGCGTGCATTATAAGTTAAACCATCGAATAAGATGTCTGATAAACCGAAAAGATGTGAGCCATAACTGTAACAAAAGAAAAATCAAAACCAATCAATGCGAAGAGCTGACATCGGAACTGCTAAGGGAACCCGAGGGCTGATCGCCTCCAGCGAACTCGGTCTGCACGTCGCTTGAGTTTGCAGCATTTGGCAGAGGTCCCGACGCCAAATATAGCGAGCTAGTGCCTTCTGTTTTTTCTGTGCACAACCATTGTTTTTTCGGCGGTCTAAACACATTTTTCCAGGAAAAACACCCGAGATTATCCGCGTTCGAGTCGCGATCGATAAACAGCTGGGCGTATCATCATCATTATTATTAAAAAGACATAAGTACAAAAATTATCACGTATTTTGCAGGCGTACGTTGCTATTGTATCACAATAATTGACATAGACGGCTGATCTCTACGAAGCGGGTGGTACGGGGTTTGATTCTCAGTGGGGACATGAATTTTGTCTTTCTTTACGCCTTTCTCGACCATATACGCCATATTTAACGACTTCAATGAGAGTATTTTAAGCGAAAAAAAATATGGAGCTCCGCTTTTAGGCTTCGATAAATCTATATATTAGTGGATGTGGGTGGAGGGAAGGGATGGATAAAATGTAAACCAAACCGGTCAGCGTAAAGGGGAAGCACCACTGCTTAAATGCGCGCAGGCTCTGGGGACGGCACGCTGGGGCCTTTGGCTCGTGTGCGACTACCTACCTTATTGAGTCACCTGTATTGGACGAATCTTTTTGGACGTAAGAGTTTTCAAGCAATCAATAGCTTTTCATGAAAAAAAGAATTATCTCGTGGTTGCTATAGCAACTGTGAGATTGTGTGGTGGAGTTGAGGGCAGGATTCCTTTGCTCTTGAACTGTGAAATGCTGGCTTGAAATGCATTAGACACTGAAGGTCTGAAATATCTGACAAAAGCTTGCAATCCTTTTTCAGCTGGAAAAGAACAGTCATGATGCGAATTGTGTTGTGAGTTCACAATTTGACTGGACAATTGACAACATGATGCGATTATAAAGTAATTTTTGGGTGCTCTTAACCAAGTGGAACGATCTGTTCGTACAAGTACATATTACTTGAGGTAGTCCGCTTTTTACACCCCGTCTGTGTTTCATACCTAGCCTGCAGTTCATAGTTGCGTTATGTACCTAAAGTCCGTGTGTTACACCGAGTCCGTAAACCGTAGTGCGCAGTCCGTGTTTTACTTTGTATATCGGCCGACTGGTCAACTGAAACTTTTTTATTTGTAACACTTTTATTTGATGGGATTTTCCGTAGAGTCCCATCTTGTAAAAGAGGGTCGGATAGGGTATTTCTCCCACGTTTTGCTAAACAGCCGTCAGAGCCGAGGTATTATTCGGCAATCTTTTAAAAGCAAAAATTTAACAGCCACCCACAAGCACGTGATCGATCAGGAACAGGGCTTTGCGTGAATTAAAATTCTGAACCCAATTAAACAACTAGGCGAAACAAACGTAATTAAAAAACGACACTGGGTTCAGACTTTATTTATTTACTCGGCAGCTCTTGGCCTTTACTTCTTTCGTTTGCATATCATATTTTCCACTCATTCGTTTACAGGTTGCCAAAAACGTAAAATCAAATAAGTATAATAGAAAATAAATTACCGTATTTCCTCGATTAAACGTCTCCTTGACGCCCATATAGAGTCTGAAATAACAATCAACCTCTCACTAATGAGAAGCAGTTAGAACGAATGCTTCCGGTAAGAACTGCCAAGGTCGATTAAATGTCTAAAATTCAAGCAAGTTTGTTGAAACGGAAAAAAAAATACGAAGATTGAAATAAGCACCCGGGAAGCCGATCGATGAAATACGGTGTTTGGATTTACAAACTCCTATGAAGTCAGATTACTGGGAATAAAATAGTCCTTCACTTAGTCTAAAATATTGTAAAGTGTTTTTAAATTATCGTGGAATTCGCTTACAGAGACGAACAAAATAAAATTAAATATGATTTTATACACCACCTAATTGCACTGGACTACTCAAAAATGAATGTAAGCGAGGTATTTATTAGGAATAATTGTATGAAAGTATTCAGGTAGCTATTTTTAAGTTATCCACGACTGAGACGAGCGATGACGTTCAAGCGAAGAATAATTTACTTAAATTTATTTATGTTCATTGTTTATAGTTTAATATTGCGGTTTTTCATGACAGATGCACACACCTGGTCTATCACGACGAACGGCAAGCGCGAAGAACCAATCTGAACTCAAAGCTGAACCACGAAACCGACGCCAAGCGCGGGAAAACCCAGTAACGAGTCGTTGCCAAGCGCAGGAAAATCGAGTAACCGCTTTTGGACACAGGAATTTTCGGGTAACTAACCGGTGCCGAGGTGAGGCATTCACGTAAGCCACATATACCGTCCCACTCTATGAACAAATTAAACTAGGGGGAAACTAGGTACAACCTAAGGTGACCAACACTGGGAGAGTACAAGTAATTTATTGATACACTAGGACAGTATATGTAGCTTACATGAACGCTGCACCGGTGCCGAGTGCAGATCTACTCAGGTAAACGGTACCAAGCGCGGGAAAAGTTGCGTTGGTTTGCCCCTGATAGGTTGAAAAGACAAAATCTTTGCTCTGATTGGTCAAAGCGCTCGCGTTGCACAATTTCCTATTAACCCGTTCGATAGTAGTGAGTTGCCTGGAAGTTAGCAAGAGCAAACCATAGTAAACAGTTCAAATTCCGAAAGTAATTTAAAAACTGTTCTGTATGTAGGCTCGAGTTATTCTTTCACTTATTTACAGAGCCTGACTTGAATCTCCAAAGTAAGCGCGGTGAACTTCCTCAATCTTTTTCACCCATTCCATGGCATATCCCGTGTGATCCTCTAGGTAATAGATACGTTTTGGCTGAAAAAAGGGGAAAAATGAAATAACGAATTAAAGTACTGCAAAATTGCACATGTAGATGTACATGTACTCAAAGCCCGGAAGAAGAGTTACCCGTATGAAACGAAAGGAAACTTCACCTACAGCGCTGTTACACGAAACAACTTTTTCTTGTAACTTGCAACGCAACTTTGTCTGGAGCATGAGACAAGTTGTAAAGAAGACATTGCACGCTGCAAACTTGCGAAAAGTACACTGAGGCAACTGAGTCGCACTACCTCTGAATCTCGCAACGCAAATTTTCGTTGCCAGACACGCTGCAAAGCATACGTTTTACTATGATGTCAAACAATGTTGTGGCAGCATTATTAAAAGATGGCAGAGTTGCGTCGTAACTGTTTCAGTTATACTCTCCTTAACATTGTACTCGTACTCAATTCGATACTCCTTAGTGTCACTAAGCACGACCCTTTGACGTGCTAAAACAGTAGTTTTCCCAACCCTTTCAAACGCTGTAAACGCAAAAGAGGCACCCCTTTCGAGCGGAGCCTCCCAGTATAGCCGGCTATAAGGAGTGCCCCCTCGGATTTGGCGACGTTACGGTTCCTAGTTTTGCCGTCAGCACAAATACTCCGCAAATACTTAGCTAAGTGAAAGTCCCCTAACTTACCGTGTGAACGAAGAAAACTTCAAAGTTTTTTGCTTCTGGTCTGAGGTCTTTTGTCCTGAAACAGAAAGAAGAATCGCTTTAGTTTACAGTCAAAGCTGTGGTCAGTATATACTTTCTCAAAGTCCTTCGCTTCTCCTTTCTGGTTTTGGAGGGTCCGGCTGCGCCCCTCCGATTTCTTCACGCTCCACATTTGCGTGCTTTACGCTCGCCTTTACTCGCTCGATTTTCGGCGAGTATATAGTTAATAGTACCGGTCCGCTTAGTAAAGGTTCGGTGAAACGAATTTTAAGAGAGTGCAACCACTTTGTATCCTACAACGGGAGTTCATCAGATGGTAGAGATAGGTCTTCGTCACGCCAGCTGCATTAACATCTGTTTCTGCGGTAAATGTTGCTCACGCAATTTCTACAGTACCTCGGGTAGAAATATCGCTTAAATATTGGCCCCAGTTGTTCAAAAGTTGATAGCGCTATTCACCGGATAAATCTCTATCCAGTGGATAACGCAACTGGTTTCCCTAACACTTATCCACTGGACAGTGATTTATCCGGTGGATAGCGCGATCCAACTTTTGAACAACTGGGGCCTGGTCAAGACAAAAAGACATTCTTCGCCCAACGGTGAAAGATAGAGGTAGATTAACAGTATTTAACCGATTTCTGACAGCTGACCGCCTATTAATAAACAGGTTCGACTGAATTATACACCTCTCTAGCTTGTTCTTCTAGGACGCTTGCATAGATCTCTTTACTTGTAGAGAGATTTTGCAGAGCGTGAAAACAAAAGCAATGTTTCACAACTGGCCACAAATAAGGAAAAATGTCAGCCAAATCAGCCAATCAAAACTCGTACCACGAGCAATCAGTGCCAAGCGCGGGAAAACGTGCAACCGGTGACAAGCGAAGGAAAACTTGCAACCAGAACCAAGCGCGAAAACACACGCGTAAACCATGTCTCCTGATTGGTCAAAAAGTAGCATGGTTAGTGTCATTGACATTGTGAAACGTTGCACTAGTTGCTGTATTTTTTAACCATTTACTGAAGTGGACAAACTAAAGCTAAAGCTATCACCTCTTTTCTACAGCCATTAAAACCGCTCTAATTTCTCAAAGTAGTAATAAACTTTACCACGGGATCTCTCCCTTTAAAACCATTGCTGCTGCATCAACGTAATACAGGCGCGGTCCTTCCGTAAGAATCAGCTGCCTTCTGCGAGGAAAAAGGCCCTGTAAAAAGAAACGTGCAGTGGTTAATTGAAAGGGCTATGTATCAACCGGCAGCTTTTCAAATTATGTTCAAACCTGTGCTGAATTTACAAGTACTAAGTGCCTTTGCTCATAAAGAAAAAATTCCCCTTATCAACGAGAGAAAGATATCAAGCGGATTCTTGAAACACTCACCTTTCTCTTATCGACTACACCAGTCTTGAGAATGAGGTTATTGTCAACAAACTGATGCCTAAACGATAAACGGTAAGAATAACGTATTTTAGAAGTACTACTTTTGAGCGAGTCCGACCGTTATTTTAAAAACATCGCTTTCGCGAGCCTTAAAGTGCCAAAATAAACACAGAAACACAAATCAAAACACCATGGCAGCAATCTTATGCGTTTCTATTTTATTTTCCTCAGTTTTAAAACTCCTAAATTTCGCCTTTAGTTTTGCTAATTTGATAAACCGACACAGCCATTATAAATGCACAGCCCACCACACAAACAGAGGATGGTAAGCCTGTGGAAGGGCAGTCTTGAATTGAAAGATCAGATCAATAATAATTAGAGATTTTGCTTTTAAGATACATTAACTTCAAAAAATTTTGGACTTTCGTATTTCGGACTACACACAACATGTTTCACCCACTTTATTCGAGTGTTTGTTAACTGAAATGTCAGAACTTTGACGAAAAGACGTCCGAAAGTTTTTGTTCGAAGTTTTATGTCCGAAAGAAAACCAGTCCTATATTCTTCGAAGTTTCGGAAGTAACTTCCTTAGAGGCTGTGAAAATGTCAGCAGATTACG
Source organism: Siderastrea radians (assembly GCA_964017195.1). Classification (NCBI taxonomy): domain Eukaryota; kingdom Metazoa; phylum Cnidaria; class Anthozoa; order Scleractinia; family Rhizangiidae; genus Siderastrea; species Siderastrea radians. The sequence goes on along the minus strand of OZ024891.1, from coordinate 36,425,935 downwards.
CGCAGTCCCTCTCGACTCTCAGGGATAGTCCAGGGGCGGGAATACTTTTTCCTTCCCCTCCCCTCCCCTCCCCTCCCCTCCCCTCCCCTCCCCTCCCCTCTCCTTCCTCTTTCTGTCTGACATTCTCCCCTTGGCCGCATTTTCTACTTTCCCATATCTTACTCTGTTTTAAAATCAAAGAAGGCAACTAAATAGAAAACAGACAGCTCTCGCTCGCCCAAAAATACGCCTGTACAGAGAAGAGAGAATGCATGGTTGTAGAGTTGGTTGTAGTCTAAAACTGCAGTCACTTACAACAGCCTAGATTTTGACCACTATGGTCTGAATGGTCTTGAATGATCTACAGATTCTTGCAGTCATTATAAAACCGTTTTTCAACAGTACATTGGGTCAGATTTTCTGTAAACCATCCCTAGTAGGTATGGAACACGCTACGAAAACGCATATGTTTTGGTCTGAAAAGGGTAACGATCCTGAGGTCTGGTCCACACACTTCCATCCAAAATTCGGAGTGCAAACCCTTTGGTCTCTCGCCCTCGTGAGATTGAAACACTAAGCAAGCTTTAACTCTCAAAATCCAAACTCTTACCAAGGTGACTCCCTTCTCTGCTTCAGTAGTCTCTCTTCTCTCTCGCTATCCGTGAGGTGAAGGATATTCTTTCTTCCACTTGATATTGGGGCTTCATCAGACAAGCCGACTCTCTCTAATAGTTTTTCGTCAAACTCGTCAAATTCCTCATTGTCACTGCTGACACTGATCTGAAATTTTAAGGGTAACAGGCGATTAGTAAAAAGTCATGAGTCTAAGGGCCCATGTACATGGGAGCTTTCGTCCCGGGATGAAATCGTTCACCTCGGTATCTGGTCATTTCTTTGTTGCTATTTGCATGGTTTCACCAGGGGATCAGATGAGTTCACCCTTGTCCTATTTTCCAGGATGGAAAATCTGTGTAAACATATCGCGAAGTTCCACACCAGGGAAATACAGCTATTTCAATTAACGTTGTCGGATTTTAAGGCCTCGAGGATACGCGACAAGACCTAAAGGTAATATGGGTAGCTGTAAAACTTTGTGATTTCGCTGCTATTTCACTGCGTTCACTGCCATAGGGTGGGTGAAAGTACCATAGATGCCTGTCTATGTGATTTATTTTCTGTAGCGGTGAGAGATGGTGAGCCATACAGTGGAATCCCGACTTTTCGAAACGGAAATTGGTTCGAAAAATCGGGAGTTCGAAAACTGGAAGGCGTGGCACGAAATCACGCTGGATTTACGAGCTATCGTTTTATAACAACCGTGGAAACAAACAGAAATACCACGGCGCTCTTGTTAAGTTTTTTAGCTTTCATTTGAATGGTCACACTTCAGGATTTTACTCAAGACTCAAAAGTTAGAACTACCGTATACACATAATAAACAGCACCCACAGGAACGCCAGGCCTAATGAGTGGCCATTCAAATGAAAGGTACTGAGCAGTTACTTTGACACTGTTTACTGTGTAATAGAAGGTGGTTGTACCTTTTGAGTCTGAGACGTGTGACCATTCAAATGAAAGCTACTGAGTAGTAATTTAAGAATTTTGAGGGGGTTCGAGAAATCGAAGGCAAATTTCTTATAAATTTCTTCCAAGAGGGGCAGGAATTGGTTCGAAAAATCGGGGGTAAAATTACAGTGTTTGACTGAAGCAAATCCAAGGGAAACGTGCCATGGTTCGAAAAATCGGGAGGTTTAAAAAATCGAGGATTCGAAAAATCGGGATTCCACTGTAGTTAACTTTGGTAAATTGGTAAATAAATTACCCATTTCACCTTGCGTTCTTAACACGTCGGCTTTCCGACAGCGTTAATTGAAATAGCTGTCTATTACACCCCCGTTATCTCGAACTGAATCTGCTTTCCCCTGGTCGACTGGCTCGCTCATTTACTACTGGCTAGCTCGAACTCCCATTATCTCGTTATTAACTAATTATTTATTTAGTTAATTAGTTACTTATTTAGTCATATGTTAATCAATCCGGCAGTTGAGTAAATGTTAATTTAATTAGTTCCACAGGCCTCCATTTAAACCAGCATAAGCGGAATTGGACCTGTCTGTACGAATATCGCTTATAAATAACTAAAATGAATAAACAATTTCTGGTTTCCCTTGCGTTTTCACCATAGAGGGAGTCAACTGTACAAGACGTTTGCGAGCGATAATTTCGTACTCGAACGAAAGGGTTGAAGCAATCTCTCTTGGTTTACGCTTTTACTACAGTAGACTCCCGCTATCTCGAACACGCAAGGGAAACCAGAAATTGTTTGATATAAAAGGAGTTTGAGATAGCTGATAGTAAAAAAGAGAGAAACACCATTCAAAGGAAGCAAGTTTCGGTATGCGGTCACTTCGTCCCACTTTGCGCCAAGTCAGATCGCTCCACATAGTAGTCAGATCGAATTACAGTCACTTTGTTCTAAGTCAGATCGCTCAACAGAGTCGTCAGATCGCTCCAGTGTGGAGCAATCTGACTATTGTGTGGAGCAATCTGACTTGAAGCAAAGTGACCATGGAGCGAGGTGACCGTAATTCTTCAGTTCAAGATAGCGGGGGATTCGGGATAGCCGAGGTTTGAGATGGGGGAATTTAGGATGGCCGGGGTTCTCAAGGCAACAATGATCTACCCCTGATATCTCAACGTATTATCAACTCAAACAATTTTGTTTTCCTAGGGAACTTAAGATTTGAGTACGAGTACGAGGTTAAGTACGAGTGCCAGTTTTCAATTCCAGTTTGCAGGCATTACATTTTCACGTCACATAATAATCTTATTCCTGGAGCTACCTTCTCTACCGGTAAACAACACGAAGGAGTGAGAGCCCTCGCACTCGTAGTTCGATCTAAAGGTCGCTAGTAACAGGTTTTAACTACCCCTGACGGTTCAAGTAATCAAGATTCTACTGTACTTTCGTTATGATGTTACAACAGGAAGTTACAACTGGAAGTTAGGCCTTTCGGTAAAGCTTCCAAAAAGGGGAGATCTTGGCATCATGCTCCTGACGATAGCTAGCAAAGTACTTAGTAAGATCATCTTGTTGAGAATGAAGGACTCTCTTGAAGAACGGCTCTGAGACTAACGAGCAGGATTTCGCATGAAGCGTCCATACTGAGATCATATAATAACCTTGGAGGCCCTATGCTCCGGTCGGAGTGGAGAGGACTAGGCTAGACTACAACAGCAATTACAAAACTGTGCTCTGTCTTCAATAAATTTACCCTGTATTTACTGTGCAGTCCTTCTTGCTCTTGGTCTGTTGAAGGGAGATAGGGTAGCAGGTCAGGTGGTTTTGTATTTGGCAGATTTTCCCAGTCAATTCCTAAACCAGAAAAAAATCAAAATAAGTAAATAGCCTGTTCCATGTTTCTGAAGTTGTTCAAAACTGAATCACACACCGCATGCTTAACTTTAACAGGTTAGAAAAGAAAGCTCTCTAACTTAACCTTGACAAGTCACTAAAGCTCAAAGTGAACATCTTTAACCCTATAAACACATTATCAACTTGCATATTCTCTTGAATGGCTCCCATATATTTCTTATGATACAAGTTGGGAGAATTCATTTCACAATCAAGACATTTTAATTTTGGTGATCAGTTTCTTCTTTCTCATGATGCGTATGTTTGATCACCTAGAGATATTGTGAGGAGAAATTAGCCATTGGTCACTATCGGGACTTTAAGTGTTAGCAGAGATACCTTCATAAAACTCATGACTCTTCAGTGATGAAAATCCTCCACATTCATCACAGCCAAGTCTCTTTGTTGGGTCAAGCACCTGTGAAATTACATTTTTTACAAATCGTGATGGCACACAATGTAAATAAAGTACGAATAATCATGACGGCAATGGAGAAAGATCGTCTGTGGCTTCTGCCTGTGTCTAGTCATTACAGCGGCCATAAAAGGATACTTACCAATAAACTCTGAACAAGACCCTTTGGCACTTCTGGAAAACCACTTGGGAATTCATACTCTAGAGCAATTATCTTTTTAAATATTTGATATTCATTACTGTTGAAGGAAAAAGATTAAAGAATTATTGCAATGTCACACTTGCTTCAGCACTGAAAGAACTAAATTGGAAGAAGACTGCTCACTGTATGGTTGGCCAGCTTCTTGGAGACAGAGTGCCAGCCTTTGAGGACCACATATACGATAACCAAGTAAGAATTCTCCCAGAAAATTTCAACAGAAGGAAAATAATTTCAGTAGAAGTCAGTAGTGCTGGTGGGCAACTTTAGGTAAACCAAGGCATTAAATTGTTTCTCTCGAAAGTTCAAAAATTCTTACAACTGTCCATTTGAGTGTTAGAGTTTGAAAGAAACAAGGCCAAAACATAAAACAAACTTAAAACAATTTTCAGGATTATACAACATCCTACTGCAGAAGTGAATTTCAAGTTCACCCTAAACCCAGGGTCACCTTAATCCTGCTTTGAACAGCCCAGTCCTGTATTTAAACATTTTTGTAGTACTGTTTAATCCTATAGAATCCAAACAATAATCGACTTGTGATGAATCATTAGTCCAGTGTGCATTGTCTCTTATGTTCACAGGAAAAAAAAAATAACTTCAATAATTACCTGGCTCTGAATGGTGGCAGGCCAGAGAGCAGTTGATAAATAATACAACCTAAAGCCCACAGGTCTGAGCTGCAGGGAAAAAGAAAAAGAGAGTTCAAACCCATGTATGAGTGAATACTCTTTTGAGAAATTCTCGTCTAACTCAACACAACTATTAAAAAAATACAGTATATAGTGTCCATTACCTCTTATTTGCTCTCTTGTCTGTCAAAAGCTCAGGTGAAACGTATTGAGCTGTTCCTACAAATGAATTTTTTCCTGCAACAAAAAAATTTCCAAGAAACCATTTCTTTAGTTGGTATTGATTGCCTACTGCAAGAAACTACTGTCTGGTCAATTTCAGAGAGCATTTCACTATGCCTACTCATTAGGGTTTGACTTCAGCTGTGCATTTCTCAGAAGCCCCAAAAACGATTTTGCCCAAAAAAGCCATCCGTAAAAACATGCAGCACTCATTCTACAATGCTGTTATTTTAAGGGCCGATTTAGACGGTACGACTTTTGCTTACGACTGTTGTATGCAACTTTTGTAGTGTGCACTGCTCGAATCAAGCAAAGATTGTATACAACTTGTCACTCTAACATTTTGATTTGACTACGACTGTTGTAGGGTTTTAAAACAAGTTTCAAAATCCTATGACATTTTTCGTGTTGTGTGCAACTGTCGTGAAGATGTCGTACATCTGATTTAGACGACGTGATTCGTGTTGTAGATTGTTTGTGACGTGAGCAAGTCGCCTTCGAAACTGGCCCTAACATGTCTTAAGAAAAAGAAGTTTTTTACAAGATACAGAGTCAGTTATCATGCCTGAAATTGACCCAAAAGTTTTGGGAGTTCGAGAAATGCATGCCAGATCTCGAGGTTGTGGATGGTACAAGCTCTGGTCTCTGGCCTAAACCCAGTGGATAAATCTAATCTGAACGTAGTGACTGTGTTGGCTTCTTTGCACAGCAGAAACCCTGCAAACTACATGTGCGTAATCTCCAACAAACTTACCTTTATTCTCACTAACATCAGTGGTGCTTAAAATCTTTGCTGTACCAAAATCAGTTATCTTGATATGCATGTCTGCATCCAACAGGATATTTTCAGGTTTTAAGTCCCTGCAAACAGTTGGGCAAACACTGGCATTCACTACTGTTAAAACTGCTGGTAAATATACATGTAACAATTAATGATACCACTAACAATAACAACTGAATTAAAAAAAAATTAATAAAAAAAAGTTCTGAGATGTATTTGTTGAAGGTGTTTCAAACAGTTTTACTGTCCTTTTACAAGCCATGAGTTTCTTTTGTTCAAAAATAATGGTGGTTTGTTTTTGAAATAGCCACTGTGCACCCACATTCAGCAATGATCCTTGGCACATTTCATTCCTGTCATTTGGAGAGAATCAATAATGATTGCACTCATTTGATGTTCCAACTTTTTTTCTGAATCAAAGAAGTGATTAAGGAGGGGTCTCCAAGGATCAATTTTCTCAAATATGGTTGTTACTCAATTCTCATCTGATGATGTTTTTCTCTTGGAAAGTTGGGGAAAGTTAACATTTTAAGACCTAGAAATCTGGGTCCAGTTCTTCAAAGGACAATCAAGTTAAACCAGAAGTAGTCAGACAGCTTTAAAATAAGACTGGGTTGACATGAGCTGAACTTGTAAACCTTATTAGACTACAGTTTTCTTGATGTGGCTTTTTCTAATTTATACTAGAATACTATACTATACCCCAGTGATTTGTTTACCTGTGAATTATCCCTAATCCATGAAGATGTTCTAAAGCTGACACAACTTCAGCTGAATAAAATCTTGTACAATTGAGATCAAAAGAGCCAAGCTGAAGAATAAAATAGGAAACAAATTCTCTAAATGTGGTAATCATAACTGACAAAAATTCTGAATGCTATGGTTCAACATTGACAATCCAGGGCTGCCAATGTGTGGTTGCAGAAAATATCCATAACCAACTCAAGGAAGGTCATTGGAAATTCTGAGGGTAAAAGTTTTGAAGAAATGCATGAAGCGAAAATGGGATTTCCTTATGAGTGGGGGGTTCAAACAGAAAAAAAAGCCTTCTGTGGAAAAGGTATGACATTTTCTGGAAGAATGCAAAAGCCTGAGGCCATGCAAGAGACAGGAAATGTCTCCTGGCTATTGAGACAGAATCAAAAGAAACAGAGCAGTTACCTTTAGCTCAGGGCTCGAGACTAAGTTTTCAGCTTAGTAGCCTACTGGCTAGTAAGAGGTTTGATTTCACTAGCCAAAATAAATTCTCCCTAGCCAGACTTTTTTGCATAATCTCATACTGTGTTCAATATGTCTAGTATTTAGCCGAGTTAAGTGCTGCAAACATGTCTCTCTGTAATCTCAAGAGTGAAGAACTTGAATGTTGACCAGTCTTTCTAACAGTTAAAGATCCTCACACGCTGAATACAAAGTACTATGTGCCTTCAGGGCAAATTCCCAGGCACGATGTAGTTCACGCCTCCCGTTTCCGTTCGGTCAGATCATGACGAATATCTCAAACAGTTAACCTTATATGAGCATGCCATCGTACGGAGAAACGTTGGGAAGACAAGACTCACATTGTACTAACGTTGTAAGGTACGGAGAAACGTAAAAAAGACAAGACTGATACAGCACTCAACTCACGTATGGAAAAACGTCTACAAGAGAAGAATCGCAAATTATAAGCGTATGTAAGTGCGGAGAAACACTGAGCAGAAAAAACTAATAAGGTTCGAACTTACTAAGGTACGGAGAAACGTTGAGAAGTCATATCAAACACGTTGGTTGGAAATCCACTACAGTACTCTAGGCGGAAACACTGTCCACATACCAAGATACAGAGACTAATAAAATACGCAACTACTAACTTACGGAGAAACGTTTTTAGACTAATTCTAATTCTAACTAATTCCGTAAGAGCGTGTGTGACGTACGGAAGGACGCCGAATGGACAAACTGAACTATTACAGTGGGACAATAAATTATGGAGAAACGTAAATGAGACAACTGAAATCGCACTAACGTACGGAAAAACGTTGAGAAGACAAGATTAATACCGTATGAATATACTAACGTACAGAGAAACGCTAAACAGTGTCGACTTATCGTACGAATGTACTAACACATTGAAAACCTTAGGAACACCAGAACAATGTCGTGTGAACGTGCTAACGTACGAAGAAATGTTGAGAAGGCTAGACTAATAAATCGACAAACCTACTTACGTACGGAGAAAATGTTGTAAAGACGTTATGCAAAGGGAAACGCTGAGAAGAGAAACTATTGTACCAACGTAGCAATTAATGGTAAAAAGTTGATAAGAGAAGACTAAAGAATTGTGTGAACGTATTAACATGTGGACAAATATCATTATGAATGCACTAATGGACCTTTTAAGGAGATGTATGGTAAAACGTTCTGAAGACGGCTAATTTCGTTCGAACGTAGTAATGACGGAGAAAACGTTGCCAACTGAGACACAAATTAGTTGCGAAAAACGCTGAGAGGACAAAACAAATATCATACGAACATTACTTGACGATATCCTTTTACGGAATAAGTTTCAGTTTCTGCTCACTCAATTTGCTTTGGGATCCGATAATCAGAAGCAATATTTAGTTTGGTTTCCATCCGGTGCTTTAGTGCTTTGAAATTTTCACTAGCCAAAATGGCTAGTGAAAGCGCAAAACCTACTAGCCAAAATGGAATTTCTACTAGTCCGTGACTAGTTGGCTACCGTTAGTCTCGAGCCCTGTAGCTACTTGTTATTATCAACAAATGGATATATTTATTTTTAAGCAGCTACCTTAATTATGTAAGGAAGCAGCTCTCCTTTCTTGGCATAGCTTAATCCAAAATCTGTATAAATCAAAGCTAAGGAAAAAATCTTTACAACCATGTAATTTAAGCCTCAACACTGACTAAGTTTCACTTATTTAGACAATGCCTTTGCTGCAAGGATACAGAGCTTCTCTTTATCCTGGAATGTAAAGAACAGTCTAACAAAGAATGGATGGTTTAGTCTGCTCAATACTTCTTTCTCTCTTGAGACGTACTGGGCTTTTTTCTCTCTTATTATGTGCCTTTTTTCCAACACTTTCACTGCGGAGACAAAGATGCAAGAATGAATTATAAGACTGTGAAAATCTTCACTAACCTTACAATCAAATACCACAGGCCATCGCGAATAACCTCGAGGAAATCTTTCGAAAAGTTATCGTCTTAACCTTGTTACCCCCACCCAAAATGAGTAAACTTCAATACCACAAACATACATGTAGAGCAAGTATTTATCAAATCTGAGCCACAACTCTGGGCTAAAGCTAGTAAATACCTAAAAAAAACTACTATGACGTAATTTTCACAACTTCCCTGGTAGAAATCCTTCACAGGCAGGGGTGTAGCTAGAAAACTTCCAGAGGTACCCACAGTTTTCCAGATTGAATATATCCACCCTACCCAACCTCCCAAACTGTTTCTATGTGAGTGATTTGATTAAATTTCCTTTTTGTTTCTCAGTATGGTGAGGTAATTAATACCTCTCTTGGTCATACTGACCGTGTTCTGCAGATGTGGCATGTGGCAACATCATTGGGGAAAAACACTGCATTTTGTTAAAAAAAATGTTTGAAAGTGGCAAATAAAAGCAGAGTAACATTGGCAATTGCACTTTTTTCTATCACTTATTTCCCTTCTGTTTTTTCCTTTGCTTTGTTTTCCTATATTGTTTTTGGTTGTAACAATTTTTCACTGATTCTTCAGGTACACACATGCATACTGACATACAGGTAGCTATGCCCCTGACAGGATCTCATTAGAACTTTTAAGATCTTAAAGGATCAACCTTGGCAATATCTTCATCTTCAGCAATCTTTAAGGTATCCTTAAATGGTTAGTCATCTTCATATATTCTAGCACCTCAGGAATCTCACACATGTAGTTGAAGCAGTAAGAGTTACAGTGTTGGTGGGCAGTGTGACCATCCCAAACTACTTACTGGCATATTCTTTTCCTGTGCTTATTTCACGGACAACATACACCTGATGAAAAAGGAGAGTAAGTTGCTCTCTGGACATAATAAGCAAGAGACAAATGGTGAAGGCAAAAGATAAATTAAAATGATAAGTGGAATGGTGAGTTGGATGAAATAAACAAAGAAGCATTCTCAAGTTGATTCATCCAGAAAACAAAATTCCTAGTCCTCCAAGCAGAAGTCGATACCACGTCTGTCCAGGTGATGGTTGGGTACTGCTCTACCACTGAGCTACACGGGCTAAACTATACCAGCTTAGTGTCCCATGACTGCCAGCACTTGAACTGCTTACTATGCCCAGGCATGAGTTAAGTAGGAGTATTGCTGCCCCCTCCCTTAACTTGACAAAATGCTAGTTAATCAGAGGTTATATGTACCTCAGCATACCATTTACAGCCGATTTCATTGCTATGTATAGACCCAGGTTTTTCAAGCACGGTTTGCTGGCTATAACTTGAAAAATTATCATGATTCTCTTCAGTGCTGGAAATGTGCAGATCTCTCGTTTTTTTTTTCTTTCATTGTTTATGTCCCAGGAAGTTAGTTATCCCTCCATATACTTCTTTAATGTGCAAATTTCATGTTTGTTTCGTAACCATGGCAAATTTTGATGGTGAATGACTGATTTGTCTGTCATGATCCTCCCATAGTCACAAGACAATTCTGGAAATTTGCACATGAAATGAATTTACAGAAAAATACTAACTTCCTAAGACATAAACAAGCACAAAAAGCAGAAAATCTATTATTGTATTGCCTTTGTCGTTTTGTGATGATGAAAAAATCAAGACTGGTGAATCACAACTGGCCAATCATGTTTGAAAATACGCTGATCTACATATGGCAGTGAAACTGGCTGTAGTTTCTCAAATGATTTGCCCATTTCTATAAGTGGATAGAATACGTTGTAAAAAGTGTTTTAGAAGGATAATAATGAAAAAGAACATGACAATGACTACCAACTTTGGTTCGAGCTATCCACGAAACCAGCATTTCCCCACAATGAAAGTAAAGATAACGATTTATAACTTACCGTTGAAAATGAACCTTCTCCTAGAATTTTCCCAAACTTGAAATCTTCCGGTCTTTTTTTCTTAATTGGTTGAGATGATGATGGCGATGTGGGTGATTCAGGGACGGAAGAAGTGGAGTTTGAGGTTGGCTGTTGTAAATAAAAAATACACTGCTTCATTAAATTGAGTTTGTCACAGTGATGGGAGAATGAACCAGGAGCAAAATCATTATTGAAACGAGTTCCCCTTTACAGCCAACCATCCTCTTTAGATAGGTTAGATCACTGTGTCATGAGTGGTACAATGGACACACAGCTATTTCAGTGAACGTTGTTGAGGTTAGGCAACAAGACTAAAAGGTAATATGGGTAGCCGTAAATCTTTGTGATTTCACTGTTATTTCACGGCGATCACTGCCATAGGGTGGGTGAAAGTACATGTACCATAGATACCTGTCTGTGTGATTTATTGTCTGTAGTGGTGCACCATAGTTAAGTTTGGTAAATTTTGTAAATAAATTACCCATATCATCTTGCGTTCTTATCGAGTCGGCTTTCCGACAACGTTCATTGAAATAGCTGTATGTGTTTTGATTTTTACAAGCCAATTTCTCTCAAAATGCTGTTACTGACAAGCTACCAACAAGTGTGACATACATGTGAATGTGTGACCTAAACATAGCCTGTTCCAGGCTATGAGAAAGTGGGGAAAAGAGCGAAGAGAAATCAAGGGCAAGTCATGCGATCTCTGTCAAATTTGACTTTTCTCTTTCCAATATGTCATGTGACATACACTGTACTTCCCGTGCCAGTTAGCGCATGCGCAGCAAAACCGCCCCCTTTTCCCCAGGCTGCCGCACGTATTATTTTCACGTTCCCTTTCTGTTCACACCGACCTTACTATCTGAGAGCCTGGAACAGGCAACCTAAATGTGGCCAAGGCATGCTTTTCATGAACTTTACATGAATATCAAACTAACACTGAACAGGTATCGGTATAAAGATCAAACAACCACAATGCTGTTGCTTAATTCTTTGTCCCCATTACTGGCTCAAGACCAGAAGATGGGCCAAGAATGTCCACATTTTACTAGGCTTTTAATAACAATAACCATTTCTTCATATGATCCATATGACCCAGCAACCACACTTACTGCAAAAAACTTTAGAAAATTCCTTTTTAGTACCATACATACATGCACTATTAGTGAATGACCACATTTTAAATTACATTAATCTGGCATTTCAGAAAATTTAATTGGATGACATGTACACCCAATGGCTGACTGTAAAAAGCCATTTCTCTTTGTCCAAGTGACGCCTGGTACACAACCTTTCACATCACAGGAATTTCTATTTGGAAATGAAGAAGATCCATTTTTATATGAAATCCTGTGTGTCATGCCACGTTTTCAAATTACAGGCCAAAGGTGAATTGGCCGTGGTCCATTTCTAACTCTTTGTATCCTATTATAAAATTTTGCAACAAAACAGTTGCTGCTTGGGCTTTTTGATTGAGTGATTCAACATAATTTTCAACAACATCAGATTTGAAATTGTGAATATATGAAATTCATATATTTGAACTGCGGAATGAAGAAATAAATGTAAAGATGATCCTTGCAGTTATTAACGCAACTTATGCAGTTGCGAAAAGTAAGCCTGAAAAAATCAGGCTTGCCGGGATTCAAACCCTCACCTCTGCGATACCGGTGCAGCGCTCTAACCAATTGAGCTAACAAACCAACTGGGAGCTGGTCATTAAATAGGTTCGTAATATACCCGGGAAAGATGAAGATGAAATTATGAATGTATGAAATTCATATATTTGAACTGCGGAATGAAGAAATAAATGTAAAGATGATCCTCGCAGTTATTAACGCAACTTATGCAGTTGCGAAAACAAAGCCTGAAAAAATCAGGCTTGCTGAGATTCGAACCCTGACCTCTGCGATACCGGTGTAGCGCTCTAACCAATTGAGCTAACAAACCAACTGGGAGCTGGTCATTAAATAGGTTCGTAACATACCCGGGAAAGATGAAGATGAAATTATGAATATATGAAATTCATATATTTGAACTGCGGAATGAAGAAATAAATGTAAAGATGATCCTCGCAGTTATTAACGCAACTTATGCAGTTGCGAAAAGAAAGCCTAAAAAAATCAGGCTTGCCGGGATTCGAACCCTGACCTCTAATGATCCTCGCAGTGAGGATCATCTTTACATTTATTTCTTCATTCCGCAGTTCAAATATATGAATTTCATATATTCATAATTTTATCTTCATCTTTCCCGGGTATATTACGAACCTTTTTAATGACCAGCTCCCAGTTGGTTTGTTAGCTCAATTGGTTAGAGCGCTGCACTGGTATCGCAGAGGTCAGGGTTCGAATCCCGGCAAGCCTGATTTTTTCAGGCTTTCTTTTCGCAACTGCATAAGTTGCGTTAATAACTGCGAGGATCATCTTTACATTTATTTCTTCATTCTGCAGTTCAAATAATTATATGAATTTCATATATTCATAATTTCATCTTCATCTTTCCCGGGTATATTACGAACCTATTTAATGACCAGCTCCCAGTTGGTTTGTTAGCTCAATTGGTTAGAGCGCTGCACCGGTATCGCAGAGGTCAGGGTTCAAATCCCAGCAAGCCTGATTTTTTCGGGCTTTCTTTTCGCAACTGCATAAGTTGCGTTAATAACTGCGAGGATCATCTTTACATTTATTTCTTCATTCTGCAGTTCAAATAATTATATGAATTTCATATATTCATAATTTCATCTTCATCTTTCCCGGGTATATTACGAACCTATTTAATGACCAGCTCCCAGTTGGTTTGTTAGCTCAATTGGTTAGAGCGCTGCACCGGTATCGCAGAGGTCAGGGTTCAAATCCCAGCAAGCCTGATTTTTTCGGGCTTTCTTTTCGCAACTGCATAAGTTGCGTTAATAACTGCGAGGATCATCTTTACATTTATTTCTTCATTCCGCAGTTCAAATATGTGAATTTCATATATTCATAATTTCATCTTCATCTTTCCCGGGTATATTACGAACCTATTTAATGACCAGCTCCCAGTTGGTTTGTTAGCTCAATTGGTTAGAGCGCTGCACTGGTATCGTAGAGGTCAGGGTTCAAATCCCAGCAAGCCGGATTTTTTCAGGCTTTCTTTTCGCAACTGCATAAGTTGCGTTAATAACTGCGAGGATCATCTTTACATTTATTTCTTCATTCCGCAGTTCAAATATATGAATTTCACGTATTCATAATTTCATCTTCATCTTTCCCGGGTATATTACGAACCTATTTAATGACCAGCTCCCAGTTGGTTTGTTAGCTCAATTGGTTAGAGCGCTGCACCGGTATCGTAGAGGTCAGGGTTCAAATCCCAGCAAGCCGGATTTTTTCAGGCTTTCTTTTCGCAACTGCATAAGTTGCGTTAATAACTGCGAGGATCATCTTTACATTTATTTCTTCATTCCGCAGTTCAAATATATGAATTTCACGTATTCATAATTTCATCTTCATCTTTCCCGGGTATATTATGAACCTATTTAATGACCAGCTCCCAGTTGGTTTGTTAGCTCAATTGGTTAGAGCACTGCACCGGTATCGCAGAGGTCAGGGTTCGAATCCCGGCAAGCCTGATTTTTTCAGGCTTACTTTTCGCAACTGCATAAGTTGCATTAATAACTGCGAGGATCATCTTTACATTTATTTCTTCATTCCGCAGTTCAAATATATGAATTTCATATATTCATAATTTCATCTTCATCTTTCCCCGGTATATTACGAACCTATTTAATGACCAGCTCCCAGTTGGTTTGTTAGCTCAATTGGTTAGAGCGCTGCACGGGTATCGCAGAGGTCAGGGTTCGAATCCCGGCAAGCCTGATTTTTTCAGGCTTTCTTTTCGCAACTGCATAAGTTGCGTTAATAACTGCGAGGATCATCTTTACGTTTATAACATCAGATTTGTCTTTAGCTTAGGACTTGGGGAGGGAGAAAAGAAACAGCAAACAACAGTAAGCACTTGAGATTTCAAGAAAATAAAAATAAAGAAAAGATGAAGAATAGAAAGAATAAATCTAAAGTACACACACACAAAAAAAAACAGCTTATAAGTGTCAAATATGGACTGACGTCTTATCTACTCCAAAACCAGTCGTTCAAATAAAGATATCGCTGAAATATCGCAAATTATATAAAGTAGCCATAATGAAACGAAAAGGCTAGGCTTTATTTACGAAACTGGACTTGTCATTAATTCCTCGCAAACAAACAGCCAGGCCGTATGATCTCTTATATTAGACAAATATTCCACAATGGCTTACCGGCATGAAGAAAACATTTGTTACAAAACCATAACGAAAGCTTTGGACAACCTCCCATCTTTACTTTAAGGATAAACTTACCTTAGTTTTATCCCCGTTTTCTGCCATTTTAGTGTTTTCTAAATGCCTAAAACTAAAGTAGAAACATTCTGCGAAAACAGAAAACTATTTCTTTACAAGAGGTTTTCTGAAACAGAATCCGCTGACCGCACAGCATTGAAAATCGAGGTAGTCTGGGTTCCAGGTTTTGCTGCGCGTGCGCTAACTAGCGCGGGAAGTATGTCACGTGACACATTGGAAAGAGAAAAAGTCGAACTTGACAGAGATTGCATGACTCAGTAAAAAGCTTTCTAAAAGTCTGACGATTTTCTCTCTTTGTGCTGAAAACTCGATTCTGAAGGATTGAATTGGTTCTGTTATGTCTGGTATTGCTTTGGGCCGATTAACCGAGGAGAGAAAAGCATGGCGCAAGGATCACCCATTCGTAAGTTTCGCCACTCGTTGAATTCATTTCCCTTCGTTTCATTGATTTCACTAAATGATCCTGACGTCTCTTTGTTTAAAAACAATTATTATTTATAGGGATTTGTGGCTAAACCTGTAAAAAACGCTGATGGTACATTAAACCTCATGAACTGGGAGTGTGGTAAGTCAAAGAGATTCAATCTGATCACTTTTTTGGTCCATTTATCCATGTATTTATCAGACCATGCTTGTAAAAGCGTGTCTTTTTATCGATAATGACATAAAATAGTCTTTTATTTACGTTCCTAAAAATGATTATCTTTATTTTTTGTCTTGCCTGCAGCGATTCCTGGAAAGAAATCGGTATGTATAATAGCTGTTTTCGGTATACAGTGTGAGCAATAATAGTTAAAATAAATTGCAATCATTCCAATTTTCCATTCGTACCGGTCCTTTATTGGCACTTTTATTTTGTCATAAAAATCAAGTGTTCGTGAAATCAGTGAAAATATCTCCAAACGCTACAAAAATGAATACACAGAGAATACTCAATGTTATTATTCTATTGCAATGCAAAGCATTTGTACGTAAGCTTACGTATGCTAAAATTTACATTAACATTGCGGAAACTGTAGTTATGTTTTGATCGGAGGCGTACATTTTCCCTCTCACGTTCGTTTGATGTTTCTTAGACGCCGTGGGAAGGAGGATCTTTCAAACTGAGGATGATTTTCAAGGATGATTACCCATCGTCTCCACCAAAATGTAAGAACTTTGACTTTTACCAATACCCTTTGTTATTGTTACAAGGTATGATGAAAATGCCGTTTTGACATTTTGTCATAAAATAAACAAACCTTACTGGTTCTCTTCACAATTTATGTGACAGCTACACAAAGCATAGATTAGGCATCTTGTTACATCTGCTGTATGACTAAAACTACAGTAGACTACTGATACCTCAAACATTCAAGGGAAACCAAAAATTGTAAGAGAAAGCAGTAACTCAAGATAGCCAGTTGTATCTGTTTGAGATAGCGGGAGGTTTGAGAGAGCCAGTTCGATTGTAGGTCAAAGCACCCCCAAGACTCAATGCCCCCAATAAAATACCCCCACCAGAAAAGACACAAAGCCCCCAAAGTCAGTCAAGCACAGAATGAAGAATTCAAAGAGAATTTTCAAGCCAACTTTAGTTTGGTATGTAGTGATGCAATTAGTTTCACATAACTGCATACCTTCTGTTTGTGGGGCATTTTGTCTTCCAGTAGGGGGCGTTGTGACTGATTTAGGGAGTGTTTTGTCAGGGGCATGTTGTCTTAGGGGCAGTTTGAGCAGATACCATTATAAATTAAGCCTGACCAGATGGATTCAATATTTCCAGTCAACTTCATTCAACATTGTTGAATTTGGGGAGTTTAATATGTTGAAGCACGTTGTTTAAAGATTTTAAAAGATTCTGGAGGATTTTGAGTGATGTTCAGTGGCACCAAACAAAGTTCGATTGCCATCAAACCTGCGTACAACAAAGTCATATTCAACAATGTTGAATGATGTTTAATCTGTTTGACTGAGGCCTCACTGTAAGGGAGAAAGATTCTGTTTGAGATAATAAAAGGTTCAAATAGCGATTTATAATTTACCGTACAATGTTTCGCTAAAGAAAAAAGGTTTCTGTTTGATTAAACAAAAGTTTCAAAATAGCCAGTTGTACATTATGGTACAGCATAATGGAAAGCAAAAAAGTTTCTGTTTGATGTTGCGATAGGTTCAATATAGCTAGTGTTGAAAATGTGGGAGTCTATTGTAATTCCTTGTTTTGGAATCTGACAGCTGTAGTTGGACAGTGCACCATATAATTAGGATCCTTCTAATGGAACTTGCAAATAAATCCTTGTTATCTCTGACAAGGCTCTCCACGATTTGCTTAGTAGATTTTGAAATAAATTGCCACTTAAGTGTATTCTCCTACAAAAATTTATTGTCCTTGTGTGTAGTTAAGCACTGTACCAGGCAGGGTGTTGGGATGATATGATACTACACTAGTACATCTATATAAATTCAGGAAAGTGATTGACAAGTTTTTTAAGAGCTAGTATTCACCCTCAGAACCTAACAGAAATCCGCTTGGCCTTTGAGTGACACTTTCCTGTGTGCAACATCCCTGTATATGTTGTAGTTCAATTTCATCCTTGGTTCAATTTTTATTTTCTTTTGTTTCATATTCATTATCACAAATTAACATAAAAAAGAACAAAGGAAAATGAAAATTGAACCAAGGAAAAATTGAATCTCAACATATATTTAGTCTGCTGTGTCAAAAAAACCCTTTGAACTACTTATTCTTGGATTTGCAGTTGTAATTGATAAAATTTCAATTTGAATTTTAAGTTAAATGTTTTGTTCAACCTCCCTGCCAACCCAGCAGGACAGGACATTACTTAATTAAGAACTTCCTCGAAACACCCCAACTTCCTGTGATGCCGAGAGGTAAACATTCTTTGAAGAACTTCCTTGTTACGCTTTAACTTCCTGTGATGTCAAAAAAGACATTCTTAAACCTGAACTTTTTTCTTCATTCATCACTTTATTGTTCAAAAGTGGTAATGAGTCAATTTTCATCTTTTTTTAAAGCCATAGAAAAGTGAATTCCTTCAACATTTGTGGCATTTCAGAAGAAAAATTTGAAGATACTTTAAATAAAATAATTTGTAAGAATTGTCCTGATTTATAGTAAGGTTTGGCTGAGCTATTCTAAATATAATAATAATAATAATAATAATGTCATGTTTCATTGTCTTAATTTTAGCAATTTTTGGGATGTGGACTATAAGAGAAAAACCCCTAAAAGAAGGCCACATTTTCACAAAAAAATAAAGGGCAGGGTCCGACAAATATTTTGGCCAAAACTTGTCCCCGGGCATGTGGCATGCAAAAAGCACTTGCCCGGCAGGATGAGTTGGTTGTCCAATACCACGTCTGAAAAAGTATACCAATTGGAATTCACAGAATTTTATTTTAGGAAGTAAACGAGAGTAGTGTTATTTATTAAACCAAAGTCAGCAAACTTGGATTTGTTGTAACTAATATTCTTTATTAAAAAGACTTTTCAACCTTTGTTTTTGCTCTTTTTGCAAATGAACTGTAGCCTTTCCAACTGGCGTATCCTGTGGCACATTCATACGGCCATTCCTGTCACCACCTAAGACTGGTGGTTTCTGTGCGTCGCATATCAATGTTTGGCCACTAACAACAGATTCAAAACAGATTTGACACCTCAACACTCCACTTTGAATAAAGTGCTAACCAGGGAAATTCCTTGAACCAGCTTGTTTGGAAAACTCTTTGGCATCATATTTTTAACGTGAAATTTTCGTTTGCGCTTTGAACGTTTTTCAGCACGCGTGTGAGAACACACTCGGTACATTTTGTTACAAACTTCTCCATCTCTTTGCCATCAAGACTGAGGAGCACGTTGTCATTAGTATATCAGCCTGGCCTTCATGGTTTTCGTGGGAGAACTGGGCATGAAAGTTACGAAACAGACTCTGAAGCAGTGTAAAATGACAATCGAAACAGAGAAACGCAGAGGGACAAAACTCACCACATGTCCACAAGATGATCTTTATTCTATTTTAAAATGTTTCAGCTATCACTAGCAAAGGTAAAAATCCAATAGGTATCATTTATTTGCACACACCAACTCGTCAGTCAAAAGCTACGGCCCAGGGGGCTTCTTCGAAAAAATAAAACACTTGCCCGGTAATTTTTTCAGCTTGTCCCGGGCGTCCAGGCTGCCTATTTGTCGGACCCTGAAGGGCCTTTGTCACTTTATTGTATTACTTTAAAACGGTTAAATCAAAGGAAACACAAAACTAATGGTTTGGTTTTGAAATTGCTCCAGTTGTTACATGTATCTGCACGACTGCAGTATGTGACTTGCTTTCGTCATGTCTACAACACGATCATGTCGTTTAAATCAGACTTACAACATCTTCACGACAGTTGCACACAACACGAAAAATGTCGTAGAATTTTAAAACAAGTTTCAAAACCCTACGACAGTCGTAGCCTCAATCAAAATGCTAGAATGATGAGTTGTATACAATCTTTGCTTATAATAATAATAATAATAAATAATAAAAACAATCTTTAAAGAGGAAGCGCCCGTCACGTAAATACGTGGTTTTCAGGGAGGTCCTCCATAAAATGAAAAGTATTAAAATCTAAAATAAGAAATACAAATGTCACAGATCTTGCTTAACGTGAGCAGGCTTCAAAAGTTGCATACGACAGTCGTGAGCAAAAGTTGTACCGTCTAAATCGCCCCTTAGAGGACCTCTTGTACAATGAAAGGTACTTATTTTTAATTTCAGCATATAATTTTAACCCCAAGATGTAAATCTCACCATGATGTTCACCCCTTTGAGCCCTTTTATTGGAAATTGCGAAAATAAATCCTTGCAAAAGAGAAGTCTGTAGATTTCCCAAATTCAGTAGCTGCAAAAATTAAAGGGAATAAGGTGGCCCTCGTGTAGAAATTTTATCAAGGGTGGCTAGAAAATGAGACTAAATATGTAATTTTTTATGTGCCTGCAGGTAAATTTGAACCTCCAATCTTTCATCCTAATGTATACCCATCTGGTACAGTTTGTTTATCTCTACTTGATGAAGAGAAAGACTGGAGACCAGCTGTAACTATAAAACAGGTATGACAAGTTTGCAACATTGTTGAACTGTCTGGATAGAAGTAGACAAAGAAAATTCATGAAAATGGACGACATGCATGCAAAAACAATGTTGTTGTCCATTTTTATGAACATGGTGGAATTCTATTAACCTTCATCAAATTTACTCTGTTTTAAGATACTAACATCCATATCTGTGGTCAAATTTGACAAAGAAAAAGCATGTTAGTGACAGTCTCAATGTTTTTAAATCAAGGATAGGGAATGAAAACTTTCAGAGCTGCTACATGTACTTGGATTCTAGCTTAGTTTCCTGTGCAGAGAAATCAAAAGATGGAAAAAGAAACAAAAAGCCTGATAGAGGCTGGTTCTCAAGAGTACCAAAACATTTGGGAGGGGCCTGGGGAGAGGTTGAGGGCTCCATGTCCTCCCCAGGCCTTTGCCAAACCTAGCTGCATTCTGCATGTGCTAAAGAGGCTGGTTCTAGATAATCAAGTTGGTACTCTGTACATGTACATGTAAACTGGTATACTGTCGTATTGACAGTAAGGTAATGTAAACATGTGTGAATTAAATTTTAAAAGTCATAAGAAAATAAATAATTATTGTAGTGGGGCCCACACGCTAGCGCGCCAGCGGAGCACCAGTGCTAAGCAAATTTGGTAACCTATCAAGCCAAGAAATGTTGGTAGTGACGTAATAGTCACATGACTGTCCGTCCGTCCGTCTGCACCACAGGTTCACCAATGTGAAGTGGCATACACTTGATATAACCCTGTGCTGTATCCTGTGTTTTTGGTGTGAAATCACATGGTGACCCGCGTTGTAGCAAAGCAAGCAAAGACAACAAAAGTCAAAAACAAATTTGTTAATGGAAAAAAAGTTCAAAAGAATACTCAGTTGTCTTTTTGGTGGAAGGCGAAAAGTTCAATTTAAGCGAAAAAATTAAGCGATAAAGTTCAGGCGAAAAATTCAAATCTGCCTTGTCAGTTCTGTCGCGAACTCGGTCGGCACACTTCTTGAGTTCGCGGCATTTTGCAGCAGTTTCGACACCAAATATAGCAGAGCTAGTGCTTTTTGTTTTCTTCTGTCCACAACCATGGTTTTTGCGGCGGTCCTAACACATTTTGCCAGGAAAAACACCAGCATTTTCATGTTGATAGGCAGCTTGTCACAAAAAAAAAAAGTAGTAAAATTAATGTCTAAAGTTAACATTTCCGCTCATGGCCTAGTGGACTAATCGCTGGCTTACGACACCGTCGAGCCAAGCTCGACCCACAGCGGGGGTATGCATTTTTTCTTTTTTCTTTTCTTTTTTAATTTAAGGTGATTCCCCGGAAAAAGAATCTGCCATAGGTTTGTAATGAAGCTTGGCATAAATATTCAACAAGTCATGTAGGGTCTAAAATTGCAATAAAAATGGGGGGGGGGACCGTGCTCGTTTTAGTGGTATACTGCTGACGAATACAGTGTTTAAAGGCATTTTCAGGCAATAAACACAGGAAGCCAATATGCTCAATATTTCAACTGCAGGTTGATATTTCATGTATAGGTTGACTTTGTACATATAGTCATCTGTGTTGTACAAAACATGGCCAAAAAGCTTCAAATATACTGGAAACTCAAAAAGTAGACGGTGACGAAGGTAGATTGATGTACGGTCGGCTCTACCCTAAATGGCTTTTTTCGTAGGATTTTTTTTAACTCATTACCGGCCGCGTGTTTTTTGATCGATTCGCTAAATTAGCAGTTGGTAATAAACAACCCCATGTGCAGTACGAAACGACAATTGATAGGCTCGAAAACACAACACTCACTTGATCTAGAATAGTTAGAATTTCTAACTTTCGAATAAAATACACCAGTTGTCAATCAAGAATTAGCCAAAAATACAATCTTGAAGTCAAAATTTTGAAAATTTACGCAAGAGATTCACATGTTGTCTCGCGCGTGAAATCAAACCACAACAGAGGATTTGTGTGTGTTTAGGTCAGATTACTATTTTTGGAAATTTCATGAACGAAGATTCGCAGAAGAGGAGACAGTAAGCTTTTCTAAATAACACATTTATTAATACACGCCTTTATTCGTTTCTGAAAACCAAACGCGTTCAATTCTTTCTTTGAGGGAAGCTACGCGCAAGCGATTTCGCTCGATGTGCAAGTTATTTTGAAGAGCATTTACTGATGCGAACTGTGCACGTTTTTCAAAACTTTTACGAAAACTTTAAGAAATACAAAGAATCCTTCAATTAAGAAGTTATTTCGGTAAAAATTTACAATCAAATGTGTAATTTACTCTACCGTAGACTCGTAGAAGTGCTTGAGCATTTCGCAGAAAGTCCGCAGTTCGAAAAATCTCTTGCGATGCAAGATTGTCCTTCGCTTTGACAAAACAGCTGTTCGTCCTCGAAAGATGTTTTCTTCGCTCTAAAAGCTCTAAATTCCATCGCTTAACTTGTCGAGTGTTCCTTAGAGCTTCTTCTTTCGATTTTTAAGCTTCAAAAGGTAATCCTTCCTTCCGAGAGTGAGATATTGCCATCTTGAAAATTCACGCGTGAAGAGCACGGCAGCCATTTTGAATGAAATGTGATCTTCTTGGAGAGTGACAAAAAGTCTTCCCTTCTATGACCCCCTCAAGCCTTCAAATATATGCGCAGTTGGTGGATTCTGATTGGTTGAACATTCCCAAAGACAACTAGGACAAAAGGGGACCAAAAAAGCCTTTCTAGGGGAGACTGGGGCCAAAAGCGAACACGCGCAAAATCAAGGCCGGCTCAGGCCGGCACGGACGTTAAACGGTTAAACTGTGCAAAATCTGATCATAGATTTTTGCTAACTTTTTTATTTTGCTTTGGGAACACTGTCCTGATTGAGTTTATACAAAGAAAATGGGGGTCACCGTGCTCGATTAGGAGAAAACGACCATTTATTTCTCCAACAACTCAGTTTTCATAGAAAACCTACCAAGTTCCGAAAGTGCGCGCACTAATCATGCAAAAAATGATACGCAGAAAGGATGCGCAATGCAATTGAATGGAGTCACCTTAACGACTTGAATGAGAGTATTTTCACAAAATTAATAAGTGCCAGCAAAAAAAAAAAACACAAAAACAAAAACAAAAGGGGGGGCTCCACTTTTAGGCTTGGCTAAATCTATATATTAGTGAACTTCTCATCAAGAAGCCGAAATAAGTCTTTGTCCTTCCACAGAATTTCAACTCATATTGAACTCCATTTATATACCAGAAATACAAAAAATGTGATTTTCATGGGCCAAAAAGTAGGGTTGAGTTGACACCAGAAAAATGGTATGTGACAGAGCGTGGCATTCATCTTCTTTCTCTTTACTACATTAAATGTTTTTCAGATTTTATTGGGAATTCAAGACTTACTGAATGATCCAAATGTAAAAGATCCAGCTCAGGCAGAAGCTTATACAATCTATTGGTGAGTTTATCACGTAAATTGTCAGCTTCTTTGTGTATCCTTGGGAGGCCCACTCTAGTGCAAGCTGCATTGACCCAACATCTGAACATGCTAAGGACTATGTAAAATGGCACGTGATAAGTAAATCTTAAGATACACAAACCTCTGGCTTAGTACGTGGTAAGCTAAGGTTAGAGTCATTGACTACAATTTGAAAAAAGACGTACATGCCCTGTTGCAAGTTACCTTCAGTTGACTTGTAAGGAGACTCTTGGAGAGCTTGTAGCAAACAGGTTGAGTCTGTGATGAAGAAATTGAAATGCTGTTTAGAAGCAATTGAAAAGGCAAATAAGCAAAGACCACAAGGGACAATCAGAAGATACTAGACAGCAAATAAAGTTTGTGTCAGTTTAACTGAAGACGATACAAGTCAAGAAACCTTTACCGCAAGCTGATTGCCAAAAGAGAGATATTTTTTAATTCTTGTGTTTCACATCCCCAATGACGCAGCACCACAGTTTCTTTAGAAACTAACCCCCTTGTTTATTTTCGATCGGTGGTCTACTACAAGTTGCATGTGAGCTAGTAACTTTCAACAACCACTAACCTGGGGACTGCCAAAGATGAAAATTAAGGACAAGCACTGCAAGGAGGTTGGGGTGTGGTGATGTAGCATGGTGGTTCAATTCTGGTCCCCTTCACTGTGTTGTTTCCTCAGACAAGAAACTTTACCCCACATTGTCCCTCTCCACCCAGGTGTATACATGTAAAAGGAGGAGGTAACATACTGCTGGGAGTAAAGCTGTGATTGACTTTTGATTGATTGACAATCCATCCAGAGGTGGGGAGTGGGGGGGGAGGGGTTAGTAGCAATACTCTTAGTTAGTTCTCGCTATGGAAACCAGGCATAAGCTTGGCCATGTGGGGCCACTGTGGCTCATTTGCGACTTAACTTTACCTCACATTTTAAATGGTGAGTTCATCAAATGTGTGAATATTGCTGTTGAACAATTTTATTTTATTTTTTTTTTGCAGCCAAAATAGATCAGAATATGAAAAAAGAGTAAGAAGTCAGGCACAAAAGTTTGCACAAACCCACTGACAAGAGATTACTCAAAATGTTTGCTGGTGGACACAACACTTTGTGAAAAGCTAACAGGAGGACTAAAATGTTTTAGAAATATTTTAATCTCCTTTTTCCTTAAGACAGTTTGAATGAAAAGGGAGATGCAAGATGAATTTATTCCTCCTGGTTGTTGCAGAAGTTAGGAACATTTGTTGGAAATCACACCGTTCCTTTTATGGATGGTGTGGATCATTGCATGGTGTACAGCGGAATTAACTTATATTGCCAGATAGGAAACACACTATTGGTCCAGTCTTTGTTGCGGTGGGGTGGGGAGGGCTGGTGTGCATTGGGGTATAAGTGTTGTTCTTGTGATCGTTAGGTCTGAAAGCCCAATCTTTTGAGATGTCCAAGAATCTGTTGCTCTTTCATGTTTGGATTAAACCATATCTAAGCTACTTGATATCATTTCCTGTATTTCTGAGGCTGAGGTTCAAGTAATATTAGTTTCTTTATTGTGGATATTTGACGGTTTTAAAACTTAAAAGGCTGATAATAACGTTAAGCAAAATTTAAGTTAGACCTGGTGCATTAGCATTCAACCCTTTAAGCCCCACTGAGTATCAACATACATGTTCTCCTCACTGTTCTCCATATATTTCTTATGTTACTAGTTGGGAGAATTTGCTTACACATCAAGACATCTTTTCCATGGTGATCATTTCCTTTATTCTCGTGACCTGTATATTTGATCAACTAATGATATTGTAAGGAGAAATTAGATGCTTGTCACCATTGGGGCTTAAAGGGTTAAGAGATTTAAACCCACTAAGAAAAACTATCAGCATTGGTAGCCAAGCATTACCCTCGTTTTCATCTAAGCATGGACACATGACATGTTCTAATTGGGTGTCAAAGGCGACATGTTTGGCTGCCAAACTTTTGAAGTTTGATGGCTGCTAAAATGGCAGGAGTCTAGAAAACGAAGAAGATCTAGAAAATGCAGATTTTAGATTTTTTTTCTTTGAGATTCAGGAATATTAACTGGCACATGAGAAAACAACATGTTGACCCTGTCAAATATTTACGCAAAATTTCAGGATTTCAGGATTGAAACCCAATCACGCACATAGGAATGCAAGTTTAACGGCTGTCAAACTTCAAATGTTTGGTGGCCAAACATGGCATGTTTGAT
The DNA here is from genome assembly GCA_964017195.1 of Siderastrea radians. Classification (NCBI taxonomy): domain Eukaryota; kingdom Metazoa; phylum Cnidaria; class Anthozoa; order Scleractinia; family Rhizangiidae; genus Siderastrea; species Siderastrea radians. Next base: position 36,400,087 of record OZ024891.1, on the reverse strand, counting down.
ATCCAATTAAAATGTGTGTTTTCTTCACCTGTCCATGCTTAGATTAAAACGACAGTATTGTTTTAGTCTGTTACATGTATACTCGTTCTAGATAGGGTTCACTGTAAACAGTGCTAAAACATTTAGGGTTAAGCAGGGTTTTAAACAAAATCCTATCTAAACGTTACTGTTTTATGGAGAATGGTCTTGATCCTTGCCTGGGGGGGGTGGGGGTGATGAAAAACTTATTTAAACATAAACATATGTACGCTAATCTTACTGTAATGTCCATTCATGAAAAAAGTAGTTAGCCTTTTGGGTAATTTTGTTTTTGTTAATTCCTTTATTATGTGTTGACTACTTTTTTGAAGTCACCCTTTCTACTCAAAATATTAACGGGAATTAACCTCACTTGAGTTGTTCTGAAGAATCAACAACTTTGCTTTTTATTTTTCATTTCAGTGTCTGTATCATAAATTTTCGTTTCCGTTCAGTAACATGCTAGTTCTTGTTGCCACTTTTGAAATGACTTGTGAAAAAGTTTTTTTTTTATGTAATGATTTTTTTTCTATGAAGCAAAGCTGAAATATTTAACAATAATGATTATCTCAGCTATGCTTCATGAGTTAATATAATTTTTAACGTAAGTGCAAGCAAATAGCAGAGGATATTAAGATTATTTAACAAGATAGAAAGCGAGTAAATACATGTATCCCTCTATTTTTGTCAACTCTTCAATGTGCAGTTCATTCTACTTGCTGGTTTGGTATAATTTGTATCAACCCTTCCACCTCAGAGTTGCATTGTTTGAATATAATCCTGCAGTAAAGTCGCAAAAACTTTGGGAGTGGCCTTGGCTGCCTTTTTAAATTTTCACCCCACTTTTCCGTGTACGAAATGAGATCCGGTTGGCCAACAGGCAGGATAAAAGTGGTTCGTGTTCTTGAATTGTTTCCGGGTAAAATCGCCGAAAATAAATTGTAGTTTGGAAAATCACTCAGTATCTTCTTTGATGTTCCAGAAGCATTTCTTTCAGTTTCAACTTTAACAAAGTTTTGACACAGATACAAAAATCCCTATGACTAATCCTGAAACATTTTCACTTCACTTGTTCGCAGGCTACCTCTTTCCCCACTTTTTACCACGAGTCCCCGTGTCACTGAAGTTCCTAGTCTGCCACTGCTATTTGATCAGTGCGGCTCTTGTAACAGTTTCCTATAGTACTGTTAATTTCACAGCATTTTGTGCACTGGAAATTTTTTTCTCTTTTTAACAAATTTTGCAAATGGTAAGCCAAACCTCCGGAATGGGAAATTCGGTTCGAGATAAGCATGAACCATTTGCGTAGTTCACTCTAATTCACAGAGAACCTGGAACTAGTTTGACCACTGGCGCGGGACCTGAAACTAGTAGAAAAAAGTCAATGGAACACACCCCGTTTGGATATGCTGGTTAGAAATTTTAGGATTGTCTCTCAAGACGTTCCCTTTATTCTGGAAGTTTTCCGACCAGGCAAGCCAACGAAGCCGGCCTTACCATTTACATTTTTAAAATGGTAAACACACTGTGTCTAGCCCTCTCTGAGTAATCAGGTCAAAACACCCCCAAGACAAAACGCCCCTAAATCAGACAGAACACTCCTTCAAAATAAGATACAACGCCCCCTAGTGGAAGGCAAAATGCCCCTGGAACAGAAGTCAATACATATTACATAGACCAACCTCAATGTTCTAGAAAAACAACGCGGAACGTTGAAACGTGAGTATTGTTGGCCGTAAACAAACTGCAATGTGAGAATCTTATTTGAATAAAAAATGGATATACATCTTATTCGATGGTTTAACGTAGAATACGCGCGGATATTTTGCGAGTTGCGTAGTATTTCGGGGCTCGGAAAAATAAAAGCAATGAGCAAAATGTCCGCACGTATTATATGTTAAGCCTTCGAATGAGAGCTTTATTATTCCACTTGAAAAAATCACGTCAAAATTTGGTATTTCCAGTCCTTCGGCTAGAAAACCTGTGAAACCTGGATTTTGCAGTGCAATACATAATTTTACTGTGTAATACCGTGGCATATTTTGCGCGTTCTCTTGAACTTGTATGGTAAAATGGCTCATGGCATTTCCTTGGATACGCACCATGACAGACACAACGTTATGTCTTATTTGTTGGGGCGTTTGGATCTGCAACAACCTTTGTTGGAGATGGTTTCACATTGCCAAGCGAACCAAATCCTACAGCCCGATAATATTTCTTCTTTCAAAGTTACTTCCCTAAAATGCAAAACGGAAAAAAAGGGAAAGTAAATCGAAACTGAAAGGACGCGTCTTGTTTCCAAGAAGAAAAAAAGGAAAACGTGTAGCCTTTGAAGTGTGGTTTCAAAATCGCAAGACTGGATTGAGCCAATCACGGTGAAGCGTTGTTGTTTGGTCATCCAGGGCATACTGACGGCTTCCGCTTTCAGTTCTCTTTCTTTCTGCCTCTGTGGTTGTTCAGTTCGCACTGAAATTTGTACGGTACAAATTTTACAAGGCTTTTAACACAGTTTTGCACCACTACTAGACACAAGCCACAGCTGAGAACAGCTTGCGTTTTAAGTAATTGTCAGAGTGAAACCATCTTCAGCAAAGAACGATATTCTCGCTTTAACGTACTGTTTCAATAATACACTATACATTTTAAATCGAAACTGAAAGGACGCTTCTTATTTCCAAGAAGAAAAAAGGAACACGTGCACCCTTTAAAGTGTGATTTCAAAATCACAAGACTGGATTTGGTCATCCAGGGCATACTGACTGTTTCCGCTTTCAGTTCCCTTTTAATTTCTTTCCGCCACTGTGGTTGTTCAGTTCGCACTGACGTACAAATTTTCAAGGCTTTTAACGCAGTTTTGCACCACTGCTAGACGCAAGCCACAGCTCAGAACATCATGCGTTGTAATCTTTTCTATACTACTTGCTTGGCTGTGTTCTTACTGGGGTACATAATCACATGTACAGGGGAACTGTTTGCAAGATGTCCTTGTAAAGGTCGATGCGGATCGTTTGAATGTCCTGAGCCGAAGCTAGACGTTTATCGTTGTGACTGCGTCAATTGTAGATGTCTATACCGACCTGGAGGGGCAGGACTGCGGAACTGCTATCACAATCGCTGTAAACCGACAACATGGAAGTGTCCTCAATACAAAGAGTGTGACTTTGCAAGGTGTGCCTGCGCCGGAGATGACCGAGGTCTGTGAGGACTAATTGTTTGTGACTGTCAAGAACTGAAAAGGAACTCAGTACGCTTCAATTATCCCTTGTTTTTCTCTAGGATTATTAGACGAACGACACCATAGAATCTTCTTCCCGAAAGGGAAACGCGGGGTGCGAGTCGACACTCCATGCGGTAGACGATAATTTGCATCAGCGTGTTTTTCTTCCGGCTTCACAGGCTTCACTCTTCGACAATCTGGACGTTGATAATGACGAACAGCGAACGGTAAATGACTATTTTCTAGGCGCTTTAGGCTCGAAAAACCAGTCTTTCAAATGGTGACAATGTTTGTAAATGTATAGGTAAATTGTACTGAAGTTTCATGCATATTGCTGTACTTGTTAATTTTGTTTCTAAAGAAGATCAATAAAGTGTTGTTATTGTCATCACCGTTCTTCATATCGTGATTGATTCTTTGAGCAATGATTTTGTTACTGATAACCCAAACTGTGGTATTTTCAGTTAGTAGAAAATGGGAATATTAAAGTGAAAATCACTCGAAGGAGAGACACTAGGCTGACCGTGACTTGTGTCTTAGATGTGGGACCTGGGAATGAGGTTCTTTCTAGGTTCCAAGTTTAGCGCGGCCAGCAAGTTACACCATCGATCGCAACTTTTTCGCTTTTTATATCTTATCTTTACTGATCTGTTATTCTTCTAAAATACTGGCTCTGTTAATGCCAAAGAAGGAGTCATCTTAAGCAACATGGAGGGTTCCTCAGGCGAAAGAGAAATGGAAGTTGAAGCCCTACAGTCAATCTACGGAGAACAGTTTTCAACGGGAGGAGGAAGTGCGAACGAACCCGTCATCTATGAAGTGAAACTTGAACAAAACAATACCAAGATCATCTTTACAATCCCAGGTACCGTCAGTTTCCTTCAAAGATACTTTAAATTCAAGCACTTAGGATCTCTTATTTCCCTAAGATTATTCGATACGAATCATAGAAATTTTTCCAGTGTATACTATAGATTATTGTAAGACTCCCAAGGTGTCGTTTCTGTTTGTCTGAGATCATGAAAGTTTGTAGTGTAGTTATTATAAACCGATGCAGTCTTTATCATTCCAGATTTAAAGGTTGTCACTGGTTATTAACGTATCACCCTAAACAGAAGTGGTCATCCCCCCTCCTCTCCACCATTCATTAGTAAAGGCATCCATCTGTTCATATTGTGATTTTAATAACAGGGGGTTTTTATACCATCATCATCATCATCGTTATCTGCGTCGTCATCATCATCATCATCATCATCATCATCATCTCGGGGGTAATTTCACTCTGCCTGGGGTTTGACATTAGTCTATCGTATGTCTAGAATTAACTTAATTTTAAGGATTTGGTTAAGTACCAGGGTAGGGAAGCCAGAAAGTGTAGATGCTGAACTCCCTCCCCCCTTCACCTTCAATATGCAGGTTTTGTTACTTTTAAGGTGTGTATCCTCTATAGAGAAAAACAACTGCCTGAATGTATGTGCAAGTGCCAAATTAATGCTTTTTTTCATGCAGATAAATTTGTTGATTTTTTACATCAATTAACATTAACAGAAAAATCAATCTCTCTGGATTCATTGAAACAATATTCCATCTACAATTTGCTGAAAGACAATAACTTTTGAGAAAAGTTTCTAGGGGTGCTTACCATTAACACAAACCATCCGGTTGGAAAATCCACCTACAAACATCAAATGATTTAAGTTGACCTTACGGAAGAAGGAGAAGTTACGAAGTGTAGCCAGATCAACTGAAGAGCACTAAAAAGGATAGAAAGTATGCATCACCCCAACCGGCAGCCCATAATTTCTGAAGCTTTCCAAACGGAGTGACGTGAACTATTTGATTTTCCAACCAGAATTTCCGGTTACTCCATGTAAATGGTAAGCGTTCTAGATGTCCTGCCTTTGCTTCTGGTATCTTGTGTTTGTGGGTAAAGGATTCTTTAAGTTAAACACTGACCTGTATTTTTGGTGATGTTTGCATTGCAAGAAGAAGATCTCAATAAGGACAGCAGGTTGTTTTGAACGTAGGCAATCAGATGTCATTGTGAGTCCTGTTTGCAACCATTTTAGGGTGTTCTGGAGAGAACACTTCCAGGGTGATGTGAATGCAAGAGTGTTGTGATATTGAAAGTTTTGGGGTATTGTTATTGGAAATTATGCACGGTTCACATTATCATACCTTTTTGTCAACTTGTTAACTTGGTTGTGCTTGTCATTTGCACATGGATTCAAACTTTCTCTGTAGTAATGACAGCCCCGTACCTTGAAGTACTAATTACCCTGAGGGGGCATCCGGAGGGAGCTGAAGTCCAGGATTGATGCCCAGTGGGAACATCCTTAACTCCATTGGTAATTATTAACTTATGAAGGTTTTGTTTGTTTAGACAAATACCCAGATGTTCCTCCCTCCATCAGTGTACTCACTCAGGGAAACCAGCCTGTTTATGCAGAACTTGAGTCACTGCTTTGTAACAGTGCATATGAGAACTGTGGAGAGGTCATGATTTACAACCTCATAGAGGAAGCCAAGTCCTGGCTAGATAAACTCAACCTTGCTGAAGACAGTCCCCTACAAGGAGATGAAAAAGCATCTGAAAATGTGGTCACTATCTGTAAATTCTTTTTGGAAGGAAAATGCAGATTTGGAAACAAGTGCCGTAATAAACACGAGGAAATGACAAGCTGTCAAAGTGGTAGCAGAGATGAATCACTGCACGCCAAACTCTCACTTGACAATTCTGAAAGTACGTCAGTGCCAACTGGTCACAAAGAAGTGGCTAATGGTGAAGTGAAGTTAAGTAAAAACTCTTCAAGAAACAAAAACCATGAAAAGGAGACTGACGGTTCTAAAAAGAAATCTCCAATGAAAACAGCCAGTGATGTCATATCAAGAATTAAATGGGATGAAGAGCTATCGCCAAAGGACTTCATTGTTGGCTACTTAGATCGCTTCCTCGGAATAATGGAAAAATGTTTTTCAGATTTTTCATGGGAGGATCTTGCATCAGTTGATCATTTTGTTGATCTTGCCATACCTCGCCACAGAATTCAATACTTCAAGTACCTAGGGGAAATTGTGTGGGACAAAAGGGAACGCATTGATAAAGTCTTTGGATCTACAGGTAGCAAAGAGACTATTTTAGATGTGAAAGAGAGGATTGGAGGATCAAATGAAGGCAAAGACACTGGTCTCCATAGTGATTCAACAGAGGTGTCAGCTGCGGCACATGATTCAGGCTATGTCATGTGTGAACTACCTCAGCATCTCAAAGAAAAAAGTGGCCCAAACTACTTCATTGCCATGCAGATTTCAGATGCAGAAATAATTGACAACATTATTAAGGTGAGTGTAACCTTCCTAAATAGGATAACAATGTAGAATGGGGCCAATCTAATTACTCTTCTCTCTTACAAGTTATTTTATGTATACTCTTCCCTGTCCTTGTACCAGTGCCCTGTTTGTTTTTATTTCAGGAACCGATCTTAAATGTGTTCACCATCTAAGAAGACTTGTTTTTCGTGTTTTATTCTGTGTAGGCCTGTAGGCAGTATAGAGGCCACCAGGGCAGTTGCCTTGTTAACTACTTGCTTTTTTTCTGTTTTCGTTGGACCATTTTAAATACCGTAAACACCGGCGTATAAGCCGCACCTTTTTACCCTAAAGCTTCGCTCAAAATCTGGGGTGCGGCTTATCTGCGAGAACATTTGGAAAAAAATCTGTAATTTCCCATGAATCATCCCCAAAACACCAAAATAAAGTCAAAAACGGTACCACGCTATCTTTGAGAACTCGCGTGGTAAATGGCCCACTGTTTCTCCGTTGTTGACAACTTTGATGGCAAATTTGTCAAAGCAATTATCGAACTCCCTTTTACAGGCGAGTTTGTCACCGGTGGATGGCTTCCAAATATCCTTGTAAACCTGCATGGAAGCCACGAACAGCTAAAGAATCGCTAAACTTTGCTTTGCGACTTGAACGAAGCAACAACACTTGTCACCAGTTTTCTCTCTTCTCATCGAATGCCTGGCTACTAAGCCACGATACGCAACCGAACGTCCAAACGAACTTCATTTTCGGACTTGAATAGCTTTAACTGGAAAAATGTTGGGGAAAAGTTCATCGGGGAAAGCGGTCTTGTGTTCAAGTATGTTTTCGTACCTTTTTGTACTTGTTATAAGGATTAAAATGCTTGTTTGAGTCTTATTCAGACTACAAATTGAATCACTGATCCGTAGTGAAAAGGACTTCATTTCAGCCAATATGTTCATTACATGAAATGACTCGGCTATGAATTTTTGACAAAATTTTTTTTTCCAAATCTTGAGCTTCTAAAATCGGGGTGCGGCTTATCTGCAAGGGCGGCTTATACGCCGGTGTTTACGGTAAGTGTCTCTAGGACTGAACCACTCCACTTAGGCAATTCAGCCTAGCTAGCCTCAACTTGGTTCACCTGAGCCTGAGAAAACAGCCGACGTTTCGCGAGGTTGCTACTTGAGCCCTCGCATAACGATGTCTGAGTAACGAGCACAAAAATTCCATACTAATGACGTGCACTACCCAGATCTTGGTAGTGCTTCTGATTAAAAAGAAAATTCCCTTGCAGCACAACCAATCAGAAGCACTACCAAGATCTGGGTAGTGCATGTCGTCAGTATGAAATTTCAGCGCTCGTTACTCAGACATCGTTTTGCAAGGGCTCAAGTGAGCAACCTCACGAAATGTCGGCTGTTTTATCAGGCTAGGTTCACCTTTACTTATCTGTGTGGGCCAGTTTCTTGAGTACCTCAGGGTACGGGGTCCATCCTTGTTACCAATTATACACATTTGGTTAAAGATGCCATTTTGGTATGTTGGGACAAAGGTACTTGATTAACCAGAGCAGTCTGATTAATACAGTATGGCAAGAGATTGAGTCTGTTATCTCATGATCAAAACCCATTTGGACAAGGAAAATAGTCTCTAAGCTCTGATCATGCAAGGCTCCAAATATCAAGACTACTGTATTCAAAACATCCACAGGATAAAAATCAAATTGGCTTATGCAAGGAAATGCATTGTTTTAATTCAACTCTTACCTTGATTTTTAATCTTTTTTATCTATTTTATTTTTATTATTGTCATTTTTATTGCCTCTGTGGAATTGTGATCTGGCTTGCTGTGGAACAAATCATGCAGTTGTGACCATTTGAATATGCTGGGCTTTACCAACAATTGAATATCACAAGTGACTATTCAAAATACTAAGAAAAGTGGTTTCCTAGGAAAGGTGATTGCTCATGGGTAGTCTCAAACATGGTGATTTGACTGGAAAAAAAAATTCAGAAAGTAAACAAGCAGAATACTCATGTCATTGGCGGATCCAGGATTTTTGAAGGGGGGTGGCTGATCTGACAGAACGACATCGGAAATATCCGAGACAAAATCGCCTCAGTACTAGTTTTGTTTCCTTCCTTAATTTCAAGCTTAAACAACCCCAAAGAGGGGGGGTGGCTAGCCACCCATTCCACCCCACTGGATCTGCCCCTGCATGTGACAGCTCAGGGAAGTTCAGGTTCACTGATTATTCAATACTTTACAAAAAATATGGGAATATTTTGAGATACCTTTTTTTTTTTTTTTTCAGATTCAAAGTTCTATCCATGCCGAGCTGGATACAGAAGAAGAATATGAGCTGATACCAAGTCAGAGACTTCATATCACTCTGCTCATGTTAACTCTGTGCAATGAAGATCAGGTCACCACTGCAAAGAACATCCTCAAGTCTGTCCAGCCTATGTTGATATCCATTCTTCCCCTCAGCCACAAACTGCGATTTAAAGGCCTTGGACATTTTCATGAGAGAATCCTTTATGCCAGTATTGAACCTGATGCAAGACTGTCAAAGATTGTCCAGATTTTAAAATTTAAATTTGGAAAAGCTGGAATAAGTTTGGAAGGAAACAGAAATGTGTTCGTTCCTCATGTGACCATCTTGAAAGGAACTTCAAAGGATTTTGCGAGCCATGAACATGTGCAGAAAAAGTTGACAAATGTTTCAACAGCTAACCATAAACTGGGAGAACAAAGTGTTCAATCCCTTGTCCTTTATTCCAGGTTTCTTCCTAAAGATGTTGATGGCACATACCATAAGATTTCAACAGTAGAAAACTCCCTTAAATCACTGTCTTCTACCCTGCCCAAGAAACTGCTCCAACGAGTGGATCATTTGTTTGATAGTGAGAAAGTCTGTGAAGATGACAGAAATGAACTTCAAGAACTGTTCCAATCTGGGGATGCGGTTAAACTTGATAAGGGGGTAACAAGATTGACAGAGCTCTACAGTTCTTCAGTGAATAAAATGGTTGTGATAATGAGAGGTATATCAGGAAGTGGAAAAACACATCTTGTTGAGAACTCGGTGGAAGCATGTGATTATCGAGATGGATATGTTTACTGCAGTGCCAGACAATTGTTCCATAAGACAGGAGGTTCTATCCTGGATGCAGCAGAACTGAACATTGCTGAGGCTTACTGCCGCTCTTGTTTTATGGATGCCTTGGCAACTGAACGATTCTTTGTTGTTGTGGATGGTGTCCACACCAAATGCTGGGATTATGCCGTGTACAAGTATCTTGCCCGTGCATTTGGTTATGTATGTCGCGTGCTTGAGATCAGAGTGACAGATCCTGAGGATATCAAAGTATGTCTACAAAACAACACATCTGGGGTGCAACTGGAAGAGCTACTTGAAGCTGTGCAAGACTGGGAGGATGATCCTGAGGCCACTGTAATCGAACCATGGTTCAACAAGCCAGATACATTAAAGCACAAGGCAATATCCCTAAAACAGTTATTGCTAGCAACTTAATCTTATCATATACTCTCGTTTGAAAAACGTTGGGTGAAAAGTATAAACGATGGACAATGTGACACAGTGGAACTCTGGGAAGATGGCAGGGGTAAGTTTGTTACTGGGTGTCGTTTCTTGATATTCAAAATATTTTCTTTCCGAGGTAAGTTAAAGAGTAAAGTAAGGCATGCTGTGTCATTATTATGTGCACTGTCTAAGAATAGACGCAAGTTGTCGCGCTTCCCAGAGCATCATTGGGTCGCATCGTCAAAGATTTATGCTTGTTACCTGACAACGTTTTTTTCAAATGGGCGTATACACTTGTAGATGTACAGTGAAAACTTCTACTAAGGTCTCAGTTAGCATTTCACCCTCATAATTTCGACCCTTTTGTTTTGAAACCGGTGATCAGGCTCTTTTTTCATTTAAGGTGATTCCATTGAAACAGAAGGAATATTTAAAATTTTCTAAGACTTGGTCCAACTGGTAATTATGTTTAGAACATTTCAAAAATGCAATAAAAAAAGGGGTCACTGAGCTTGTTTTGGCACAACATGGATAGCCGTTGATAGCAACTAGACGACCACAATGTACTCCTGAAAAACCCTAGTAATCAGAAATGAGAACCATAATTGCTTTAAAAAGTTATTACTTGTATTGAAATATTGAAGCAGATCAACAAAATAGGCATTTATCTTGCATTGAGTACTATTTTAGTTGAACAGGAATTAAGGATATGAAAAAAATAAAAGAATTTGCTGCGTGCGTACATACCCTGCTGTACCTAAAGACGTGTTCTTTTCGGCGTTCAAATAAAAATATCTTAAAGCAGAATTTTTCACTTTTCTTGAAATCACGATATATTGTACTCGGCGATGTGCCATTTGAATTTATGTATTAAAAAATGGGGGTCACCGAGCTCGTTTAGGAGAAAACGAACAATTATTTCTCAGAACTGCTCAGTTTTCATAGAAAACCTAATATATAGATTTAGCTAAGCCTAAAAGCGGAGCCCCCTTTTTGTTTTGTTTGTTTGTTTCTTTTTTGCTGGCAGCTATTAATTTGTGAAAATACTCTCATTCAAGTCGTTCAATTAAAAAAAAAAAAGATAAAGAAAAAACAAAAGAAAAAAATTCCTACTCACGCTGAGAGCCGAACCCGGGATGATGGCATCTGAAGCCGGATATTAGTCCACTAGGCCATGAGAGCTTGTTGTTATCTTTTCATGTTAATTTTAATACTTATTTCTTTCTTCGTGACAAGCTGCCTATCAGCATGAAAATGCTGGTGTCTTTCCTGGCAATATGTGTTCGGAACGCCGTAAAAACCATGGTTGTGGACAGAAAAAACCAAAAAGCACTAGCTCTGCCATATTTGGCGTCGAAACCGCTGTGAAAAGCTGCGAACTCAAGCGGTGTGCTGACCGAGTTCGAACAGAACCGACGAGGCAAATTTGAACTTTTCGCCTGAACTTTATTGCCTAATTTTTTCACCTAAATTGAACTTTCCCCTTCCACCAAAAAGACAACTAAGCATTCTTTTGAACTTTTTTTCCATTAACAAATTTGTTTCTGGCTTTTGTTGTCTTTGCTTGTTTTGCTACAACGCGGGTCAACATGCGATTTCGCGCCAAAAACACACGGGATTCAGCAACCCTGTGGTGCGGACGGACGGACGTACGGACGGACGGTCACGTCACTACCAAAATTTCTTGGCTTGATAGGTTACCAGGAGGGAGTGATGAACTTGGGCCTGGGCACAAGCGCCGGTATTGGCGAATGAAAAACCGAGGTGTCTGGCCATCGTGACGTCACATATAAATCTGCCCCGGAAATTCAAAGGAAAGCTAACAAATGGCTTCCTCGCAAATGTTTACAGTCCAGTTTCTCAAAAAGAACAGATCAAAACAATAAAAGAACGAAAGGTATGCTGCATGCTATAACACAAAAAGTATTCTTAATGCAAATTGGTCCTCAAAACAAAATAACCAATTGGCGATAAGACTCAAAAGATTTCATGGACGCTTTGGTCGATCGATTGAAATCGTGATCAAGATCACCTTTCAGAAGCTGTATCTCACAAACCCTAAGATGTGTCGCTTGGAGACAAAAACATAACTTTTATATGTATAAACTCTTTCCAATTTTAGAAGAATAAAATTGCGTAACACTTTCATTAAAATGATCAGTGGCGTTAAACATCATTAAAATGTGGAGAAGAATACTCCAATACAAAGAAACGTTTACTGTGAATTCATCTGCTTGGTTCGAAGTTAATAATGGACCACAGTAATTCCTTAATTTGCTAAACTATCTTGTAAAAAACGACGAAGATGACAACATTTGCTGGAGGCGAGGCACAACAGCTGACACGCCGGCTTTCCGGCCAAATTTCTGCTGATCTCTTATCGAATAATTATAAAAAACCACAGTTTATCTAAAACGCCAACTTTCTCAGGTTACTGATGTTAAGGGTTAACAAGGCTCTCTCTTTACTAGAATGGTCCTCAGTTTGACTGTTTTAAAAGTAATTAATCTTTGAAAATCAAATGATAGGACCAATTCAATTTATTTGCGAAACGGTCATCGTCAGTTGTAGCTAGTTGTGGATCAAGTAGACGGTCAAACTCTTTCTAAAACACTATGCAACCTGGACAGCAACTGAATCTAGAGGAAACTGGAGGTATTGAGAACAAATCACTGAATCACTGATCCAAATGGTACTCAAATATATCTATTAGTTTTCATAAAAAAGTACAGAACCAGATCAGCGAAGACTTGTTTCCTCAGGCGCCCGCATAATTTGCGAGCTGATTCAGATTTTTATGTTGTTCTGCAAAAGTGTAGATTACACGGGTTAAATGAGGTGGCAAGAATTTACTAAGTTCGATTACTCTTTCCCTAGCAATTAAATATCACTATTCTTTCCTTATACAGAAGATGGAAGCAAATACTGTAAGAAAAGTTAACTTTTAAGTGCTAAACATACCCTTCTAGGTTCGCCTTCTATGATACTCAGCTAAACAAACGGACTGATCATTTTTTTGGCAAATACTATACCACTTGTTTCAACTTGGGTATTTTTGTTAAACTATAGGCTAGTCCGTAGCCAAGTTTCAAGTTTCCCTGTGGTATATAACTGAAATAAACACACTTTTTGGGACGCGGACAATAACAATTTTCCCGCATAATTCTTCGATCCCAGAGAGTAAACATGACTCTTAAAACATTATTTAAGTGTGATTTTAACGTTAAGACAAAGAGCCACTTACCTACATCGAAAAAAGGGATGACTAAAATTCCATTACCCAAGAAAACAAGCTTAGCTGAAAGCTTAGTAGCACAAAAAATACGTTTGTAGCCCGAACTCTAACATAGTTGCCAGCGCCATTTTTGAAGACTCGGCAAACTCGCGCGCTTTTCATGTCGTGACGTCACGATGGCCAGACACCTCGAGCGGCGAGTTCATCACTCCCTCCTGTGTCCCCTCCTGTAGGTTACCAAATTTCCTTAGCAATGGAGCTCCGCTGACGCGTTAGCGCGCTGGCTCCGCTATCAAGTTACGAAGGTGCGCGCGCTCGTACGTGCGCGGGCTAATCACGCAAAAAATGATACGCAGAAAGGATGCGCAATGCAATTGAAGGGAATCAACCAGGGCGGAAAAAGGTTGGGCGATGAAACGAGCGCGTCCGAGCAAAAAGGTGTGATGCAGTGGACTGGGATCAAATTAGGTGCTAGATAAAAATGGTTGCCTCCTTGGGTTTCCTCCATAATCCTGATAATCTATTAAGTTTCCGCCGACTTTTGGTTATCTTTTCTTTGTCTTATCCGTCCTGATCGATGCCAAAAAACTGCCTAAAAACTGTCTAAAAACGAGCAGAGTAAAGTAAAAGATGGAAAATGGCGTTTGGATGACGCGTGGCATGACGCGTATTTATAATGCGTGCAGCTCGTGCAAGGTTAATCAGGACACCCTGGTAGACTAATTAAATCAAATCAACACCGCGCTTCTTCCTCTTTTTCCCCAAAATCTCTCCTATGCTTGTCTGTTTCTTTAGGAACTACAAATAGAATTGTTCCTAAGTTTAGACGGTTTTTTTTGCCATGTTTTTGTGAGATAAAGGGAGGAGAAATCTTCAAACTTAATTTCACTTTTAATTTGTTTACATCCAGTTGACGGCGTTGCGACGAATCATCGCCATGGCGCGTTGCAAGGAGGCAAAGTTTACAGTTGCAAAACGCCACTATCTCCAAATATATATATAAATATGTATAAATATGTATAAATAAATATGTATAAATATTCATTGCACGTGAACAACCGTGAAATAGACCAGGAAAAACAAAATAAAACTGTTGCTCGTTGAAAGTTAATAACGACTGAAACTTGACCGAGATTCAGCCTTCTTATCTAATCACAGAAATGTTTATTCAGCCTAAAACTCACTGGAACATCAAAAAGAATTATTATTCTAACGGCAATCAATTTAAGAGAAAAATCTGTAAGGGCAGTTTAGAAATAATTCTATTTATACAAATTACGAACTTTTTGGCTGATTTGGCTGCATTTTAGCAGTTTTTAAATATTAATAATATACATGAAAAAATTACTCGATTCTGATTGGCTGAGAGCAGTGCAGTTCAGTTGTAACACCAGTGCAAAAAGTGTAACACCAGTGCAAAAAGTGTAACACCAGTGCAAATTACACATCGATATTCTGGATTATGATTATTAAACGAACCGCTTTGAGTTCGTAGCATTATCAGCTGATCTTCATCAGCCAATCAGTAAATAAAGTGTCAAATGCTCACTTCCTGTCTGCAGTAAGATCTTCCGGCACTTCCTCCACGGGAATTTTTTCATGTTTATATTATTAATAAGTAATCATACGGTTTTTCTCGTTCAATTTGGAATTAATTTGCACTTGTGAGTTTTTCAAAAAGCTGAAATTGCACTCGCCGAAGCGGCTCGTGCGATTTCAGCTTTTTGAAAAACTCACTCGTGCAAATTAATTCCAAATTGAACTCGAAACCGTATGATTACCTATACAAATATCTTAAAATCGCAGCCACCTAGAAAGCTCAATGTACATTAAGAATGTTTTGATATCATAAAAGATTCTTCAACTGAAAAGAGAAAATGTTAAGTTTTCTCTTTCTTGAAAAATTGGAGAAAATTGCAAGAATGACCAAAATCAGCCCGTAAAAAATGAATCATGATTTACATGAAAAAACTCTTACAGATTTTTCCCTAAATTCGCACACAAGTTGTGTAGGTTGAGTAGTTCAAATAGTTCAAGTTTCGTCATTAAGTGTCTGACTAGCTTTCGAGATATTCGACATTATTTAAAATGAGGGGTTGTCCATTACCGTTGCTATGGTGACAGCTGTTGCTAGGAAACCAGTGAGAAAATAATCTTTGATTATATGTTGAAAAGGTGGCGTAGTATCAAGGAAAGCGAAGTTTACCTTCTATGCGAAATTTTGACTTAAAAAGATACACTCCAAGGCCAAAAAACTGTTGCGAGCCTCCTTAATTGGCTAAGCGCGAGAGCGCGCCGTTTGCATTTTGTAAGCGTCTTGAAACGAAAAGCAGATTTTGAATTGGATTTTGAGTTGTTCAACACAAGAATGTCGTTTCAGAGTTTAAATTTAACCGAGTTGGTTGGCAAAAATGATATGGAAATCGGGTGATAGTTCGAAGAGAAATTCCAGAAGGTGAACCTGAACGTTTTACGGGAAACAGCAAATGGTTATTGTTCTAAAACTACCAAAAACCTTGGTTAATTCAGCGAGCGAGAGGTTGCTTTGCAACTCAGGTAAGCTTAAATAAATTTAAGCTTACTTAGTTTGAGTTTTGAGTGTGAGTTTGTCAATGAACTAGAATTGTAATTTTCTCAAAAGATGAACATATGCATAAAAGACCGTTTTTTTTTTGTTCTGGACGCTGAGTAGCAGTTTAATAAACTGCTTGTGTGGAGAATTGTTTATTCTGAGTGCCGACGGCAGACTGTGTTTCGATGTGCAATGAAAAGTTTTCAGAAAATTTTGCCCTCTGTGTTATAAACAAGTAATCGCATCGAGCCCCTGTAGAATTAAGGATAAATTTTCACTTGTATTTTCAAAATTTTGAGAAATTGCCCTCGTCGCTACGCGACTCGGGCAATTTTGTGAAAACTTTGAAAATACGCGTGAAAATTTATCCTTAATTCTACTCGACCTCATGCGATTACATATACAAAGCGCCTGAGGTAAGGATTAATTCTTGCAAAACCAGAATGCTTGGCCACTAACAGCAGATGTAATTAATTATCATAAAATTTGTCGTTAAATTATTTATTATTATTGTGTAATGTTATTGTTTTTCTTAGCGTGTTTGCAGTCGCGCAGCCCCCTTCAAGTAGAATCGGAATTTTTAGGGGAAACAGTTGGCTGTTTCTGTAAAACTAGTGTTGTGTAAGGTATTAAAAATTGCCCAATTAGTAACCTTGTCTTGGATTAAAAAGGGTAGTAAAAAGTGTCTTACTTGTAATTAATCAAGAGAAATTGCTAAATACTGTGCTGGAAAAATCACTTAACTTTAACGTACTTGCAATCTGTTGGTGCCACATTCCCCGACCATTTAGATTGGCTGTTTAGTTATTTAGCCTATGTGCAGACGTCTTGTATTTCCTTTGCTTTTCTTTCCCTTTCCACGTGAAGCAAATGAAATAGGAGACGTCTGCACGCAGGTTGTAGTTATTCCACTCCCTGGGTGTCAGAGGCATTTGTTGTCTACACCATCGCACGCGAACTTTTATTGGTTTCTTTAACTTAAATTCTCAATCTCGGTAATTAAATTTCTAACTCTCTGATCGGTTCACTGCACACAGATTATGAACGAATAACCTCTTTTTACCTTATATGGAAATTGGATGCCTTGTAGTCAAGTGTAGCGGCGTTGAAGAGTTTTCATAGAGAAGGAAGAATTTCGTCCAGAAATATGGCAAAAATATTTACCAAGGACTATCGAAGTTGAGAATAAAATTAAAAAAATCATTCACTCGCTCTTTTTGGATTTAAAGATGGATTTATCAAGTGCGTTGGCAAAGTAAGTTGGCCACCATTCAAAAAGATGACGTTTCGCGGGTTACCCTTTCGTTCGAACGAATCAAGGAATTGTGGGTTTGTGTGATGTTTTTTCTACGCAGGCAATTCATGTCGCAATGTCATCCCACGTCATACATCGAGTGTGCGCGCTAAGGAAGAATTGTTGCGGAAACATTATTCCCCAAAATGTTTCCTGGGTGCGCAAACGACTGGGAAACAATGTTTCGTTGTCAGGTAACCCAAGAAACATTTCACTGGAAACAAATTAACTTTTGCGTATGCTCAAGTTAGGAAATACAGCCCGCGCGACCACAGAATCTAGTCAACATTGTTTCCTCGGTGCGCCAAAGGGGAAACATTTGGTTTCTGAAACAAATCGGAAACATTTGCTTCTCGGAAACAAAAATAGCGTTTCTGCAACAAATGTTCCGTTCTCGCGCAAACGGAAAATGCAGCCTCGGTTTTTCTTTCGATAGATTACTTAAGCGATTATCTACAAATTTGAAAAAAAAGAAACTGTAAAAAATCTTTGTTGTGGAAGTTTGCAGGTTTTCAGTTTTTTTTTGTTCACGCGCCATCAAATTCCGCTGTTATTTTAGCTGTACGACGTTTGCAAATGTCCACGGTCAAGGTCGACTTCAACTGAAAGGATGACATCAGTGAAAATTATTTACCCAATAGACCCCATTAAATGTTTCTACAGTAAATATTTTAAAACATTTTTAACTAACAACCATTAAGGCCGTATCGAGTTGCGAAGGCCGAGTTTTCAAAATAGGGCTATTTTCCCACAAACTTTATCTCGAGGTCGGTGCGCATTTCTAAAGGAATGACTTGTTATCCGACTGTAGTAAAAGGATGGAAAAATAAGTGGAAAAATGCTTGGCGTAACCCTGCGATGGGTTAGAGTCCCATCCCGGGGGGGGGGGTAGTAAAACATCACTGGACGTACTTAAAACACAGGCTGGTAACTGTAATAATAATAATAATAATAATAATAATAATAATAATAATGGTTTAATAACACTCCAAAAATTAATTGGCTCTTCCATGTCACATAAATATCTAAATAATTACAATGTATACATTACTATTACTATAATATAGAAGCTACTAAGATAAATTAATATGTGGAAAAAACAATTACAGCATCGAATCAATTACAACTATTGTTCTGTCAGTCTATTTACAGCTGTAGCAGAAAGATTCAAAAACTTCAAATAAATAAGAACTTATGTACCAGTCAAATTGAAGCTTCAACATCCTCTCCCCGGGCATTTGAACTTTTGACGATTGGCTTGTTCACATTCCCTCCCCTCGGGGTAAAAAAGCCGTTCAAATGCCCCACCAATCAGTACTGAAATACCTCTCCTCAAAGACAAATTTCGTCCTCAAGCAAACACTGTTCACGCTTTTCAGAGAGAAATATGCCGTAACAACACCTTCAAACATCTTTTAAAGACCCTTTTGAGAGAGTTATCCACTAACAAAGGCGAAATTCTATCTTAGAAATCCACCAAACCCTGCAAAAACCGAAAAACTCACGGGCGTATTACGCTAGAACAAGCGATAAATTGGGTTCAAATTCCCCACCTTCCAACTGAGGTAACGTTCAAATTGCCCCCTCCCCGGCACGATGCACAGCCAAATGCCCGCGGTATGCCCGGGGGAATGTTGAAGCTTCAATTTGACCGGTACATTACTCACGTTGTTGAAGAACGCGAAAACAGACCTTTTGGCGCTTTTTGCGTTGAAAACGGCGGGGGCAAACGTGAATAATGGCGGGCAAATCGTCATTACGTGGTATATTTGCTGTGTTGGCGGGTTCACGTTTGTCGTGAACGTGATCCATGATCTCTCTATTGTGTCCCTTCTTAAGAGTTTAAATGGCAAAAAAAGGGGAAAATGTTTGGGATAACCCTGCGATGGACTAGCATCCCATCCGGAGAGGGGGGAGGAGTAGTGACAATACTTCTTGCTTCAGACTATTTATCTACCTTACGTAACCAGGGTATTTATTCCAAAAAAGCTAGAAATTTACGTTATCAGAATAACTAGTAGTAGTTATTGCTGTTCAGATAGTCATACGGCCGCATTGTGCAATTACACAATCAGAAATTGTATTATATCAGATATGCATTCATCTGGCGCGAATTCCACAAAATGCTTTTTGCCCGCTGACGTCTTCTTCCTACGTGTATTGCTTGCGGATTTATGGCCGAAACGGCGACGATTCAGAGCAAAACCCAGGTGAAGCGTCAAGTACAAAGAAAATTCTCAAAAACGAATGCTGCTACGATACAGTTGCACGCAATGAAGGTGTTGTACTAGGCAACGCTTCATGATGTTAACCCTTTAAGCCCTGATATAAAAATGCATATTCTCCTTTCCGTTCTCCGCACATTTCTGATGGAACTAGTGAGGAGAATTTGTCTAAATATCAAGGAAGTGATCACCAAGGATAACTTGGTGATCACTTCCTTTGTTCTCATCGCTTGAACAGTGTTTGAACAGGTAGCGATGATGTAAATAAAATTTAGTTTCCGTCACTGTTCAGGCTTTTAAAAGGGTTTTAAAAGCTTAGAAAGATGACCGCAGAGGACTGGAGCAGAAATAAAAGCTCTTTAGTAGTTCTTTAGTAGTGCCTTTTTTTTCCATTTGTTTTACAGTGATTTTCAAAGATAATTTTGGCGAGTTTCAACTCGCACGTTCTGGGGAGTTAAATGGGTAATTAAACTGAGTGCCACGAAAACGACAAAAGAATATTTTAAATGGTAACTGTAGCATCCGGCGCAAAGTGATTGAAAATAAATTATATCGTTCAGGCGAATTAATAAAACATTAATCCACGTAGCAAAATATAAGTTTTTTTTTCATCTGCACTTTTATCATTGCAACCAGAACAGACAATTTCTGTGACAAATACGCAATTGAAATGTCAGCTTCTCTTTTTTAATGTCAGGAGATTAGTTTTTGTTACAATTTGCTCAAGGAAGTTGCTTCAAAAGTAATTTTTTATCAAACAGAAGCAAGTTCCATTTTTGTTACGACTGCGCTCGCAAGGTAAATTAACTCTGGTGACACGCAAATTTTACACGTAAACTTAGATGCACTTTTGTTTTTGCAAAATGTTATACCTAATAGCTTGAGAATACAAAAATAAATAAATGAAGCATTCTTTGTCTGTTCAAACTGCAGTTTTAACGCTATTTTTATTTTTAAGGCACATGCGTTTCCTGTTGTTTGCATTTTCCACTGTAACAACCAAATGGTATTTATTTTTGGTAGTTGTAACACTTTTGCGGTCAAGAAGTTGGGTTTAAGGGCGTTGAAAATTATTTTATGTTTACCAAACATTGCATTTATTCGTTAGAGGTGGTATTTTGAATACATGAATATAATAAAAAGCTCTTCCAAAAACACATTAGCTTTTGTGTTTTTTAATTCGCCCGGTCGTGAAGCCGACCTTAATAAGTGCGTCGATTGTGAGCTATTCAATCCGGGGACAGATGGCAGATAGGCATTTATTTTCACGTCAAGATAAAGACAATTTAAATATGAGTACCTGGCACTCGGGCTTCAATCACAGACAGTCCACGGATTGTTCCAATACATGAACGAAGAAAGCGCCTCAATTGCACGCGAAAGACTTCAGTTCTTGAGCACAGGATGAATTTTTCAACTGTTCATAGCGGTCGAACCCGCGACCCAACCGCGGATGTTTTCAAAGCAGCAAACGCTTCGCTTGTCACTTCAAACCCAAACTTAACGGCGACGTCTTCCATAACAAACAACAACATTTCCGCAGGAGGATTTGATCGACTCGTCATAGTGCAGCTTATGTGTTTTCCTGTCATCACTGCTGCAGGCCTGATAGGAAACATCTTAATATGCTTCGCAGTTTTCAGAAGGCGTCGTCTCCGCATCACCGACGTGTTCATCCTTAACTTGGCCGCGACCGACTTGGGTACTTGCGTAATCAGCATACCTTTTGACTTCGCCGTGCTCCTAGCAAAGCAGTGGCCCTTTGGCAACGTACTTTGTAAAACCGTGTACCCGCTGCAAACGATTCTTATGGCCGTCTCGGTCTATACACTGCTGTTTATGAGCTGGGAGAGACATCGCTCGGTCATGCCTCCGTTAAAGCCAAAATTCAAGGCCAAGCGAGCTCTCGCAATTCTTCTCCTCCTGTGGATTGCTTGTGTTAGCTTAGTGGGACCTTACATCGCCATTCTCCGAGTTGAACCTGGTGAAAATGGCAAGCGAAAGTGCGAAGAGAAATGGCCTCAAGAATACCACCCTAAAGTATTCACCCTAGTCGTTTTCATAGCGCTGTATGTGCTACCGTTATTCGTGATCACTGCAAACTACATCAAAATAAGTCAAAAACTCTGGAGAGACATACAAAGGATGCGTAAGGCGATTGAGGGGGACAATAAGAGTAATGTGAAAAAGCCTCTAACTCAAGCACGGGCACAGAGAAACATGAGAATTGTCAAGATTTTTGTTATCGTTGTGATTGCGTTTTCTTTGTGTATGCTACCTAACCATATCATGTGGATCTGGTATGACTTCGGATCAGGCCAAGATTACCAAGACTTCAAAACCATTATCGTCTTCTGCTACATTTTGGTGTACTCCAACTCTGCGATTAATCCCTTTATTTTCGTGTTTCTTCACCGGCGATACTGCAAAGACATTTTCAGTTCTTGCAACTTGCTGAAAGCATTCGCACCGTGCTTAAAAACTGACGAAACCAACGACAAGACGCGCGACCGACCCAAACTGTACCGCGAAAGTGCGCGGCGCAAAAAGAAACGTACGCCTTACACGATGCAGCCCGGTTATTCCCCGCATAACCTTTACACGGCAAGGAAAGAGTTCTGGAACAATTACTGGCGCAAGGAACTTATTCCAAGATACGAAGCACGTCATTTCGATCGCGCGTCTTTTGCTAACAACGGCCAAGAAAATTCCCCCCTTTGTAAAGTGGCAGCGCAGGATGATGTTAAGGAAAATGATGATGGTAATTTCTCGCCGCAAGCAACGCGCAGAGTGCGAGTTAACTTCGGTGAAGTTGTTCACATCGATGAACAAAGGTTTTCTCAGCCTGAGGGAGAACCGGTAATGTGAGATGTAAAAAAAAATAGTCATTTAATAAGTGAGTAGTGAAACCTTCCAGAGGATGTTTATTTCCAATGAATCAATACTGTTAAAAAAAAGAGATGCGTAATTTTGAAAAGTAAACTAACAGCATTTTTATCGCAATTTTCTATTTCTGAATAAATTAAAAATCAATAGAAGCGGGAAACATTAATTTTGTTTGTTGCGCCGTCACTTTAGCGGTGAGGTCTTGTCCGAAAAAATTAAAAAGAAAAAAGACAGTTGTGAGAGTGAATAAATTTCCTGCAGACAGATGCTTTACTTTATAAGCTTGTTCGCAATCTTTTATTTAAATTTAGCTGTGTTCGGCTTTTTTAGGATATAGTTAATCTTTCATGTCGTAGGTTGTTTTTCTTTTGTGTTTTATTTTATCCTCAAGCAAAAAGCGGCGTTGCTTTATTCTCGAGGAAAAAAAACAGTTTCGGTTCTAGCTGTTAAGTGGCTCAGGCGCCCCAAAGTTAAATGTTATGAGATTTGTTTAGAAAAAGTGAAGAAAAAAGAACCTCTACTGAGTTGCACGCGACAAGATGGCACCTCCAGCAATAAATAATGATTTATGGTGTGTGACTTTTGTGCAGGGAGTCGGTTGTTACACGCGAAAGAAAAGCATTTCTATTCAGCCATTTCTATTCAGCGATTCTAAGAACGGCCAATTTCGAAAAAATTGCCGGACAAATTTCACTCGGCAAAGCATTTAAAACATCGAGAAACAATAGATAACAAGACATTACTTTTCGATAGCTTCCATTTGACTGGTCGCACTTCAGGTTTTATCCTCACACCCAAAATTTAGACTTGTACTAGGGCTTGTAGCGCATGCTTTATAAACAGCTTCACATGAAAATAGCGAAAATAATGCTCGATAACTCATTTACATAGTCACAATAGGATTTCATCCGCAGACTCAAGAATTAGAACCTCCTTGTACAACATAATAAGCAACACCACAGGAAAGTATCGCTCACTCTGATGAGTGCACTTGAAGATTTCATCCACAAACTCGAAAGTAAGAACCACATAAATATTGACTTCTGTATTATAAAATGTGCCTTCAGTTTAATTTTCAGCCGGATCTTTGTGGCTTGTACGTATTGCCGGGTTTCCAAAATCCTGACGTAAGAGATTTGTAGGTCGTCAATATGTCTATTCTTTGATATGTCTTTTCTTTAGGACCGGAATTAGTCAGTGACCGGCCGAGTACGGTCAATAAATTAGTAAGAAAGAATTTGTATTTATCACAGCAAAAACGGTACATATCACATTGCATAAAAACATACATTTGCCATCATTTTATGGACTACGAATAAATAAAACCAAGAGATTATTATGTTCTCTTGATAAAACGTAACTATACGCATTTTTTTTTACGCCGGAATTTAATGTTGTGTCAAGCTCTTAAAATAAGTGAAAAGGAAAGATTTAGTGATTTATTTGTCATTTTCTTTTATAAATTGTCAGTTGTAAAATTAACGGCTTTTGAAGTCAGTCAAACATAAATCTTGTTTAAACACAAAATGAATAAAATAAAAGTAAAATTTGAAACCTTGCTTGAAGTGATTACTGTGTTTATCTTCTCGATTTCTTTCTCAATCTGATCTTGATTTACTTCCTTTCCTTATCTTGTTCAGTTCCAAACGTCTTCGTCCTAATCTTAAAAGATTGGTTTAAGGTCTACGTTAATCCAGTTATTCTGTAAGGTGAAATAGCCAGAATCCTCCAATAATCTCGATCGTATTTACTAGAAGGAAAAAATAGCATGCAGAAAACTAAGCTCTTCTAAGTTAAAAAAAGACTCAACCCAGAGAATGCCCAAAACTTGTGCACCTGACAAACTCTATCTACCATCTAAGAAAAGCTCACAATAATCTTTGCCTGTCATTTTCCTAGAAAAGACTAGCTAAAACGTAACTTCAATTTGGTAGAGCGACGTATCATTATCTTAAACAGGCCGCTTTCTTGCAAACGAATCATTTGTAAACGGGCTAGTCTTCGATGTTTTATTAGAAATTTTTCTTAGGTTTTCGTGCCTTGGTATAATAACGGCTGATATTTTTATATCAGTAAGAAAAAGAAACTGCACGTGTGTTGACATAAGCTAATGTAAACACGAGAAGGAGATTGGAAGAAATTGTTACTAAATATCCCGCAAGCGAGGGTTACGTAAGTGCTTTCGAACTAGTCCAATCTCCGTCGAGTCAGTTTGCATTACGTTTCATGAGTGCAAACTGACGACCATTTTCCTTCTCTTTTATAGAAGACTTTTCTAGGCTTTGAAAGCCTACCAAATGTTACCTGTTGTCGTACACGTGTTTTTGTAAGCTGATCTAAAACGGATTTCCCAACCAATCAGAATGCGTGTTTTATGACCAAAATTTTAAATTTCAATATGAGTCTATTGAAAAAAAAAAAAATACAAGGCCTTAGCAAATGCAAAAAGTTTTCTATGGGTTTTGAGAATCGGCTGTGAAAAGATCAAGATTCTAATTGAAAGAAGCCATTTTTCACCTGTTAGTTGAGAAACGCGAATAACTGTCAAACGATCGCTGAGAAATAATTGAAATTTTAACTGACAACTCTGAGAGATTTATGTATTTATGTCTCTTCTCACTTATGAAGACGTACCAACATTGAACAATAATTATTATTGCGGCTAGATGGAAAAGAATTTCTAAACTAGTGACTAATTGACTTTTCAGTTGGTTAAACAAAAATTACCTTTTAAGGGCAATGTTTTTTAATGATCATGTTATTCAGCTGTTCGGCATTTGATTATTATTTTCTTCAAAGAATGAATATTCTACTTTTCATTGCAAAACTTGAAGAATATCTTCGACAGCTGAGGGTACAAATTACCCTAATTTATCGCTTGGTGATGTTTTCTTCCGGGGCATTGAGAACTCAGATTTACATGCTGTAAAGAAGTGTCGCGCCACAAAAGTACGGATTTTGAGCTGTTTTGGTCTGAAATAGAGAATAAATTTGAACCATTTTTTTCTGAAATGGGTTTACTACCGATTTTCTACTGGTATTAAATCAACAGGTCTTAGATTTTGCCGTTTTGACCTAAAATGGCCTAGATCTAAGGATTAGGCTCAGGCGACGTCTCGATTAGGCTCAAACTACAGTGTGAAAATCATATAGTTTGGCTGGTCAGAAAGAGGGTGAGGGTTTCGAAAACTGGGCTTAAGTTTTATGGCGAGGGCTTCTGGACCGCCTCTTTTTTAGTTTTGACAATGCTAACGTCAATTGCCATCATGAAACGGAGAATTTTTCTTTGTTTGCCTTTTCCTCTGCATGATTATTTCGTCTTCGTTTCCAGATTTGGAGCGTGTACATGAAGAAGAAAAGCAAATGATGCCAAGCATCTTAAAATGAGAAAAAAAAAAGCATTTGCGAGTCATATTCCCCATTAAGTAGCATGATGGTCCAGAGTTTGCAAATTAACTTAAAGCCGAAATTATAATAATGCAACACGCAAGCCACACACTAGCCCAATAGTTTTCAAGAGAGTGGACAAATCGTATTAGAACTAAAAGTCAGCTTTAGCTGCTTTTAGCTGTTGAAAATGAATAGGTCATATCGCCCCACTATTCCGAGACATAACTCGTTGATGTCTGCTGTTGAAAAAATGAATCTGTATCATGTGGAACAGTGATAAACAGAATTCACAAGCCCTTATTTTAACAATTTTTATCATTTGCGAAACGAATCTTTATCATTTGCAACAGCGGTAGACAACACCTTAATGTTCTTTTAACAAATTAAGGTCTGCAGTTTAAAGCGAAATTATAATTTATGGCATCGGTGAAGAGCACCTTGATGCATTTTGAACAAAATTTTAAATGCGTCTTGAGTCGTTAAAACTAATCTATATCAATTGCAACACTGGAAAGATCAAAGAGATATCAAGTGGACCGAATCACGCAACTGGCGCAAGTTTTACAGATAAAATTTAAAACCGGGGTCATTGCCGGCTGTTATCGGCACGAAGGTCTTAACTAGAGCGAGATGTTTTGACGGTTGAGGCTTTAAAAGAGTAAAGAGCATAATAAAGAAATTTGCTGACGGTCAGATATTCATCGCATTATTGGTAGAGGGTCCTAGGGGACAGTGAACAATAACGTCTTATATATTTGCATTTTGTTACCGCTTGTAGAGTCAACTCTGTTTTTTAAACTTTTAGATCTGTTTTAAACGTTTTTATATTAGTTATCTAAGAAGGCTGCAATTTTTAATCACACGACTGTGAAAAGAACATTTCTGAGATTTAAATTGCCTCTTTTTGAACATAGGTTGGGTACAATTAGATTTTTCCTTTAGTCTTTTGTATATATTTAGCCGGTTTCCGTTACTCTGAAAAAGAGGATAAAGACGACTTGAAAATTACCTAAATTTTTAACTATTCAGACCGCTGTCGGTTAACAAATTTTCAAAATTTGCAAATCTCCTCACTGTTGCACATCTAAAATATTAATGTCCTGGGGAGTTTTAACAAATGCCCGACAGGAGTCAATTCGTATGTTGAATTGCACTCGGACCAATGTGGCCAGAGATATGGCGCCGGCTAAACACCAGTTTCTCTAGCCTGAGGAAACAGCCTCGTTTCGCAAGGTCGCCACTTGAGCCCTCGCAAAATGACGTCTGAGTAACGAGCACAGAAATTCCATACTGATGACGTGTCAATACCCAGATGTAGGTAGTGCTTCTGATTGGTTGAAACGAAATTCCCTCGCGTCTCAACCAATCAGAATCACTACCTAGATCTGGGTAGTGACCCGTCATCAGTATGGAATTTCTGCGCTCGTTACTCAGACGTCGTTTTGCGAGGGCTCGCGAGATATCGGCTGTTTTCTCAGGCTACGGTTTCTCTACATGAAGCAACTATCCTGTTCCCCCACCCACACCCCCTGAGGGGATACAATGTACAAGCCCATCGCAGGGTACCCAGAGACTTTTTGAGTATCTGCTCTCACAGGCCAGTTTCAAACGTCAGACTTCTCACCGTGCCAAATCCAATGCGAATGAGCCAAAGTTATTGTTTTGGCTAAATTTGCATTAGATTTGGCTCATGAAAAGTTCGACGTTTCAAACGGACCTGAGAGACTGGAACACTTTGGACCCGTCTATTTGGGATGTTACGTCCTTATCCCTTTTTAGAACACAGGCTAAAAATGCAATCTTAAAATAATTTTATAACCATTTTTATTTCTTTTTATTAATATTACTACTATTATGTACATTTTTTTTCTGATATTTTACTTACTTATAATTTTCAGTGAACTGTTATATTTATTTTGTC
The DNA here is from genome assembly GCA_964017195.1 of Siderastrea radians. Classification (NCBI taxonomy): domain Eukaryota; kingdom Metazoa; phylum Cnidaria; class Anthozoa; order Scleractinia; family Rhizangiidae; genus Siderastrea; species Siderastrea radians. The sequence continues at coordinate 36,372,473 of OZ024891.1, read as the reverse complement.
TTCGGAGGACCTCCCCGAAGACCACTTAATGTGACGGGAGCTTCCTCCATAAAGATTATTATTATTATTATTATTATTATTATCATGATTATTATTAAATCTGTTTACGAAATGCCGAGATGTATCATTGCACTACGAGACAGCTCGGTTTACCGTGCGGGTTCTAATTTTTGTGATTTTTGTTTTGTTTGTTTTTGCTTGTTTTTTCACGATCCGAAAAAAAAAATTCCCGCAAAAATTTTCTCCGCATGCCTGGTTGACTCCACTGTCGAAATTATATACAACCGTTTAGTGCCCTTTTACTTAAAGCGTCTCTTTCGTTCAGAAAGAAAACGAAATTTGAAACAAAACATTCAGAAATAAAACGAAACAGTAGTCGGTACACTAGAAGTAGTTAGCTGCTAAAAGCTTTATGCGCCGATCAATTCGAATGTTCAACATCCCCCCCGGGCAAATCCCCGGGCATTTGAACTTTTGAAGATTGGCTTGTTCAAATTCCCTCCCCTCGGGGCAAGAAAGCCGTTCAAATGCCCCACCAATTAGTACTGAACTGCCTCTCCTCAAAGACAAGTTTGGTCTTCAATCAAGCACTTTACATGCATTTCAGAGAGAGATATGCCGTAATGACACCTTCAACCTTCTTTTAAAGATTCTTTTCAAAGAGTTATTCACTAACAAAGGCGAAATTCTATCTTGTAGATCCGTCAGACCCCGAAAAAACCGAAAAAATTCAAAGGCCTATTACGTCAGAACAAGAGATAAATCTGGCTCAAATTCCCCACCCTTCCAACGCAACGTTCAAATTCCCTCCTCCCCGGGCACGATGCACAGTCAAATGCCCGGGGTATGCCCGGGGGGTGGGGGGGAGATGTTGAAGTTTCGAATTGATCGGCGCATTACAGAAACGGATCGCGTGTGATCGTCTGATAAACAACATCTACATGTTGTTTCTTGTATTTTGATTGTGTGTACTGGTAAAAGACGATAATGTTATAATTCCAATAGTACCGACTTCGTGAGAATCGCAAAAATTAAACTCCAGCAGGAAAAACCAGTCTTTGCCAATCGCAAAAATTATTTGCCGCAAAACACAAAAAATCACCCATCCGCAAAATTAAACTCCCGCAAAAAATTAAGGGCTACACGGTATAACAAACTGCGACGTTTTATACAGTCTACGACAGGTGCGTTATCACAGAACATAAAAATTGCTTATTATAATTTTATGACGGGCATTACAACGCAACTTTATTACAGTTTAAAACGGTGCAACCCGTTGATCATATTCCTTGTTAACTCTTTTTGCTCTAATTGTGCCGCCGCTCTAATTGAAAATAAAAAAGAAATTACATTTCTAAAATATAAAAAACAAACAAATCCACGTGAGAGAACGATTAAATTGCCCTCATTAGAATGGCTTGGACTCAGCAATTTGGAAGCCCAGTGGGGCACGGTTTGAATCCTGGGAGGAAAATATTAATTAAAAAAGGGCATGGTGTCTTGTTTGGGCGAAGATTACATAGTACAACAGACAAAAAGGTTCACGTGAAAATGTACAGTTTGTGTAAGGTTAAATAAATTCAGGGCACCCAACAGCTCGTTTCGGTTGATAATAATCATCTCAGAAATTCGGATTGAACTGTAAGCTGTGAAAGACTAAGTTCTCTTTGGTAAAATGTCATCCCAACCTTTCATAAGATGAGAAATGTAACCCCTTTCGTTTTCGGAAAGTCAGCTCAGAATTTTGGGGCATAGGATTCTTTTCCTGAATGTTTAAAAATAAAGTTTTTGCTGAAATATTCAGCTAAAGAGTTCGATCAGATCAAACTGTGCTAGCCTTCACAAATATGCCCTTTTAAACGATATTTTAGGCAATTTTCTTAAATTTTCATGTTGGGTGCGCCTTGTTTTCTGTTTAGACGCATTAGTGCCCATATGTTATTTTTTCCTTTTTGGTAGAAATTAAATACAACTTGTCAAAAAACCTCTGATTTTTAATGCGACGAACATATATTCTCAAGAATACTGACAGATCACGCAAGGTCAAATAAACGCTGAAATAAACTAGATGGGGAAAATGCTATCAAATAATTTTTGGACTGTATACATGCATTAGCGCCATCTGTTTTAATTTTTTGATATTGCACAGTGCCAATAAACGTTTTAGAATAATTGATATTGCAATTTTTGTTTTTGCTGAAAAGTAACAATTAAAAGGTAGATTTGCAGCATAGCATACGCTTTTAGTTGTCGCAATTACCCGTGCGAAGCCCCTGAGTTTGTATGTGTGACAGTAACAAATTTTGAGCGATCTTCCCTTCCGATTGTACATATCCGAGAGAGAAAGAACATTAACGCTTAGAGGGCGTATTCTGGTCATGAAAGTCAGATCTATCAGATTCAGCAGCACCTGCAGCAAATAAACGTCCAGTTGACAAATTAATTACTTTTTTAAAAAAGCAAATTGCAAATTAATTACATGATAGCGGAACTCCTTTACGACCGAAGGCCGCAGAGTGGAGTCCCATACTCCACAGGCAGCCCAAGCTAATGTTGAGAGCTGCGCATAAATTAGACTGTTTTTTCCACGCTATGTATAATAGTGACACCGGCAACATTTAAGAGTTTGTATGGAAATGCTATAAAACGTCTCAAATTACCACAATTCAGAAAGACGTCGAAATAAAAATCACTTGCCTTCTTTCATTGTTGTATTGGTCATTATTTGGGGGCTTCCTGGGCTGGTTTGAAGCTTTTTGGGTGAGAAATTGACGTTTTTATTTTTCATGTTTGCTGAATGTTTAGAATTAATTAAAGGCAGGAAACAGTTTCACACTGCACCTCACTTGAGGTTCGATAAATTCCATCGCAATAATTCGAATCACCCTAAAACTTCAAAGGTGTATTCTTGGGTCTTTCGCATACCTCTTTTCTTTCTCATGAGTTCCAGATCCTATTTTAAGCCGTCGAAAATCCCTCTTAAATACGAAACTCGCCTTTCCTGGTATGCGTTTTCATTTGCAGTGTACACATGAATCTTTGCGAGCCGCGTTTCGACGATAAAATTGCCCTCAGCCGGGGAGAGGCTGAGTGAGATTGTCCACAAGCAAAAGGCGCCACTGCGGAGTCCAGGGAGGTCGGTTTAACCGCAAATAGAAAAATATTGGCACGCCCGTGAAATTCACTCGCCTCACTTGACTTGGAAAACCATAATTTTGTTTTAGAGATGACTAAAGAACTATTTTTTGCTGCACTCTAATCAATCCATTCGATGATTTTATGCTGAGTATTTGGCGCAAGTGATCCTGCTCACTGGCCGCAAATCAACCTCATTATTTAATTCCGCGGATATATAGGGTTGTCTTACCCTAAAAAAATTTTGCTGTGACCGTGGAAAAATACCTACTAGAATTTCCATTCCTTTGAAAACCGTTGCATTTTTTTTCTAGGTGGAAACTGCTCCTCCTCTCTGCTTCTAAATTTCGACAACATTTTTTTGTGGTAAACAGGTAAATGTGACGGAACAAATCGCTATGCTAATATATTGTCGCACGAAGACATTAAAGCGTGCTCGTGGTGTCAAGTGAGGCGACTAGATTTAACGGGCGTGCTGATAGTTCTCTATTTCCGTCAAACCGACCTCTCTGGACTCCGCAGTGTCGCCTTTTGCTTATGGACAATCTCACTCAGCCTCGCCCCGGCTGAGGGCAATTTTGTCGTCGAAACGCGGGTCGCAAAGATTCATGTGTGCACTTCAAATGAAAACACATACCAGGAAAGGCGAGTTTCGTATGTAGGAGGGGTTTTCGACGGCTTGAAATAGGATCTGGAACCCATGAGAAAGAAAAGAGGTAGATAAAAGACCCAAGAATACACTTTTGAAGTTTAAGGGCGATTCGTTTATTGCATGTGATGGAATTTATCGAACTTCAAGTGAGGCGCAGTGTGAAACAATTCCTGCCTTTAATTAATTCTAAACATTCAGCAAACATGAAAAATAAAAACCTCAATTTCTCGCCCCAAAAAGCTTCAAACCAGCCCAGAAAGCCCTCAAATAATGACCAATTCAACAATGAAACAAGGCAAATGATTTTTGTTCCGACTTCTTTCTAATTTATGGCAATTTGATACGTTTCGTAGCATTTCCATACAAACTCTTAAATGTTGCCGATGTCATTATTATGCATAGAGTGGAAAAAACAGTCTAATTTATGCGCAGCTCCCAACGTTAGCTTGGGCTGCCTGTGGGCACATTCGCTTTTATTTAGAAGGACCCCGCTATCTCAACTCGCTAATTTCCAATTCCCCGTTATCTCGAATAAAGAAAAATTTGTCTTGGCTTTGGTCATAAATATAATATTTCCAGTTATTTACTTTTACGACGATAATCCGCTTCGGTTATCTCATTCCTGGTAACGCTTTGAAGGATACCAGTGTGTTTTGTTTTCACGCAGCAAACTGTAGCCAGGCAAAGGAGAAAAACAGCTTTTAAAAGCATGCAATGAAGTAAAAGACAAAAACAAGTACCAATGCGAATCGTCAAGATGTTAACTCATTGACAAAGAAAAGAATAACAAAACAGCAAATATTTGGTATATGCCTCGTTCTTTTAAATTCTGAATTAAAAGAATTTAATCCAGTCATTGCTTACAATATCCTCGGCAAAACCAGGCAAAATTCCATGCAAGTAAAGAATTGATGAAAAAGCACATCCTCATTTATGAATCTATTGAAATAGGTCCTAAATATTCTTTAAACCTAATTCTGATTTCTGAATTGTTTGCTTGAATTTCAATTAGAGTATACGTGCCTATTCTCGGGCGCTTTTTGCACTTATCAGAATAACTTACCTCAGAAGGGAAGGAGCAAGCTGATACTTTCCTAGTATGTAGTTCCTTCCTTACGTAAACACGCCTTAAAGATTGGATGGTTGAACGCCCGAGGTTTCTTCGTAATTTTGAAAAATAGTATTAAGGTTGAGCGGCCTATTCTCGGACAAGTAGTCCCCATTCTCGGATGATTGTTCGTTGATGATTACTTGCCTCTTCTGGAAAAATTCCATTTCATCAGGTCAATATATGTCTCGCTAATGAAAAACGAAGTAATATTGGAGGTAAATATTACCTTTTCCCGACTTAAAAAGCATTTTAAAGTCAGTTTCAGAGAGACCTTCCTCTAGCATTTTTTCAGTTGTGGAGGATTTGGTGAGTAAATTTTTTTTTTCAAGTGTCGCATGGTTATTTAATCCTAGATTATTATCTTAGGGTTTTATTTCATGGGTATGACCAGCTATAGTTTGTATCATCGTCCAATAAAACATATGGCTCTTGAGGAAAAAATACCCTTCTACCCTCCCCCTGGTCGGGCTTAATGAAACTTACAAGTTTGAGTTTGCTTCGCTTGACCTGTGACCAACCCGCGGAAAGCGCTTGCTTCGTCCGCGGTTTACATTTCTAGCGGAGTTTCAAATCATAAAACTTGATAAAATTTTACAACAGAGGATGTGAGAATGTAGCCAATTTTTTTAACTCACGAGTACATATTGTTTACCGATGGTATTTTAAAGGGATAAATATTCCTCGAAAATTTTACGCGCTTGTTTGAAAAACAAACAAGCGATGTTAAAATATTTCGCCGCTTTTGAAAATTGCATGGATGGATAGCTTTATTAAAAGTAAAATGTAATGCATATGTAAGTTAATTCCGACGGCTCGCTGTCAAACCAGGTAAGCTTAAGTTGGAGCAGTTTGGAAAAAATATTTTTCTTCCCTATTCCTTTATGAAACTGTAGTTCAACTTAAATACGTGTTTGGCCTTCGCGGTGTCCGACGATAGGCATACCTCGCATGCATACCTTCGTGTTCTTGCTCGAAAATGCGAAACAGTTAACTAGTAATTGTTACGTAGAAGCAAACCTTGTCCTTTTTGCCCGACTCTCCCCCAAAAGGTAGTAATTTCTGCTAAGTATTTTGCGAGAACAGAGTGCAAACTAAAACGATGCAATTCAATGCGCAGCGAAATGAGGACTTGAACAGAAACACCTTTTCCCTACCTTTACAAGATCTTCAAATCTTCTCGCCTAAACCCAACTAAACCGGTCACAAAACGAGTTAGCGAAAGTAGAGTAATCAATAACCCATCAGAACATATCTTTCGGGTTTTGTTTCAAGTCTACGAGGGATAACGAAACATTAATGCGTAAAGTCCGAGAATAGGTGCGTCCGAGAGATAGGCACATACACTGTATTTGGTTTCACTTAAGCTTAAGACTTTATCTGTGAATTACTGTTGTTTAACACGAAGCCTTTTAATATTGGTTTCCAGAAGGCGACCGCAATTTGCCATTTTTCTCCATCTCGGTACCTACATGTATGAAATATAAGCACTGCATTGTGGAAAGTGCTTTTTACTATTTTTGTCACCCATTGGAATGTTCATTTTTTAGAAAGTTCAAATAATTACTGCATGCATTTTTTGGTTTTCTCAAAAATCATCGTATTCCCAAGGAGGGGGGGGGAGGGGGGAGGGGGGATCCAGATGTAAGCAAAGGATCTTTTTTATGCAATTGACATATTTGTACCGATGTGTTTTTGCTTTCTTGGCAATCTGGCTTTTTTAAAGTCTGCTGGGATTAGTTAGAACATGTTTGATTAATTGCGATTGGCTCTTTACTCAGTTAGGCAAAGGAGACTGGAGATGATTAAACATCCAGTACACTTAAATGAGCTCCTGCTATTTTGTTGCTCATTCGATCGATTGATGTTCAAGTGCTTTACCTAACCCGTATTATAGCAATGAATCGTGCAAATGGCTAAAAGAGTTTGGATAGCCGAAACGAGGGTTTCAGGCAATGATTTATTAATTATTCGTAAGGATTCCACAAAAGCTGGAAAGAAGAACACTTTCACGGGTGGATGCAAAAATTTCCAAGAATAGGCGGTTGTAGGCATTATGAATCAGGTGGATCACAAAAGTATAGCAAAGTATTGCTTCGGTAACAACACTGCAAAGCTGGAAGTGACATTGAGTATAAGTACTATTCTGTTCACCCGTTCTTTCTGTTCATTAATGTCGCATTGGTCAAAAGCTGTGTTGTGAATGCTTTAATAATGTATGTTACATACAATATTAGTTATTTGATGTTGACAAAAGAAAAAACAATCAAGTTAATATTATTTTAAAGATGAAAGTAATATGCCAGTCGCTCGTTCTCATGAATTGTGTACTTCAAGAACTAAAAATTTACTACAATCGATGAACTTAGAGTTGTAACTACAGTGTAACTGTTATTCGCAGTCCACTATTAGGCATTTAAGCCTCGACTTTTAGTGGCCCTGGTCAGTTTTAAATCGCCACTGGCGACTGGGCGACTGCAAATTTTTAGCCCCGATTTTGTTTTTTGTTTTTTTCTCACTGATCCTTTTTTTCTGTTCTAGGCATGTATACCAGCAGTGATCAGTGATGCAGCATTTTCTTACAGTGAAGGTACGTGGAAGAGTCAGTTATACAATTAGCCCAGCTTATGTGTCTAACTGTTCAGTAATTTGAACTGGATTAAATGCAGTGATCGGGTTTATTTGGGTTCGGTAATTGAACTCAATAATTATTAACCAAAAATATGCCTACAGCTGTGTTTGATTCCATTCAATTTCTGAACCCAGTCAAACATAATTAAGAACAATTAAACAGTTTTAAAATCATTCAAATATATAGATTTAGCCAAGCCTAAAAGTGGAGCTCCAATTTTTATTTGGCAATCCAATCATTCAAAAATAAAAAATTTTTAGAAAAAAAAAATTTAACCAAAGATAAAATTGAACCACAACATTTACAGGAGTGTTCCATCAAGACTGCCATTTGGGTGGGCAATGAGAGCCTTTACATCTGGACTTAATGGGGAGACTCTTAATCACCATATTGTTGCTATGGGAAGTTCCTCAGAACCATCATATCTTGGAAACCCTATTACTTCCACAGTTAAGCTGCTTGGCCATGTTAGTTTTATGGGAAAGGTTTTCAAGATTTTCAAGTCACAACCATATTCAGCATGTCACTTGACCTGAACAGAAAAAATACTAAAAACTCAAACAGCATACAGTTTTCGCTATTGTAAACATTGAAAAATTTGACTATGCAAATTTGAACCAACAGTTTCTAGAAATTCGCTTTATAATAACAGGCCATTTGATAGGTAGCCTCCCACGCGGACGCTCTTAGGGTTTTTAGCGTCTGCGCGGGAGGCTATTTGATAGGGTGCGGAAAAAATAAAAAATTATTCCGCAATTTTCAGGCATATTTTGCGAAAAAATATGTTGATTACACGGAAAACACGCTGGATTTTGCAGAAATTCAAACAATTTATAACGTTGATAATTGTGTCTTTCCACTGTTTTTTCTGTTATCTAAACTGCTTAGTGAGGTTCCTTCTTCTTCGTCGTCTCTTTATATTTATCTTTACTATCCATAGTATGGATAAGCTTAAACCGCAAGATGATTCTTTGAGACGACGAACGAGCAAAAGAAGACAAAGTGTTCAAGTTTCCTCACGCAACTAGTAGTCAAATGCAGTTTCTTATCAATTCAGTACTGGTATTCGCTGAAATGTTAATGCTTTTCGTCCAATAGAAATCAGTGTAAGAACAAAACTAGTACCCAGGCTCATCGCCAAAAGACGCATGGAACGCCTGGAGGTTAAAAATTGCTCGTCAACGAAGCGGCGTGTTTTTGTCGATGTTTAGGAGGAGAACTGCTTCAAAATAACCAATCTTTTCGGCTTTTATGTTTGTGAGGATGAAAAGCAGCTGCTTTACAACCAATATTAGGCAAATTTTTCTGTTTTATGCGGAAAACGCTCTGAAAATCCACGGACGTTAAAGAATTATGCGGATCCACACCACCGCATCCTGTCAGATGCCCTGTTATAAAAGTTATGATGGGACAAGCACGTATCTTTATACATTTTTGTGCTCTGGTCCTTCTATTCTTTGTAAAAACAGTTATTGCGTACTTCGGATTATAAAGAAGGGTGGGGCGATACGATGTAAAATCGGAACTTTACTAGTTTCCTCTTAGTTTTACCGATTTTTAGGCGGCGCGACGTGCCTAGGCACGTCCAGCCGACTCATAAAATGCAACGCACATTTCTGGTTTGGTGGAAGTCAATTCACTTAGTCTCCGCGCGGGCTCTAAACAATCAGGCTCGTTATAATGACGTCGATTTTACGAGATTGAAAGCTAATGTTTCAAATACGGGACAATTTGTTCGTGACATGACCATTTTTGCATCTGAAGCGTAATTTTGTTGTTTTGAGTTTCGCGGCGTATTGAAGTTGAGTAAAGGGAAGCGTTGAAATGTTTATTTCGCTGCTTTTGAGAACATTTTGTTTTTAAGGGACAGTGTTTACAAAGGCTAGTGAGAACTTGGGAGTTGTGCGCGTTGGCAGTATGTCGGCATAAAAATAGTTTTATGTTGATACACTGTACTAGGTGCAAAGAAAGAGCTCCGCGCAGGGACGCACTCGTTTTGCTGAAGATGATATGATATACAACAGAGATCTGCTCAAGTGTTGGAGTTTTTTGGCCACAAGTATCCTGTGGCTGATTTATTGAAAATACTCATAGAGCATTTGATGACAATAAAATACTAAATAGCATATCATGTTCAGCAAAGGTGGGGCGAAAAAAGCGCCACACCTGGCTGGGTTACATAGACAATAATACATGGGCGCGCGGAGATATGAAATTTCTCTTCGAGTGTTCAACGCGATATCTCACGAGTGAGCGTAGCGAACGAGTGAGATATCGAATTGAACACGAGAAGAGAAATTCCATATCTCCAAGCAACCATGTATTATTGTGTTTATTATATAAACACAAAAGCCCACAATATTACTGAAACAATTTTTATTTCAGGGCAACAGCAGTAAGCGTAGAGGCAAAAGATAAAAGTGATTCCGGTTCAACTCATTCAAACAAACAATTTTCAAATACATTCATTAACTCAATAGAAAACTTTTCACTATTATTTTATTTTCATGCTATTATTACTACTCTTTACTGCTTTATTTGTCCGTATTCATTAGTAGACAATCTAAAGTCACCGTACCTTCTTGCTCCAGATTAAAGTTGCGACGTAAATAACTGGAATAGCACTTATCGATTAACCCGAATATGGTCATCCTCAAATTCGGCAAAGTCGCAACTCGCCGTTAGTTGTCGAAGCCTACACACAAACTGATCCGCAGTCTCGTGTCAAAACTGAGAAATTCGTTTAAACAAGTGCCTTTCGAACAATTCAACTGTCAAACGTTGTCCTTCGATAACAGACTCGCTGTAGCGTAGGTTTCTAAGATAACGCTCCACAGAAGCGATAATTCCTCTGAGTGTTGTTGGCTCATATTCATTACCAGACTTTTCTCACAGACAATAGAAATCTGCTGAGGTAAGCGTCTAATTCTGGCGGCGGTATGTCTTGGAGTTGTCTTGTTTCGTTTTCATTTGGCAAAAACGACTTCATCAATGCTACATCGTTGTGCATTTCTTTGAGTGTTTTTGTTGGCTTCAGCTTCGACAAATCTTTCACCATCTTCGTCAGTGAGGGACACGAATCTTTCACTTGCCGAATTTTTGGTTGTTTTTTCTGGTGTACTGCTCGAGGCCATCGTAACCCGTTAGTAGTTATTTCTTTTTTGAACAAGCCAAGCGAACAGCGATCGAGAACTACGAAATCATGGCAAGCCGCTGAAAGTGGCGCGAAAGAAGGCGCGTGACGTCGCGAAAGCTGATTGGCCGTATTTTCACGTGTAAAATTATCGTAATTTTACGTGTACCAAATACGATTTTTCTCAGTGGTGGAAATCTCTATAAAACACTCCAGTTTATATAATAAAATACTATACTACATGATGATAATCCGTGAGAAGTTGCAGCGGGAGCGGAGAGAGGGAAAAAGTTTTTCCC
>OZ024891.1:36314014-36356514 GCA_964017195.1 Siderastrea radians | reverse complement strand
AATATATCTCTTGTCGTCGAAGCAGCTGAGTGATATTTTATCGACCACGTAGCTCCCAATTCGATGTTTTTCACTTTTGATAACTCTCATCTCATGACGCAACTGCTTTTTATTGAAAAGCACGTCCTTGTAATTATCATGTTGCAACTGTTGTTTTATCACATTCTTTTTTATTCCCTTTGCTGTGCGACTACCCTGTTCATTGTCTTTCATAAGAGAATACATTTTAGATCTCAAGCCAACAAACTCCACGATTGGCAAACCGGCCGCTTCATCCTTAAATTTCCCAATGACTTTCTTGTTTGAGTTATCAAAAAACGGGTTATCCTTTGGGTAATCACTGTTATCGAATAGATGTTTGTCTTTCCAAAAATCTTGATAAACATCATCTGCTTCAATTTCATAGGTTAGACTATCAGTATCTGTGAACAGCAACCGAGCTTTGTCAACGTACTTATTTTTGATGTAATTGTAATGAAAATCGTACATCAATGTTTTTGATAAATCAAGGATGCACATTCCAACATACGCCGGTCTGTTTAATGTCAAAGTTGGTTTCATTTTATGAACGGCGACTAAATCCTCATTGAAAATTTTGAAGCTCACGAAACTCGGTTTACTGGCCCACTTTAATAGATTTTCTTCATCAGTTACAAGTTTAATGTTCTGTCGCTTTCTCAGATTTTCCATTGTCTTCCCAAACACCGAATTGTTCATCAACTTGAAAAAATCCTTTTCAAAAGAGTTCTTTGCCTTTGCTCTCTTTTTTGTGTTGAAATCAATGTAAGTTTTCAACCATGGACTCTGATTGAATTCAAGAGCTCTGTGAATTTTTGTTAGTTTTAATCCTAAAGACATGTATAGTTGCAAGTTTCGATAATGCAAAACATATCTCTCTTTTTTCGATAATGTTGGTACTAACTTTTCAACCAGTCCAACCTTTACTTTAAATTTTTCAGCAATTTCTCGGCAATAAGGGGACAACATATCTTCAGTTACTTTGATTTTTTCGGCGGCCAGCGGATAGTCGTTGTGGAGATTATGCAACTCTTCTGGATATTCCAAATCAACCTCTAATATCAATCCTTTTTCAGACTCATCATCGAACTTGGATAAATCCACCTCTTCTTCAGTTAACCATTTAAATCCACCAGTTGGAAGATATTGACTCATTGCCCAACCATATAGATTGTTTGCATCCAAATACATGATGTATTTTGACGCCTCTTCCGGATTGAAGTTTTTCATATATTTGTTGTTTGCCTTTCCATATCGATTGGCGATGTAACTGATCCCCCCACGCATGCCTTTTTCAATGAATAGAAACATATCAACATCACTCATCAACTCCAATTTAGTTTTTGTCATTTTCAACATTGCATCCCAACTCAGACCGGGTGTTGTGAAATAATGAGCAGGATCCAATTCATAGTATTGTTGACATGCTTTGCGGAAATTTTCAAAAACATCAGTCAACAATAAAATATCCGATTTGAGATATAGATCGTGATATCCCCCCATTGATGATAAACCAAATTCATTCCAAACATTCTGCGCATGTTGGTACTCTTCATCTGTGATATGTTCATTATTCATGACGCTGAAAAAATCTTCTTTCTTCGGTAACCGGCTGTCCTGAAACTTTTCAAAACAACTCATATAGTCATAAGGATAAACACCTTTCTTTTTCATCAAACTCAATTGTTCACCTTGAAATACTTGCCCCGTATATTTGAACGCTTCGGCCGGAAGATTATTCACCAAATTACTCAATGACGAGCTCATGAATTGAAAGCTATCGATGAACAAAAGGTATCGACCCAACATGAAGGCCATGTATTTCTCCATGTTACAGGGAATGACATTTATGCTCATCTCACGTTTATTTCCTTTTGCATCAACATACGAACGCTCTTTCACAATATTACCAATTTCTTGCATTATAAAGTGACTGTCATACCCCTTGAGATTGTGAAACACCACAGGTATTTTATCAGTCAATTGGAAATTTAGATTACAAAACTCATGTGCAGAGCCTCTATATTTGCCGGTGACATGACAGTGATCTCTTACTATGTTATTGAAATTATCATTTACACCATATGGTATCTTGCAAATGTGGCATTCTTTTGCTGATCGAAAACTTTCCTTATCCTCGTTTGTCATTTCAATAGGTTTTGTGAAATGGTCTTTTGCAATCTTTTTACAGTATTTAACTTCATCCAACATGTCGTTCATAAACTTGTGAATGGCCATTTCTCCTCTGTAAATTTTAATTGATTTTGAAAATTTATCGTCATAACAGCAAACAACTTTATAACCATACCCACAAGCTGTATGTTTTTGATATTGTTCGGTGTGAGATTTTTTTTGTGAAACTTTTTCGGTGATGGCTTCAAAATCAGCATAAATCACGAAAGGGGCCGGCAACTGTCTACGATAATTTTTGAATGCAATTGTTGATCCAGGTGCTGGCATTTTAATGGATTGTTTCCCATTAATTTCGATACAATCAACTTTGTGATTATTTAATACCCTTTCAGAGCTGAAACCTTGAAGACAGTACATACAGAAATGCTTTCTTCCATTGTTTTTCGTTTGATTGTGCATAAATTTATTGAAATTTTTTAATAAACAATAATGTTTCTTCTCTCCTTCGGTTATTAAGAGAAGATTCAAACAATGGTAAAACTTTTCCTTTGAAAGGTAAATCGGATACCGTTGCCCTTCCTCATAACCGAAGACATTTACACGAATATTATTCTGTTTCTCTATTTTGTTATATTGTTTTACAGAAACTGGGAACTCAATTCCCGAGTAATCCAATTTTTCTACATATTTTTTATCACACTCTTTTATTCTCTGTGGATTTTTATTCTGTGGCAAGAGGTGACGAATATGACACCAACGAAAACATTCGTCATCATTATTTTTTATGTTTATAATCCCTTTAGCTGGGTGCTGCAGCTCTTTGGGTAATGGAATATATGAAGAACCCCTGAGTGGTCTATACCTTACAACATTGATGAAATGACCATCAACTGATTTAATAATCCATGCTGATCCTTTTGAAATCCATTGCTCAATCTTATTTACAATCTGTTGTTGTGTTGTTTCCAAAAAGTTTGTGATCTCTACCTCGTTTGTTAATGTTTGTTTCTTTGTAATGAAATAAGGTTTTTCTTCAATCAACTCATCTCCTTTCTGTTTTTCAAACGTGATGTTCAACACTTCATTGAATTTGAGACCTTTCATCTCTTTCAGAACCTTCAATAAATTGTTCTTAATCAATAAACGGGTATTCTGAAGTTGAATTAATGGATCTTGTCTGTTTATGAGGCTAATTTCATATGATCTTGTAAACCCTCGCAAGGCTTTTTCTTTCTGCGTGAAAGTCGCTTCAGTTGGTTTAGTTTGCTTTTCAATCACTTTATCAACATTTTTCGACCACTTTAACCAATTGACAACTTTTTGAGTTGTTTTTCGGATAAGATTTGGTAACTTTTTGAGTGTTGTTGTGACAACTGTTGGTTTTAGAATGGGAACTTTTATCTTTTCAAACAAGCTTGGGGTTTTTGTGACGAGAGGTTTTCCGAAATTATTTGAAATTTCACCAAACGCTTTTCTCAAGAGTGAATAATTTTTTTGTGAATCCATTTTTATTGAATAACAATATTTTTAAATTATTTTTTCATTTCCAAGTTCCATGAAATGAAAAAAAAATTTACGCTGAAGTTACTCTTACCTTATTTCCATCCTTATCCATAAACTCTTTCCCACAATTTAAAAAATAATGAATTGAACCAGGTCTTTTACCCAATAATTTTGAGCAATGATAAATGCTTTTATATTTTACACGAACTTGTGTGTCAATATTAATAACAAACACCTCCTTCCCTGTTTGTCTGTATAAAACTTCTTCATCAAGATTCAAAGCTTTAACCAACTCTTTTTTTGATAACTTATTTGCGTATTTAATATTATTTTTTACAGCCATTCTTCGAATTTCTTGATAGGTCATGAATGTCATATTTTTATTGTATAACAATATTTTTTAAATTTTTTTAAATTTATTTTACATCAGATTGTTTATATCTACCCATGAATTAAATTTTTCTGGGTAACCGCTCCACTTCACCAAAGCTTTACCTTTTCGAGCGTCTCGTCGAACCACTTTCTCAATACGGTAAACGTCTTGAACAGCCTTTTGCATCTCCTGTTCATAAAAAGAACCTGATATCTCCTCACCACTGAGATCTTTGAGTCTATAAGTAATCGGATTGGTGTATTGTATCTTGTCAACTGTAAAAACTTCTTCTGTCCAATTGGCTGTGTATCCTTTGTCAAAAACAGGACGTTTGTACTTAGATATTCTAACCTTATCACCAACTTTGAACTTTGACTTTGTTGAAATTGGCTTCATATCACTGAAAAGGTTAAAGCAGACAGTTCCTTCATTTTTCTTTTTACTTGCTTCTGTCGGCGTCATCTTTATCTTTGAATGTCTGGTATTGTTATACTGTTTCACTAATTTGGGTAACATTTCAAGATACTGTGTATTCCCCTGAACACTAAACTGCTTCCACATATTAGTTTTAATTGTACGGTTCCATCTTTCGCAAACTGACGACTTTTCCTCATTCTCAGTTGAGTACAAGGTTATTTCATTCTTATCAAGTAGTTCCTTAACATATTTGTTGTAATACTCTTTCCCTTTATCAGTCCAAAGATATTCCGGTTTACGCCCCTCTTTGAATATTGTTTTGAATGCTTGAGCAACAGTTTCACCCTTTTTATCCTTCAATGGGACAATCCAACCATATTTACTAAACACATCGAGTATCATGAGAAGATATCTATAACCCTTATTCCATCGACTGAATTTTTGCATCTCAACGATATCTGAACACCATGTCTCGTCAATATGGTTTACAATTACCCGCCGCCGGGTGAAGTTACGCTTTATCGGTTTATGAAGCTCATCAGCTAATTTTTCTTGCCAGTTTTCTTCACTCGGCGGCCTTTTCCGTTTAAACCAAGACCAAGTTTTTGCTTTGTATTGATCATATTCCTTGCCAACCAATGACCCCATTGCCTCTCATTATAAGGAACAGAATCCAACGCTTTAACCATTTTCCGGTCGGCTTTGTTCTTACATTTTTTATCATCTTTGCAAACTGAATAATCAACATCATGTTGCATCGCTATGGCGTCAGTCCTTCCAGTCGGCTCATCATATATGTCAAGAATCTCCCCTGTTTTTTCATCCCATCTCACCTGATTTTCAAGATCGTTATATGGACCAGTGTATTTATGCCCTGGAAGAGTCCAACCCCCTTTTGGTTTAGGGAGTTTTCCAATGGCTTTATGAATGTCCAGTCCACCTCCATCCAATTCCTTTCTATCCGTTTTATACTTTTTATTCGGTCTAATTTTAGTAGACAATTGATCAAGCATTTCCGATCCTGTTTTTTGAATAAAAGGAGCCGCTCTTTCCAAAGCATAATCGAGAGCCTTTTTCTGCAGTTTTGGATTCCGCAAGGCTTCCGATCCATAGTATCTCCCCATTTCAACTGCTTTTTTCCCAAGCAAAGGAATACCATGATGAATTAACATATCAGTCCCTGTGGATGCCATCGTATCCAAAATGCCCGCCCCCTCAGACGGGCTATTTAGTTTCCCTGGTTCTTTACGAATCTAGTTTTGGTTATGCCACATTCAGCACATGTGCAGAAAAACATTAATCGACCGTTCTTTGCATATTTATATCCTGAGGGTTCAACACACTCAGTTTCTTTTCTTTGTTTCACACAATATGTTTTCATTTACAATATAGCAGGATTTTTAAAATATTTTTCAATGAATTTCTCATTTTTTATTGTATCATGAATATCAAAGGGTTGTAAAAGGTTGAAATATGATGAACCTTTGTTCATCTCATTCAAAAAGTATAAACAAAAATATCCGCAAGTGGTTGTACCCAAATCTTGTATCTGGTTATTTTGATGAATTAGAGTGAGATTTTTTTTCTTTGCGTGATTTACAATTTCTTGAAATGGTGACAACCCAAAACTGTCGAAATAATTTATTACCCCGTTCTTCACAAATGTTGCAACCCAATGACTTCCACTCATATATGCCGGCTCAAGATTGTAAATGAAAAACGCTATTTTATGATTATGTGGGACAGTTTGATCTCTTGATAAAACACCCCCTTTGTCAATTGGAATTCCAAGATGTTTACACCATTCTATCAAATCAAAATTACTCATTGGAATTCTTTTGTGGAATTTTAAAGTATTGCTCCCAACAGCGGAATCCCATTGAATGGACTGTTTTTCCCAAGGAGCAACCCCTCCCCCGATTTTTTTTTTTTTTTCTTCTTTCCTTCACCCATTTGTTCCCATGTTCCAAAAAATGGGGGTGGTGGTTGATATCTCCCCATTCTGGGAGCGGCTCCACCTTTTAAAGAAGCTGGAGCTTTTCCAATTCTTGGATCGGCTGAACCACCTACCATCTTTTTGAAAGCTTCAATAGCGAGTGGAACACCAATTGATGCAAGAAGTGTACCAAGAAAACCACCACTTTGTTTTTGTGTTGGTTTTATATGAACATCTGAACCAGTTTGGATTGCATTTAAAATATCCTTTTTCTGTTTGTTGCTTAAAAGATGTTTATTATCAATGAGATGTTGCATTTTATCATATGGGACCATGAAACCACCTGTCTGTGAACCTTTTCCAGATATCTTTTTAACAATTTGAGATGCCCCCTCAGAAGCCGCTCCCGCGAGAGCTGATAATCCCACTGTTTTTGCTAATGTTGGTCCAAAAGTTCGAGCGAGTGACAAGATTGAAGTCAAAAGTGAACCCCCCACTTGTTTTCGAATGTTGGTTTTAGCCAGTTTTATTTCCATTCCTTTATTCATATTACGATTCTTTTCCAACCTTTTTACAACATTTGAAGGAACTAAAAGAGTATCATTTCCGTTGAGAGCATTACTTTTCAACCTCAGAGTGATTGTTTCACGTTTGTGAAAAGCTTTACTAAGTTTTTTTTTCTGAAAATCAGTGAGTGATACATTTATTTCATATAATTGTGTAGTCATATTTATTTTATTTAACGAAATAAAATAAAATAAATTCATGAATTTTTCATAAGTTTCACCATATTTTCTGAAACAGCCAACCCTGTTGAGTAATTTATTAAAGAATAATCTAAATCAATAACTATTCCTTTATTATCTTCAAGAGCTTTTTCCAAACTTTCAACAACCGTTGGAGGAGTAAACAGTTTGAATTTTTCCTCAGAATAGGGAATAATGAAATAACCATTTTTATACATTTCAGAAAAAGTTTTTTCATCAAGAATATATCCCTCCTCACCAGTTTTAACTAACTTGTGAGGAACAAGAAGGGTATCATTTCCAGAAAGAGCATCACTTTTTAAAATTAGTTGGGTAAATGTGTGATTGATGAAAGCATTAAAGATATTTTCTTTGTCATCCTGTGAAAGTTTTACATTTATTTCATACAGTTTTGTTTCCATTTATCTTAATGAAGTAAATTTATTGTTTTAAGTAAATAGTTTTTCTATATTCTTTGCCACTGAATCTTTTATTGGTCCAGTGATAACTGAATAACCCAAATATACTAACAATCCTTCACGATTGAAGCGTTTGTCTTCCAATTCTTCAACGATTGATCGGAAAGGCATGGGATATTCTTCTTCAAAATACTCCTTGTATTCTTCTCTGAATTTATCTATAATACTTTGAAATGTTGAATGAGGAACAAGAAGAGTGTCATTTCCTGTAAGATCTTTATTTTTTACCTTTGATGAAAGCATTACGAATTTTTTGTTTTTGATGCTTTGAAAGTGTGACGTTAATTTCATATAGAAATGTTACAAGTGGTTCTTTTTTCATTTTATTAATCAAAATAAAATTATTTCATAAATTTTTACTAATATTCACCACATTCATTAGAACTGAAATTTTATGTGAGAGAGGTAAAATATCATATAATGAATATTTCAAATAAAATTCCATTGGAGTTATTATCCAGTTCTTTGAATAACTTTGGAGAAATAATAAGAGTATCACATCCTCTGAGATTTTTTTCTTGATAATCTAAGTATTATATCTCTATGATTTATAAAAGCATTATGAATTTTTAGTTTTTGATCATTTGAAAGTGTAACATTTATTTTATTTTCAAATAAAATAAATTCACGATTTTTGAATCAAGCAATCATGAGTTCATTTCCAACCTTGTTGACAATAAACTCATTTTCGTTGAATACAATAGCATGAGCTACCACATCAGCTGTTGGTGCTACATTTAATCTATAGTGTATAAACAGTGGTTTAGGATCTTGAGTAGGAGTCTCTTTTTGGTATGTTAAATTGAAATAAACAAGACCGTAAATGGATGAAAAATTATTAGGATTCAGCTGCGTTCCTGACTTCATATCATAGTCTCGAAAAGAATAAGACATTAGATCGTCAAAAATAGTTAGTTTTGAATCAGCATCATACTCCACTTCAGGATAAAAAGTATTTTTTCCATACTCCAAACGGCATGACGCAAGAGAGCTATTGTTATCAGCTGCATTCAGCTTGAAAGTATCAAAAATATGAGGAGTTCTTTCAGATTCAGCATCATTAGGGCCTTTATTTCTCTGTAAATAAAAAAATACATGCCTGACATTATCAATGGCTGGACTAATTCGAAACTCATTTTTAACTATCCTTGTTACAGCACTTTGAACATGTAAATCTTGAAGGTACGTCCATTTGACTGGTTTTAGAAAATCTTTAACATATTCATCATATTTACTATCTTTTGGAACCATTTTTGGAACCAAAAGATAAAATTGTTTTACAACCACCCGCCCAGGGTCCGTGCCATTTGCCATGTGAATTAATACTTCATCTTCATTTAAATCAATTTCAAACTCGAGTTGCATGGGAGGAAGCATTTCATCTTCCAATTCCTGGAAAAAACTATATCGATTCAATGGAATAATTGTATGTATGTTTTTAGCACCACCCCCTCCATTATTTTGGTTGGCTTGCGACAAAATTCGTCTTTTTTCAAACCCTAAATTCGTATTTGCTGTTGAATTTTCCGTGTCAAGATGCCAAAAACTTCTTTGCGCTACTGAATCAGTAAAATCATTACTATACTCCAACAAATTTTTAACATTTGTAATTCTATGAAGGTCGTCACTAACATATACTACTTTACCAGCTGATTTGATAGTCATGCGCTTAATGAGGGAATGTGATCCATTGATTATAGTAATTCGATCAGCGGCTGCATAACCGGATCCATCAGCTTTCTTTTGAAGCTCTAAATTCACTTCGAAATATCCTTTGAAAAAATCATAAAAATTAGATCTATCAGGTATTCTGAAAGTATATCCTGTTTTTTTCTGAGAGCCGTTGTTTCCAGGTTCTATAATTAAATTGTTAGGTGAGAATCTAACCTTTTCATATCTTTGCAGTTTGTCACTTGTTCTAAAACTCATCTTTTATTATATGCTTAAAAGTTTTTTATTTTTTTATTTTTTAACAACTTTTTTATACCCCTCTCCAGAAACCAATCTATCCAATATCGCGTTGTAATCTTCTTTTTGTTTGTTTGTTACTTTTTGGGGATTAGATTTTTTAACAACTTTTTTATACCCCTCTCCAGAAACCAATCTATTCAATATCGCGTTGTAATCTTCTTTTTGTTTGTTTGTTGCTTTTTGGGGATTAGATTTTTTCTCTTTTTTCTGAAGTTCTTTTATAAAAATATGACCTGCTTTTGTAACAACTTTTTTACCCATTTTATCACCAACACTTTCTATCCCCGATTTTAAAGATTTTTCAACAACACTTTCTATCCCCGATTTGAAAGCTTTTTCAGCAAATGGTTTTAAAACTCCATCCACAATCATTTTCGTCGGTTTGAAAATATTATCAACAATTAAACCTGATCCTTGATGTTTGAAAACAAATTTTCCAAAACTTGGATGATAAATTTCTCTGTAATCATTCAACTTCATTTATAAATTATCTTTTTATTTTTTTTTCTCTCAAAATCAGAGCAAAAGATGTATCAGCTTCGCCTAAATCAATAATTCGTCTTTTTCCATCAGTAATGTATATCCGTATTGAGGAAATTAAATACTTATTCACTGGATAAAATCGGACTCTCCTAGGAGATTTGGTAAAACTATAAGAAGGGATTAAATCATTTGTTCCAAATGTGTAGATAATATCCGTTTCGTGTTCATTAACAAGACTCTCTGAAATAAGATCACAATGTATGTTCAAAATTTCTCTTTCTTGACTGAGATTTGGCATGTAGTCACCATCACTTGAACTGGTTAAAATTTGTTTGTTAAAACCAATCAAATCACCAAAATTCGATTGTCTTAAGTCCAGTTGATAGTTTGTTGCTAAAGTTATTCTTGTTCTTAAAGTTATTTCATTAAATTTTAATGTAATTGGATATGTGGTTGGGTTTGAACTTGTTATCTTTGTTTGTTCCTTGAAATAATCATTCAAACCAGTATAATTCCATATACCTGGTGGGAAGATTAAATCTTTCCAAGTTTTTCCACCATCTGAAGAGTATTTTATTTTTTGGTTATTCAAATCTGATGTAATATTAGACCATGCAAAAGCCATGGTTATAATATCACTTAAACCGAGTTCATACTGTTTGTTTCTATCAAGTTTTTTTGCTTCGTTATATCTAATTGTAAAATCACTAGGTTTGTTATTTTTGTCTTTCTCCCTTACATCACGTGAATTCAAAACTATATCCATTTCCATTTATTTTAAACTGAAAAAAAGTTTTTATAAATTTTGTTGTATTTATCTTTGCTAATTAAATAATTTCTCAACAAAATATCGAGAATGGCAACACCAGTGTTTCTGAGATCAATGCTGTTGTTTCCAGCATGAATCGAAGCAACTATTAATTCTAATTTTTCAAAGGCTTCTTGAGGATTCATGAAAAAAGCAACCGCTTTTCCACCTCGTTTTGTTTTCTTTCCTTTGAGACCGGAACCTTTGGAAATCTTTAACTGATTTTTGTTGAAATTAATATAATCATTAAGAACTTTTCGAGCGTCGTCTAAAACCTTTCTTCTCAATTGCGCCTCAGCTTGACTTATCAAACCTTTATTCAACTGCTTGGTAATTTGTGTTTTATATCCTGGAAATTGTTGTCTTTTCATAACCGCATTTTCTATTTTCTTTGACAAGAAAGAACGCCTTGTTTTTTCTGTCATATCTTCTCTTTTGAGTTGCAATTCAATGTCATCATAGTTAGTCAATTCAAGTTGATCTAAAATCTCGTTTATTCTATCTTCTTCAAAAATCTCATAATTTGGAACTTCATCTTCTTCATATTCTGGTGGGTCTTCAATTTCTGGTATATAGTCAGGATTGACATATATTTTCTTTTCCCCCGTTTCCAAATCTTTTAGAACATCATCATAAGAGGGAGGTTTTGGAACAAGCTGTTTAGTATCTTCTGGTACAACTTGATCACCAAATAGATCTTCCAATCCATAATCAGGCACTTCATCATCAATAGCTATTCCATAATCGGGGGCCTCTACTTTTTTCCTTTGCAACCTTCTTTTAATAGGTTGAGGTTGTGTCAACTCTTTCAAACTGGATGTTATAGGTTTGAAAAGCTTCTCTGCTTCAACATTACCAATCATATCGGTTATTTTTTTTCGTTCTATCGTTTCCCTGATATTATTAACAACTTTACCTGTTTTCGAGCTTTTTTCAGACATTTCTTTCCACTTTAGGAGACTCATTTTATTTCATTGAAATAAAAAAATTTTTTGTTTCAATTGAATACAATAAAACTCGAATAGCGTGTTGACAGCGTGTTGACAGCGTGTTACCAACGTGTTGACAGCGTGTTTTGTAAAATTATTAAAATTATATTGTGAATTAATAAAATGGAAATCCCAAATCATAAGATAAAATGTGAAAAATATAGTAAAAATAGTGATTTCACCCAATTATATCCTTTTATGCCTGATAGATGCTTCAGAATGTTAATTTGCGCTCCGAGTGGGAGTGGTAAAACCAATCTTTTATTTCATATAATCACAAAACCCTTGTTATTTTATGACAAGATTTATCTGTACGCAAAAAACTTACATCAAGACTATTATCAATATTTATTGAAAGAATTTGAGCCTCTTTCAAAAAAACATGGTTATGATATTATTAAAGCGAGCAATAGTGAGATAATTCCTCTAGATGAAATGGATGATGATGGGTTCCAAAAAATAATTATTTTCGATGATTTCTTAAACACTGGAGCAAAAAATGATCGAGAAGTACTAAACTATTTTACAAACTCAAGGAATAAAAATTGTAGCTGTATCTATTTGTCTCAGTCTTTTTACAAAACAGACAAAACTATAAGATTAAACTGTTCCCATCTCTGTATTTTCAAATTTCGAGCTAAGAATGAACAGAGAAGGATATGTGAAGAATTGGAAATTGATAAAGATAAATATTCAATGGCCACTAATGAACCTTTTACTTTTTTATATGTTGACAATCCCCGAAATTTTAATGCAAAAAATTTTACTAAAATAATATGAATAGTAATAAATGAGTTACAACAGTGGAGTATTAAATCCAACTAATTCAATAGGTCAACGAGGTTTACCAGGTATTGGATTCAAATTAGATGCTAATAATGATTATGATATACAGAATAAAAAAATGGTGAACGTAAAAGAAGGAACTAATAATAATGATGTGGTTACAAAAAGCCAGTTAGATGATGAAATAGCAAAGATTCCAAGTGCAGATACAACTCAGTTTGTGAAAAAGACAGGAGCAACTATGAACGGAGACCTAATTTTACAACCACAGCCGTACCCAATTCATGGAAACACGAATAAAGCCATCTCTTATAACACAGCCCGGAATATATTCTTGAGTAAAAAAGAAGGTGGGTCTATGCTACAATCTTTAGACATGAACAACCATTTCATAACAAATATCAAAGACCCAGTTAATTCAGACCATGTAGTAAATAAAAAATATGTTGATAATCAGCTTGCGAAAAAATTAGATAAAGGAGCTAAAATTGATATGAAAAATAATGCAATAACCAATCTTGATCTTCCAACAAACAAAAGAGACGCAACATGTGTCGAGTTTGTTAACTACAGACTTAGTGAAACACAAAAAAATTATCTCAAACATGATGGAACAACAAGTATGTCGGGAGACTTGAATTTAAATAACAATAAAATTGTTAACTTACAGACCGATTCAAAAAATTCGAAATCGGCGGTCAATGTTGAGTTAATGGAAAATAAAATAACAGATTTGAGAAATCTTGTCACTCAAAAAATTCATGAATCTCAGATTATTAATTCAGGACAAAAAAAAGACGCCTTCAGATACTTGATGGAAAACGACGATGAATCTTCAAGTGAATCAAATATTCAGGTTTTGGGTATTGTTGATTTTTCCAAATCTCCACATCAAATCAATAAAAAAGCTTACCAACTTAGACTCCTGTTTCAAAAAGGCTCACCAAACCAGTACCAATCACGCCTCGGTTTTAACCTTTATAAACTTCCTGTTGGATACTATACTTTCGTAGTTGAATGGTTTCCGCCGGAAATGAGCGAGTTGAGTGTGACAGTGCAAGGCACTACGATTTCAATTTCTAATTATGCAACAAAAACATTCGAAAACTATACCAAAACAGTTGTCAATTTTCACCGATGGGGTAGCTCGCCTCCACAATTTATTTATATCAATCTAAACGGTACAGTTACTTTTCCATCACTTTTAACAATTGGACATCTTATTGTTTATGGTGTAAAAGAAACAATTTCAAACGTTGACCCAAGTGTCTATGACACCGCTTTTACTATTGAGAATGGTAAGATGGTAATGGAAACGAAACTTGATATGAACAATCACAAAATAATTAATTTAGCCGATCCATTAAATGAAGGTGATGCCTGCAATAAACGTTCTTTGAATAATTTTCGCTCAAGTTTGTTAGAAACTTTGTTCTGGGAAAGTTATCAACTAGCTGATTGCTTATATAAGATAGATCGAGGTATTTCAACTGAGGTCACTTTTGACAAATCTACAAGGGAGGTATCACATCTTTTTGATCAATCTCTGAAAGAAAATGATGCAACTCAAACGACAAAAGCGAATAGACCAATTTTATGCACAAAAGCCGAAAAAATTAATTATCGATATTATTTAAAATTCAATGGAAATAAGCGAATGTTGTCAAACATAAATTTAAATCCTGCTTCTGGACAAGCTGATATAGTCAATATTTTCATTGTTTATCGGTTGAATTCATACATAGGGCCTCATGGTCTTCGTAATGGACTTTTTGGGCACGATGATGGAGCAGGTTATGATAAATTTGTTGCATTTTCGCCAAATAAATCAATGATAATTGCTGGTACAACTGGTGGCTACACTGTTATTGGTCCAAGCGCTTATATTGGTAAAAATCCAATAGCTAATTACCAATCAAAGGCTAATGCGGGTGAACTAAATAAATGGATTTGTTTGTCAATTCACTGGGATGTACCTAGTGGTAACAACGCTTCTCAAATATGGTGTAATGGTAAAAAATTAGCTAATTTTACGGCAAGAACATCGCCTGGAAGCAACACGATGACATTTGGAGATTTCAAACCAGCTGGTAGGGCGGGCTTGAAAGGTGATATTGCTTTCTTCTGTCTTTACAAGGGTAGAAAACTTACTGAAACTAATATCAAACTACACAGTCAGGTACTTTGCGAATGGTATGCTGTCAATCACGATCCAATTTCGCTAAATTAAAATAATTATATAATATAAATGGGTAGACGTGAAAGCATATTCAATTGGAATCATATTTCAGAAAAATTAACGGAAAAACAAATATCTGAGTTGAAAGCATTATACAAATTTTATCATAAGAAATACTGGCTTGCAAAAATGGCCTTTAAATACTTTAAAAAAGCAGAACTTGTTTGTAATATTGGATCCACTTTGTTGGTAGTTACGGGAACAGTAGTTGGCGGTGTAACGCTAAACCCTATTGTTCTCGGAACAATATCTGGTTCTGGTCTATTGCTTAAAACATATTCAGAAATCAAAAATTATAAAAGGAAGATTGAGATGTGTAAATTTGCATACACTTCATATGAAAAGGTTTTAACTGATTTACGGTCCTTTATGAGAGGAGTGAAGTATGATGAAAAAGGATTCCTTGATTATGTTAAAGTTATAGATGACATAATCATTGATATGTGTCCATTAACTGACAAATTTGAAAAGAAATACAACAAGGTATTCATCCAAGAATAGATCTCATTTTTCCGTTCACTGTAAACTTCAAAACAAAAGAACTGTCTAACATGTTAGACAGACAATTGAAAAACTTCAAATACAAGTTTATCTAATATTGCATGACAATTTGATGACTAATTTCCTCGGGAAAGCCCCTGTGGTTTTCAAGACAAAAGAACTGTCTAACGTGTTAGAAAAACAATTGAAAAACTTAATTACTCATTTCATCAATAAACTTTACCGACAAAGTTTACTTCAAATACAAGTTCATCGAATTGGGAGCTACGTGGTCGATAAAATATCACTCAGCTGCTTCGACGACAAGAGATATATTCATGAAAATGGTGTAACAAGTTATGCGTACGGTCACGGATGAATCCTGTGGGTAAATTTGATAAGGGGTCAGGAAATTTGACTGGAAATTTTTCAGTCAAATTTGACAAAAGATTTGACTGAAGTACTAATTATATGAATTCATCAGAAATTTCCAAAAGTGTGCTGAAACTCCCAACTCTCTAACAAAAACAATTACGGTGCCCAATATATATTTAAGTTTACAACCTAAAACTGGGGCTCATTTAGAATTTTGTAAAACAGGTTCATTCCTGCCATCAGTCCCCATTTAATGGGAATTGTCCCGATTTTTGAGTTTCAAAACCTAGCAAAAATCGGGACATTTCGATTTTCAAGAGGAAAAAAAGACAATTTGGAACTGGGTTGTTGAAGATTGGTCTTGACTCTTCTACATCTTATTGTTTTGTGCAATACCTGTGGTGCTTGAGACCATTAAACAACACCTGAGAATTCTAAAACAGTACAGTACAGGCAATATTTTTAAAAACTAATGCAAAAACCCTGGAGCATCCTGGACCCTGCTCAGTGTTAGGGGGCAGGGCACTACCCCAGGATTGGGGTGAACGTGGGGAGGGGGGTGCCTATTTCTGATTTTATAAGGTTGGCTGGTATGCAGGTTCTAACTGGATGAGAGGTGTATTTACTAATAATTAAGTAAACTATACCGGTAATATTGCTGTCAGGTACCACGTGAAATAATAATAATAATAATAATAATAATAATAATAATAATAGTAATAATAATATTAATAAATAAATAAATAAATACAAAATTGGAGCTCCGCTTTTAGGCTTGGCTAAATCTATATATTATCGTGTAAAAGAGCACATGTAAATTTACTTTGTTAAGAAATATAATTTTCTCAATTGCGGAAAATGTCAAAGATCGACACGCAAGGCTTTGTTATTGTTCAAAATGGTCATTTTTCACCAAAGAAACCTTTTTCAAAATGGACGCAAAGGAATAGACGCTTGTTTCCGTTTTGCTTGAGTTTTATGAAGATTTTTTTTATAACGGGAGGGGGGGGGAGGGAGTAGTTTTCACGAAAGGGGTGAAGGTACTTGGAACTTTCTGTTTGAACGTTGGGTGGGGGTGGCAGGGTGGCCAAGTGGTTAGGGTGTTGGACTTCGAGTCCGTGGGTCCCGGGTTCGAATCCCACTCTGAGCACTTCATGGATTTGTTTCACGGCAGTCCCGAGTTATAAATCCTTCGGCTGCGCTTGTAAATAGCCAACTGGTTTGCCTCCCGCCAGTTGGATTTCTTAAAAACATGTTATGCTTCATTTGTAGTATTTGTTTCAATTGTTAACAAGTTCTTAGAGTTGTAAAGCGCTTAGAGACGTTGTGATAAGCGCTATATAAGCTTTGTATTATTATTATTATTAACGTGCCGCCCTGAACAAACCACTTGTTCATACCAGCTTCATCCCCAGGCGCCCCTCCTTGTTATATGGCAGTGTGCGTGGAGTTGTAGGACCGATGCAATGTAGTCCTTCGTACGAAGTCTCGTCCCACTGGCCAGACAAAATATGTTAAGTTGCGCACCCCATTTCAGTCTTAATCCCTAACATTCCCCTCTTTTTCAAGCCAAAAGATAGGAATCCATACCTCATGCTAGACTAACGGGCAAAACACACCCCACTTCAGACAAAACTTTAAAACAAAATAGCCTTTAGCGCCACACAGACACTCAACTCGAGGTACCCCCTCCCCCCCTCCGACACCCAGGAACGTCATCGAGAGGTTAGACATTGTTGGAAAGACGTTGTTTTCTACTGAACGCGTTATGGAAGGAGTCAACCTGTTCTTATTATAAAATACCATATAAAATACTATAATGAGGCGCTCCACAAAAACAACCTGCTGCAACGTACCCCCCTTTACAACGTACAAGTGTCCCTTTTATATCTTAGTTTTACAACCACTTTTACTATGTTGTTCGAGCGTATTACGAGTACAATTCAACAGCTTCGAAAACGACTAGTTTCACTTTTTGGTCGCTCGTGTTTCGCGGGCTCTGATTAAGAGGGAATACAGTTGAATTCTCACAAAATATGATGTGAGTCCAGGATGAAATTAGAGAGAGAAAACTTTTTCACATGTTTACAGAGAGTACATCATCACATAAGAGCGCTTCAAATTAATCGCACACTGTTTTGGTGTCCAATTTAAATTTAAATTTTAACTCACCGTTAACGTTAAAGATGAGTTTTTCCTAGAACTTGCCAGTCTCTCTCCTTCCCCTTTCTGTCTTAAATACATTTTAAAAATCATAAAAAACCGTCAGATTTAAGGGATTTCGCACTACAAACCTGTGATAGCATTTTGGGTTGAATGAAACTTAGCGGCGAAAAAAAAAAAAACTGGCTAAAATGCTGAGAAAATATAGCATCTATAACTGTATTCAATCCTCCTTTAAGAAGTGCACATGTAGAAGTCTAGTGTTCCGCAAATACTCACAATAACTCTTTCATAACCTTACTATTTGCCGGGTTACTTACAAGGAAACAATAATAAAACACAAGGCACACACTACACTAACCCCGCGGCTACGCCATGCTGATGAGTCCAAACAAGGACGAAACAGCTTTCCATGGCTGCCACTGCCTGGGTAATATGGTTGTGCGCATGCGTAAGGTACTGGCCATACCGCAGGGTTAGTGCCTTATTATTGTTTATCTACTTACAAAGTCCCTTTCTATAAACTATTTTGTTGTTGTTGTTTTGTTTCTATTTTCAATAACCTTCCACACATCAGTAAGCCTGTGCCATTTGCAATACCTGCCACGCTACGCAATGTTGAATGTTCTCTGCTAACAGTTCTGGTTCATGCACCGCGTAGTCTCCAGACTTTTTCCACGACACCGCTTCCCACCATACTTGGGCGGTGGATCGTCACACAGTCTCGATCTGGTGCGAAAGCCAGGTCCACAAGTTACATCACAGGAAGACCAAGATCCCCAGCGACCCCAGTGGCCATGCACTGGAGCTGGAGAAATGAAGAAAAAAATATTATTATCACTCTTGGCATAGGTGCTCATGTTCCTTTAGCGAAACATCTTAATGAAAATCAGTTGAATCAGTTGACAGTCAAACGATGTACTAAGAACCCTTTTACTCGACCACCTTTCATCTCTCCTGGCCTGAACTGGAGCTCTTAGCAAGGAGACATTTAGTGTTTAGTAGTCTCACGGGTTAAAAGCACAAGATATCTGCTAGGTGAGTGAATATAATTGTGTAAATAGAAGCCATGGAACCTCCTGGTAAGAGTTCTCCACAAAATAACAAAATAACAGAATTTGGCGGTCCTTTCATGAAGTTGTTTTGCAGACTGCAAGAATGTACCGCGGCATATAACGCATGTGCAAAGCCACTGTGTTATGCATAAAACATTTCAGTGAGCTGTTACCAAACTGTGAATTTAGTCTATGTCATGAACACATTTCAAAACCTTTCTACAGCAGCTTGTAATCAATGTTATTAACAAATGTAAGTTAAAATTGCGTTAATGTGTCAACAGATAGTTGTTTGCGTTTGAATTTGGCGGGTTTGCCGTCAAAGAAACAAGCACTAGTCGTGATAATTTTCATTCACATTATATTAAAAAAATCTAATAGATTGAAACTCTCAAGGTTGTTTCCCTTTCAGGTTCAGTTCTAATAATAAGAAGAAGCGATAACCATATCCAAACACAATGGAAAAGTGGAAACTGAAGAAATGAGACCCACTGCGAGGGAAAAATTCCAAGTACTTAGCCTGCATGTTCAATATGTACGAGATATAATGTAATTCCTTGAAGATAAAACCAAGCAAAAGCCTACAAAATCTTTTAAGATATTCTTAAAAAGCTACCTGCCCTATGAAGAAATATTCTTTTTACCGTAACATTCGTGCAGCGAACACGTCCGTGCCTGTCTTTGAATCCCGTACGGACCCGCCCCAGGGCATCGCCTTCGATTACGTGACATGCAAAATCTCTGACGCATTTTCTGACATCTGTCGTTGCAAGGACCAAACTTTGTCCACGAACTCCAAGCTTTGGGACTTTCATCTGTTTGTATTAGCAATAAGAAATATAACCATTTGCCTTGAACTGATAATATTAATTTCGTAAATGTTCCACAATACTAGAAATCTGTTTGATTGCAATTCCCTCCCAAGAAGTTCATTCGCCCACGCCTTACCCTCACCCACCCCACCCCAGGAGGACAAAACATCACAAGGAAACAAGCTTTGATATACCAGCAAGCAAGAAAGGGGATTATTTATTATTTATTTATTTGACCGATTAATTCCACAACACGTTGTTTCCGTCGACAGAATTGGAAGAAGGATATCGCATCTGACGTGGTGTACGGTCTGTTACGCGTCATCCAATTCTGTAATGCACTAGAAATACTGAATTAGAAATTGTATGTATCCTGGCATACGGTCCACGCGACTGAAATTGAAATTGACCAATCAGAGCTCAGTACGCGGGGCAAACTGAGTTTTCCTACGTCATAAGGAGAGAGGACCCCGGGAACGAGGTTGTCGCCTGTTCAGTCGAGCATCGTGTTTGTGTACGTTCGTTTACCAGCAATGTCAGCAATGCCAAGCACACCAGTGATTCTAGTTAGATTTACATTTATATATATGAATGCAGGCAAACAAGTGCTTATCTCAATGCAGTTATAGTTTTGTGAAAGTCAGTTGTCCCATTTTCTACGTTTAACCATTAAAGAAATTTCGTAAATAAGCGATCTGATGTAAGCTTAAAAAATTACAGTTCAGTGCGTAGTCTTTTAAGATTTTTTCATTAAAGTTCGTCTTTTGAGCAATTCTCATTTCCCAACTGGTTTACATTTTATCCCAAAATTAGATACTGTGACTATTTTAGACTGGGTCGGTGTTTCTCAGTCCAGTTTAGTATTCGTCACCGCACATTGGGTTGTTTTGACTGATTGCTAATTTAACTATCCAACAAACTGAAGAGTCGCTGTGTCTTCAAGTTTATAGTCTCAGTGTAAAGCTTTCAGTTGTGGAATATTTTATCCGCTCCCTGTATTGTTATATTTTTCAGCTTCCTCAATTGAAGTGAATGCCATTTCTGTCCTAATTTAGAGACTAAAATAAATTAGAATCGCCGATTCAGTGAGTTTAGTGTAGCATGGTTTTAGTGTTTGTTTTGTTTTTAACCTCTAAGCCATTTCAGCGTGTCTCTAGTTAGAGATCGAAATAAAAAAAGTTATTCAAGTAACTATAAGTGAAACAGTTCTCGGTGTAAAGCTATTTTGTCAAAAAAGAGACACTTAAAGCTTCCGAAAAATAGTTTAGGGCGAAGAAGTTGTGCCATTTTCCCTCCATAATTGTGCTTGGAAGCTTCAGAAAAGCTTTCTCGGGTAACTTTTCCCAGTAAACGGCCTGATGCCTGGGCGATATTGATTATTTTAGCAAAGCTGTTTAATGAATGACAGAACTAAACAGCCAGTGGGCATGCGAATCAGTGAAAAATGCGTACCAGTACGTATTTAGATTGGAAAGTCTGTCGAGTCGCTGCCGGGAGTAACTGAAGTGAGTTCATTTATTTTTTACGTAATAGAGCAACTCTAGTTTCACGAGTACTCTTCTTGACCTTAATTAGCTTTTCAAAGAATGCTGCAAAAAGAGCTGTCGGTGAATGTCTTGCTGAAGTCTTATTTTTAAAGGAAAATAAGTCGACTTTACAGTTTCCTCAGCGGTCCGCATTGTGTTTTGGCGTTTATGTTTTCCCTTGTTGTTTTTCATCATTAAATATGAGCAAGCAACCTACTGAGAAAAATGGACGAGATTTCTTAATACGACAAAAAACTGTGTAGAAATAAAAATTTAAGCAGCTAGCGTTGTGTTTTCAATTAATTTCTTTCATCGTCACGTCGATCGTAAAAAAAAATTACAAGCGATATGTTTTAGTCAGGAAGGCTTTCTACTCCGAAATATCAAGACAAAACATAAAAGAAAACATAGTAAAATGAGAGAGAAGCATTTAATAAAAACTGTCACACATTCATGGCGAGTCAGTACGAAAATCAAGAAGCAATCTAAACAAGAACCGAACAAACTAGCAAGAAAGAAGGAAGGGCCACATTTTTTGGCTATACCACACAAAGTTGACTCTGGTTTACCTGCACTCGTTGTAGCTCTCTGTTCCAAAAGCTCCAAATGTTCTGATACAAATCGGATGCTATCTAAAAGAAGTTGAATCGCTTCCCAGAAGTTTGAGTGTTGTTTTTACCATTCCGTCCGCAATCTCTAAACCGGCTGAGAACAACTGCGCTTTGTGCCTTGCCTTTAACAAACTAAGATGATGAATTCTGACGTTCCTCACTACAGTAATCCTGTTTCTGAGCTGCATAGAAATAACCTGTTCAAGTTCAAATTCTGTCTTCAGTTCGATTAAACAAGCACATGATGACAGAAACCGTTGTGCGAACGGATTACAATCTTGCTCCGCTTCAACTCCCGCAGCTAATGTGGTGAAATCGTACAGCTTTGAACGATGATTATAACAATGTTTCAAGAAAAATCAAACATATACCACATTTAAGAGCCAAAAATTAGTACATTTTTTTCTCAAAACCTGTGCGACTTCGTTCACTTCGGTTCGGAGCAGTTTCATTTTGATTCATTCAGTTTTGGAAAGAAAGCTGCACACTTAGCAAGCTTTTGGCGCGTTTTTCGTTCAGTCATGTGACCGATTCTTGTCCCTTTTTTATCTCTTGCTCATTTTTTCTTTCTGTCTTGATTTTATAACAATTATAGCGGTTGAGTTTTAAATAAAACAACTGAATAAAACAATTATTCTACTCGGAATTGCTGGATATCGAATAACTATAACCAACTCGCCGCTATGCACCTCGTTGGTTATCTATCATTGCAAAAACCTTACGCTGGACGTAACAGCTAACCGCAGACGTTAAAATAGTGACTTTGACTGGAGTAAATGTCTGGCGTTATAAGTTTATACAACCCGCCGACCAACTCGCCCCCGTTGCTTTCGTGCCCTCTAGATCGAGTTGGAAACTAGACAATTAGAAAATGACATGATGTAATCCATATCGGAATGTACCCAATGTTATGATGACGGATGATGACGTAGGAAAACTCGGTTTTCACTGCCGCTAGCACTGCGGGCGCAAGCTCCGTATGCCAGGAGGCCAGATATTCCAGATTCCTGAATAAAGGCACAAGTCACGTACGACTAACAAACTCTTACTTTAACCTACTTTTACAGTCGTACAACGCGTTCAACTGCTGTATGTCAGTCTCACTGAAGCCTTTTCGCTGACCGAACTGCAGGCTGGGTTGTTTGATGGCTTTTATCGTTCGTTTGCCATTCTTGGAAAACGCGTGGCTCCCATAATGCATCAGGCTCTGGAAGTCGTACATGGCGCCGAGAAAGTCAAGCTTGCCATGCGAGTACTTGTTGAAATTGTGAGCTTGACCTAAGAAAAGAACGTAAAGAGTGCAATATTATGCCAACGTGATGGGTGATAGACTATTTTATCTCTCAGGGAAAGTATAACTCTCTGTCAACACTCGTTTAGAACCAGGCCCTTGAATAAGAGGAATACAGATTACAAGGCAACATTTGTATAACCCATCAGTGGAGGATAGCAAATTGCATGCAACCAGCATGCAAATGCTAGTTAAAATGTGAACTTCGCCCTACTACCTATACGGCAGCCAAGATGGAAGTCAAGTTTACAACGCACCCGTTGTCCAAAAGGGGTCCAGTTTGGGGAAGGGGAGGGACCAGCAAAGCGTAATCTGAATGTGTGCTTGTTTGCGAGTTGCGGTAAAACCTTTATGTGTTTTGTGGTTCTGTGCATTCAGCTTCATATTAAGCTCAACTTGGAGGTTTGCGGTGAAGCGAAACTCAACAGCTTTTCTGGAATTCATAAGCTACTGTTGTCAAGGCAGGTGTTAATTTCCTTTTCTCGCACTCAGTCCACCCTCCGATTTTATCGGTAACTTTTGACTTTCTCGTCTCGTGACTCCATCGCTCGTCTCTCGACTTCGCGCTCGCTTTCGTAACTTCGTTGCTCTTATTTTCGCAGTCGACTCGTGGCAAGTGTACGGTTACTATAATCAGCCAAGAAATGTAACACCTGTACCGGAGGCTAATTAGGCCTCGGAAAAACGGATTCGACATTTTCATTCAACACTGTTGAATTCAACATATGTTTAACTCGTTTGACCAACCTGTGAAATGGCGTTGAATGATGTTCATTCAACTTTCCTTTTGTTCTCAGGTGTGCACAAAATTCGTTCGGACTGCAATACATCATCTTATTAACCCACGGGCCTCCAAGGGTACTACCTGTTGTGGGCTATACAGGGAGGCTCTCCCCGAAAGGGGTGCCTTTTTTAACCTCGCAGTATACTAAAGGGTAGGGAAAACTGTCATTCTAGTTTATGAAAGGGTTACAAAATCCCCTGCAAAGTGAAAGAGATGGCAGCTAAAGCTTAGTGTATAAAACGGTGCCACATTTTGGCAGAAATAACAAAGCTAAACACATTGAAGCTTGGAGCCTTTGAGCAACAGAGCCAGAAGGACTGAAAGTCCGGGAAAAATGTGGCAATCATAGGAATTTCTATTGTTTTTGCTTATCCTTGAGGTATAAGAAAAGCGTGCCATTTTGGTAAAAATTAGTATATTAAGGGTAAGTGTTTGAGCCTCCGGGTGGAGCCTCCCCGTATAAAACTTTAGGGAGTACCCCCCCCCGCGCCCTGGGCTTATAACATAGCTGTATTCAACAATATTGAATGATGACGAGTCCGTTTGACCGAGGCCCAAGTTAGCAACTGTTTGATAAGCGTTTTATTTTACTTTTTCGTTCGAGAATTTGACATTATATCAAAGTAATAACCTACGGTTTAAAAGGAGTCAGGCAGATCAGAGCTTTAGCATGCAAGTTAACCAAAGTAGTACATACCCTTGCCGATATTCTCCCACAGTACCTCTACGTATTTGTTGCGGTCCGTGCGTGACTGCTCGTGCCAAAAGCCGACCGCGTGCATAAGCTCGTGCATTATGATGCCTTTCTTGTCACACCCAGGACCAACGGATAAGAGCTGCGGACCATTGGAGGAGAAGAATTGCTGGCCCACCGACGACCAACAGCTAAGAAAAATAATCGAATTAAAAAGGTTGAGAATCAAATGCGATGGAATAACTAAAAAAGAAAAGCTACTACTTATTACACGGTCTCAGGGTTGATAGAGTAATAAATCAGAAAAAATCTGTATCAAAAACTTTTGTAAATAATCCAGTCAGTCTACCGGTACTGAATTCGAATGATTTTGGCATGAATATGCTACTTCAAACATTTTCGATTGGAAAAAATGCAAAAATAATCGTTTTTCTCACACATCTGATCTTAGGACAAGTTTAAAACTGTTGACATTTTAAGACCAGTCTAAATTCGGGCGAAGTTTGGCGTGTCAGAAACCCTAGCCTGTTCCAGGCGTTCAGATAGTGGAGCGCGAGCGAAAAAGAAAGCGAGCGAAAGAGCGGGAAAAAAACGAGGGGAGACTGGGGAAGAGGACGACCGAACCCAGTCTCCCCTCGTTTTTTTCCCGCTCTTTCGCTCGCTTTATTTTTCTTTCGTGTTCCACTATCTGAACGCCTGGAACAGGCTACAGAAACCCTAAAAGGCTTTTCATACGCAGTGAAGGGAGCAAACCTCGTTACGTTTTGTCAAATGCTGCTCCCGTCTTTGTTTCTTTTTAACTTTTTGTCCGTAGTCGTCACGTCTAAATGACTTATTACTTGTTAGTTATGAGTTTATAACTGTCTTACCCAGGCCTCTTTACGAACCGAATCCAGTGCCTCTCTTTTTTGCGAGGCTTAAAGCGCAAACAGGTGTGTTTATGAAACTCCTTAATGGCCGCCATGATGACTCCCCTGGCGCGATCTGAAAGGTAATAAAATCTCAGCCATTTGCACCTAAAGCGGATAGCGACAGGAAAGGCTGCCGTTTTAGTTATCTGGCTTCTGGTTTCTGGTAGAAAACAAAAGTCAAACTGACTGAATAGTGGAGAAACTAGCCTTTTCTTCTCGAGTCCTGATCCGCCGTATTTAGAGTACACTCAGTCCATATTGGAGTGACAGAACTCCCTAATATACAGCCACTTTGAGGCTGTGTTCTGCCTGTGTGCGGCCTGCTTCCGGCCTGTGTGCTTCCGGCCTGTGTGCTTGTGTTTGTGTTTGGCTTGTGTTCGTACTACGTTCGTCGATCTTTGGGCTCAGTAAACTGGAAAACGTACAGACTGCGCTCTTTTTTTCTGACTTTTCTCTGACTGTGGCAACCCTGCTTGTAGCTTTATTGTTATTCGTTAAAGGAGAAGGTCACTCCGGAGACGGTGTATTTTTAAAAATCGCCAATAAAAAGATAACACTAAGTCGAGTTACTGACCATGGTTTTAGCTTTTAAAGTGCATCCGATCCCACTGAAATTCCTCTCCAAAGAGGGCCAAAATTCAACACTGCGCGCCGCCATTTTGAATCGTACTTAGCAGCCTGGCCGCTTGTCCGTGACGTCAAATTGTGAAACGAGCCCAGCGGTTGGTTAACGTAGGCTCGTTTTTCAGAGCCCACGTTACCTGGCCGTTGGTCTCGTTTCACAGTTTGACGTCACAGGCAGGCGGCCAGGCTGCTAAGTACGATTCAAAATGGCGGCGCGCAGTGTTGAATTTTGGCACTCTTTGGAGAGGAATTTCAGTGGGATCGGATGCACTTTAGAAACTAAAACCACGGTCAGTAACTCAACTTAGTGTTATCTTTTTATTGGCGATTTCAAAAAATACACCGTTACTGGAGTGAGCTTCTCCTTTAATACTCACACAGAGCTGGTGATATCCTATAAGGCACCACTCGTGTTTTCCACAGCTTTTGTCTGTTCCTTATAGCGTTTCTTTTTCTCACAACTCCCTCCGCCCCCGGCCCGTCAGCATCACCGTCCTCTCGCTGATCTACTTGTCGCTTGTCTTCTTCAGACAAAACAATGTCTGCCTCATACAGATGGTCTTTAACAGCTGTAAGATGTTTAATATAGATGATTGTAAAACTGGATTACGAACTTGAGAAAAAAGAAAATATTTTCCGTGTTTCTGAAACACGAGGTTGAAGTTGTAAAAGATACTGCCTGAAACAGTCTCTTTCGCCTATGCTCTCGAGGTGTTTGGGCGCGGAGACAGCGTAGTCGGTAGAAGTTTGAGAGAACGGCAATTAAACTGTTGTGGAAATACAAGCCGAAGGAAAGTGATTCAACTACTCTTTCAAGTTAAAGTTAACTTAAACGGTGATTTTGTAGCAATAGAAGCAAGGATAAAACGTATTATACATTCTTTTTGCTTTTTGGGAATAGGTATGCAAAGATTTGTTAATTAAAAGTAACCTTTTGGGCTCGAACTTGAGTGGGTGCCATATATTTTCCCACTGCCCGCAAGACCTTCCTCGTATTTCACGTCATTTTTTGTGCTTAGTTAATCAGTCAATCAGAGCTTTCGTTATATCTTTTATTTTATTAAACGCGTATCTCTCGCTATTCAATATACATACGAAAAACAAAAACTCTGAGTATAGGAGATAAACAGACCAGTGTTCAGCCCTTCGATGTTGTTTAAAACTGAATCGTCTTGCCTCTTTAACAGAATCGATTTCCTGTGTTTAGGTTTCCCTAGTTCACCTGTGAGCAGAGAGGATTAAAGTGTTAGTCAACATATAAAGGATAAAGTTGCACTCAGGCCAAAGAGGCTCACACGGCCGGAGCTTATCCCGATTTCCGTAGCATGAAGCATCTGAGGGTATTGCTGCTCCCCCCTGGATGGGATGCTAGCCCATCACAGGGTTACCCCCAGCAGTATGTCGTCGGTACCCACTTATACACCTGGGTGGAGAGAGACAACAACACGATGGCAGGGAATGGGCGTCGAGCCACCGACCGTCCAACGCGCTAACCACTACACCACCGCGCCCCTACTGGACAATTATTCTCCGAAGTGAGGGGAGGGGGGGGGGTGAATTGTGGTAGCTATTTCACCAGCTCCGTGGTGTGATGCATTAAACCACACAAGGGAATAACTAGCCCTACAAAAATAGGTAAAAAATTGTGCGAGGCGACCGCTTTGCTCGGAGTTGAATAGCAAATGCTATCTGCAGTTCGAGTAGCCAATCAGCGCTCGCAAAACGTTATTCACTTGTGTGGTGTATATTTAACAATTATCCTGCGAAATCGCGCGGAATATCACCTGATACTTAGCCGACGAGGCCGTAGGCCGAGTTCGCTAAATCAGGGGATATTCCGCAAGATTGAGCGGGATAATTGTTTTATTATTCAACAAATACTCGTCGACTACCACTTTCAGAACGAGAAAAACTATGGTTCTATGATGAAAACGCTAAAAGCTAGCAACACTTAAGCTTAATAAAAATCAAAACAGAACTTCAAGAAATCGAAGTTTACTACTGTTCACTTAAAAAGACTTATTTACAAACTCATGTTTGGAAATGACAAGACAAAGTAAAAAAAAATTGCTACCTTACCGAGAAAAAGTCCTCTTCCTGGGAATTAAAATCTTTTCAAAGGGCTTTACAACTTTCCGTGAGCAAGTGTGCTGCTTCGTTGGCAACAGCATTTTCTTGGTTGAGTTCTCACTATGAAAATTCCAAGTCAACCTCTGGATATCTCTGTGAGCTGAAGCAAATACTTGTTGACTTTTTGAGAGCATTTAATCGTGGAAAGTTTCTTCCAGGGAGTTAAAATTTCCGGAGGACACTGCTTAAACGGCCTCGCTTTTCAAAATGGCCGCCAGACAAGCAATAAAAGAAAATCTGCAGTGCACTTCCAAATATGGTCATTTACGTATATCGCAGGATATCTGTCATGTACGGATGACAGATATTGAGGGCTTCCTTACCATATATGGACATAGTAACAATTTGTTGAATAATAAATTGTCATATACACGTATTTATTTCGATGTCAGTCAGTCTGACAAGGTACATCAAAATGAGCTTCAGGGCAATTTAATTGTAATGTACTGACCACATTGTTAACAGAGGTAAGGTGCAATGACCTAAGCTGCAGAACCTATGTATTGTACTTTTATTTATTTTAGTGACAATTGGCAGAGGAAATGGAATGAAAGGCGATAACAGATTTACCACAATTTAGTTTGAAAGCGCCACAAAATATGTGCACAAGAAAATTTCTGTTGGTTGGCTGCTTCAACACAGTTCAAAACTTATTGTGGTTTGTGCACAGTCAAGGCCATAAACGTAAACGAAAAATTAGACAAAGAGGTTTGTCGGCCGTATCTGAACCATACACTTTTGTTAACTGTAGTTAAGCTTATCACATCCGAGAGTTGTCGATCAGATTACATACCTGAAATAGTGCAAGGGCATGTGACACTCAACCAAACGAGACCAACAAGCAAAACTCGGAAAGCAGCCATGATAAAAGTGTCTGAGAGAAATTTTTTAGTTGTAACGTTCAAAATTCACGTGGCTCTTTTTACATATCAACCTGTTGCTTGCCTTAATAAACACCTGTTTACTGCCTGCTCATTCAACTTGTCCTTGTTGCCATGGTAAACAGCTGTGACGAGGTAAGCCTTTTCAGTTTCCAAGTCTTGAAGCTTCAAATATCATTTCGAAAAATGTTTAAATGAAAAAGCACCACGATAAAGTTATGTCGTATGATGGTCATGCTTTAGGTCAATGAAATTTCATCCAGACACAAGAGAACAATCAGTACGACATGAGAAAACTGCTCGGTAGTTGCTATCTTGATATCATAGTCACAATGTAGGACTTAATTCGCACACTTAAAAGTTAGAACCACCCTTGTAAGATTACCGTATTTACTCGAGATAGCGCCGCGGCGCTTATTTAATTGTTTGACACGTCGGTGCGGCGCTTATTTGAGGGCGGAGCTTATTCAGGGGGGGGGGGCTTATTTAAAACTGCCTACTTGCGAATAATACAGTCAGATGCATCATTCTTTTAGGATTTAAAAGATCTTTGTTTTGTTCACAATTAACAGTAGTAGGAAGGACGCAATAAAAAGTTAGTTTTAAAGGTCTAAATCCCTTTCCACATCCAAATAAATAACAATAACAGCAATAGTAACTCAAGCGGTTCAAGGCCTGGGTGTACAATATGTCCGGAAAATATGGTTGATCGACTATATTTCCCGCTACGTTGCCTGGAACAGAATGAAATTTTCCCTGAAGATAAATATTGTTGTTCTCTCTTGCCTTAACATATTATTTTGATCACGTGACTTGTCAGGCGATCACAATTTTAAAATTGCGTAAATCAGCGAATTGGTGGCGAATTTTAGTGTTACAGATAAACAAATTAGCGTTTCTGATAGACATCTAACACATCTAACTTTCTACACTTGGAATGGTCTTCCTCAAGATTTAAAATTTGAATTTGTGAATTATCAAAGCCGGAATTTTAGACTTAAAGATGACATTTGCCCTCACAATTTTTTTAAAAGAACCATAGACAATCATTCCAAACGCGAGGAGCTGGAGATAGTTTCTGATTTGAATCGGAAAAGTGTTTTTATTTGATATTTTATGCTAAAACCGTCACCAATTCTTCAAATACGGGTTTTTTTCCCGAGAAATGGTCACGTGACATGTCACGTGTCTTAGTAAAACGCATATTATACTTAAAAATGTTAAGGATGACAAGAACTTTCTATGTGCCAATTTTCGTTTCACTGCCATTTACCTGGTCAACGATATCACGAATTTATCATTTTTTACCAACTTAGGTCCTTGACCCAGGCCTTAAACTACTTGAGAATATCAGCCATATTGGCATTTCAGCATTAGCCATGTTAAGCGCATTGTTGCTGAATGGGTGCGGCGCTTATTCGGGGGCGGCCCTTATTAACAATTTTGCTCCTAAATGAGGCGCTTATTCGAGCGCGGCGCTCTTTCGAGTAAATACGGTATAAACAGTATCACGGGAAAGTATTACTCAGTAGCTTTCTTTACATTTCCCTACTGATCTTCATCCACCTACACAAAGATAGAACTACATTGTACTGCATGTTACTTGACTTCTTTCGTTTCAATAATATAAAACACTACCCGCCCAGATTAGCCATCGGGATAGTGTAGCGCTTTTATTGTAATTATGACAAAATTATGACCAATAAACTTTGATAACCTTAATAAACAGTATCGCAAGCTTATAATTAATAGCATTTATTTTAATGCGGTCTCATTTCAGGACCTCATTCGCATAACATTAGGACTCAACTTTTCAAATTTTCCTTCCAAAGTAAAGCATGCAGTATAGTGAACAGAAAAAGCACAGTTTTGTCAATATGCGTTCGTTTAACACTTCATTTCTATTTGTACAATCATCTATATTCTTTAATGTATTTTATTTTGTTTATTTTCTGCTCATGCAGATGTGCATCTTGTAACAAAACATTATTCTGCTTATAAAAATTCCACATCTCAGAAATTCGAAATTCTATTTTTTTTAAGTTGCACAAAATTAACTAAGCTAACGGTTCATTATCACAACATTTTATACTTGCCAGCCAAAAAACCCTACGAACTTGCATCTTCAAACTTGAGGTTTACAACCGGGTTTACAGTATTTATTGTTTTTTTTTTTTAAATTGATCGATATACTGTCAAACCTTTGCTTATGGGCACCTACGGACACCTATTTATTAAGTACAGCTCACGTGAGACCAAAAGTTGTACAAGCGTTACTGCAGATAGAAGGACCGACTTCTCTATCACTAGTTGTGAGCTCCCCCGGGTTGCGTATTTTCAATCTCCGTAATAAAGACGTCCGAGTGCATCAGTCTATAGTTGTTAATTTACTAGATCATATCATATCTAGAGTTTTTATTTAATTTATAACCATTTAAAAGATTAAAATGTGTAATTCCTAATAAAATTTCTTCTTTCTGGCTTTTCTTGTTCTTCTTTTTCTTCTTAATCTTTTCTTGGTCTCTTCTTTTCTTCTTTTTCTTCTTCTGCACTATTTTCCTGCCACAAAGAATAATAAATAAATAAATAAATAAATAAATAAATAAATAATTCATTTTATTGTGAAAAACAGAATTTAGTCGTCCTGCATTAACAGGAAAGACAAAAACCGACTATAAAAATTCGTAAACTT
This sequence comes from Siderastrea radians, assembly GCA_964017195.1. NCBI lineage: Eukaryota > Metazoa > Cnidaria > Anthozoa > Scleractinia > Rhizangiidae > Siderastrea > Siderastrea radians. The sequence goes on along the minus strand of OZ024891.1, from coordinate 36,324,604 downwards.
AAAAGAAGAGCTGCACTTTATGACAAATTCACATATTGGTGCAAAATCTTTTGTTTTACGTTGATATGGTATGCAAAAACAACAACAACAACTGCAAAGACACGTTTGTATTTGTCAGTTACTTACTCCAAGGATCAGTACTGTCAAAAGCACCTAACTGGGTGATAAAGAGTAAATATCAACTCTTTAAGCGCCAATAGTGACACGCATGTCATTTCTCCTTACAATATTACTACTTGATCAAACAAACAGGTCGGCATGAGAGTACAGGAAAAGATTCAGGCTCCAAAGAATATTTTAATGTTTAAGCAAACTCTCCCAACTAGAACCATAGGAAATATATAGACAACAGGGAGGAGAATATGCATGTTAACATTGGGTCTTGAAGGGTTAAGCTCATTCACGTGATAGGACTTACTTGATTCGTGTTCTTGAACGAGCTGTGCTGCATTTTGGTTGGTTGCCTCCACATTTCTGAACTTCAACAAGATCTCCTTCACATATATCACCATTGAACTGAGGGGGAGGGTCATCGCACATCCGGGATCTCGTCTGATAGCCTTTACCACAGGTCGTACTGCAAGCGCTCCACGCAGCCCACCTCCCCCAGTGACCATTCAAGGGGACTGGAACCAAATCATAAACGCTGAACTCTCAGATATGTCATTTGTGTCTTAAAGTGCACCTAACCCCCAAATATTGTTTTGCTAAAATAAATCTTTGCACCTGTTCAAAACGCATTGCACCTTTTTTTATAAAATCCCCCCTCAGTTTTGACTTCTTATGGGCTGTAAAAGTTACGAACTATTCCTGATGTGACATCACAAACTGATTTGCATCTCCTTTCATCTCCTTACTTGGTAAATCTTTGTAAAAATGCATGAAAAGCAGTTTGTGACGTCACGTGGGGAATAGACCCATGCCCCTTCTGACTCGGTCGTGCAACAAATGATGCTTAGTTTTGCGCAAGTTTTGAAGCCCATAAAAAGTCAAAAACTGCAAATAATGACTAAATGTTTTTGAAATAGGTGCAAAGTTTTATATAAGCGGAAAAATATTTTGGGGTTGGGTACACTTTAAAGCAGTTTTCCACTACATTTCAACCCAAGGAAATATAGTCAAACCTGTACAAGTTGTTGCCTAGTTCCCAGGCCTCCTTATTTCGTCGCGGTCGAGCCGTTTCGGTTCACGTGGTCCGTTCGTCTCGGATACGTCACCAAAATGGACTGACCGTGAAGGCCGTACAGGAACTAGGCAATACAAGTTGGACATTCCTTTGACAAGTACTGATTCAAAGATATATAACGATATCTTTTAATTGGCTCTTCCATTATGTAGGCTTTATTTAGAAGCGATCTCTGTAAACTTACGTTTTTATCTTTGAGCTTCAAGAATGCTGTTAACCGTTTCTAAGCAAAATCTTTTACCGAATTTTTGGTAGTTACTTTTCCTTTATGTTTGGATTCAACCAAGTCCTTTACGTTTACTAGATAGGACACCTAGCAGTCAAAGGAACAGCAAAGTTTTTATTTTGTTTAACAAAGATTTTAGGGATTTCAAAATCAGAGAAGGAGATATCCAAAAAGGAGATCAAAGATCAGTGCAACTTTTATAACCTATTGCGCATGCTTCAGATTATCACGTGTTGCACAATCTCGTTCCCAGAGCCTTCCCTCTCCACTGGCCATTGACATGGAAGGAGCTGGCGCTTTTGGGGGCGCGACAAGTTTGAAATATCACTCGATGTTAATCGTACTCATTACGGTAATTCAGTCTCAAGCTCCCTAATGCCCAACAATGCTGAAGATGAAAAAACATTGCAGTATAAGATCGGGGACTTACCATTACACTCCTCGGTCTCACAGCGTTTAGTGTCGGTTTGTATCCCGTCAGCGTCTACCCCTGGACAACTTGATTCGTTCTTAGATGTACAAAACCGCTCGCGAATCATGGAACACCCCTTGTCACAGGGACCCCACTCCGTCCAGTGACTCCACCCACCTTCGGGAGCTGTATGAGAGATACGAGAAAACTTACGAACAGTCGTTCATGAGTCAAAGATTCAATCAATAAATTTCCTTGTGCCTTTTATTTTCATATGTACTACAACTTGCTTGTTACGACACTAGGATGGTGATCTCAGTGAAAGCAACTCTGAGATGAAGATTAGTTTTTCTTCATTGCACTCGTTGTTTATTAAAAAAGTTGTATTTTTCGGACACAAACTGGCATTAAATTAAACCTTTTTAATTATTGGACGTGACTCATCGAATGTTGCGCATCGCGAAATTTTTACTGGAAGGGTCCCTCATCGTTTTTTGGATTCGCGAAACTGAAATGCGTGGGTAAGTGTAAAAAAGGCGTAAGGCGTGTTGTGATTGGTTGCGCCTGGATTACTATTAACCACATAGCTGTATAAAAAAAAAGACATTCTACTAAGCGTCTGTTCCATGAAAAAAAGCATGAAAACGTTGTTTCCTTGTATCAACTGTTTTCACACGACTTTATCAGACTAGTGTCCACGATTAATATGTAACAAACTAATATTCTCTCAACCCTGGGCTTGTCACCTTGCTGTGGTGGTGGAGCTTGCGTGTCTTAATGACCCCAAGAGCTATGCCGGTGGGAACTAAGTCCCTGATGGGTTCAACCGTACCGGATTGGTAAGTGGGGTAGAGACCACACAAAGGACACCCCGTGGTCCTCCAGGTTGGGGGTTGGGCGCCAGAATAATCACCTGACCTATAAAAACCACGTGATTACAGAAACCTTGAGGCCTTATGCGCCACCTCGGCTCAAAGTGGATAGGCAACAGGTAAACTAACATTCTGCGTGATGACAAAGATGCTTTTTCCTAGTTAGTGCTGAGCTATTAAAAACACTTACTTGTACAGTCGTAGATGGCGTTTAACTGCATGATGTCTGTTTTACTGAGTTTCAGAGTTGTGCCGAATTGCATGTTGGGATTTTTAAGGGCAACCATGGTCGCTTTCCTGTTTTTGGAGAATGCGTAGTTTCCATAATGCATGATGCTCTCAAAGTCGTACATTCCGCCTGCGTTGTCTACCTCAGATGCGGGATACTTGTTAAAGTTTTTTGTTTGATCTGTACGGGAACACAAACAAATGAATAGTTCGCAAAAATTCAAAACATAAAATGAATGAATCGTTCGTTAGAACACATAAGCAGCAACAAGTAAAAAGTTTGCTCAATAGCTTTTTTCCGAGAACACTTTTTAGAAATTGATCCAAAAGTTAAAATCACCCAGCCTAGTCCCCAGGTGTTCTCTCTTACTCCATAGTCCGCGCAAAGTCTGGGAAGGGGTGGACGGCAGGGCTCACGGTTGAGAGGCCCACGGTCCAGGTTTGACCGAGCCGTGAACGCCTGGGGATTAGGCTGAGAATCCCCACTGTAGCAAGAGATTGATCCTTTCATTGTGCGACATAATAAGAAGCACCAAGGGGAAGTACTTCTCAATTGCTTTTACTGCTAGTGGTCACACTCAATAATTCCCTTTAAGCCTGGTATAAAAATGCATATTCTCCTTACTGTTCGCCATACATTTCTTATGGAACTAGTAAGAAGAATTCACCTAAATATCAAAAAATCTTATCCTAGGCGATCATTTCCTTTATTCTCATCACTTGAACGTTTGAAAAAGTGGTGATAATGTAAAGAGAAATTTCATTTTTGTAATCGGTAGGACAAGTTATAGCCACTGATATTGTACAGCACAATACAACCACCACCACATCCACAAATACAACCCGCAATTCCTAGCCTATGAGCAGGCTCACTTTGTGTGTTATTCGCGTGGGTAACATGGCGTCGGAGCTGCAATTTGCTAGCCGGCGAGCAAAGCCGGGACATCGAAAATGAGTGAGCCTACTTGCAGGCTATTCCTTGACACGCACTGACGAAGTGCTAACGCCTCTTTGCGATAATCAATCCACCTTTGCAGCACAGCTGATGAATCCAACTTTCTTACCGATGCAGTACCAGAGTTTCTTTAGAAACTTACCCCTGTATTTTACTACCTACTGAGGCTCAATAAAATTACAACCAAACAGGGGCGGATCCAGGACTTTCCGAAAAGGAGGGGGTGTAAGTACTAGGGGGAAAGGCAGTCGTCCTTAGGCCTAAGAGGGGGGGGGAGGGGGGCGTCTAGACTCGGTAAATTTTCCCTGTAACTTTTGAAAAGCAGACTGCAAATTAAGAGAAACAAGAAAGCCCATTGGGCATTTTAACCGGCCATTCTGACCCTCCCCACCCCTAGGTTTCACAAATGTTAGCGCGATCCTCTCTTTTTACGAACCGGCGTGACGAAAAGTGTGATTGTGTGACACAATATTTTGACTATAGCGGTACTGGATGACGTAATGTTTAAACTCTGATGACTCAGCTTAACATGATCTCCGGCACATGACAAAACATGAACAATTTTTTTAAGCGTGTCTCAGATACAGTGATACGGGTTCAACTCAGAACTGACTCAATTCAGTTTTTTATTCCATCCAAGAAATAGAAACAAAAAGGTCCAAAAGCTATAATTGTGGCAAACTGCGCGAACTCTTCTTTGACAGGTAAGACAAGACAAGACTTACACATGCAGGAGGTCATGCCATCGCGTGGGTGAAGTCATCAAGAATCCCTGCATCTTTACCAGTTTAATTTCCCAGCAAAAAAGGGATACTCGAAGAAATAGCATAGACATATGATTTCAACTACACATTCGCCTTTCGAAACAGCTTGCTGCCCAGGGCTTGCTGTCTTGACGGCTTAGAGAACTGCTCATGCATTGCGTTACAAAATGTCATTCAAGCAAATCATACCAAATTTGCATACGGCAGATTTGTGTTTACTCAGGTTAGAATTGACGTGCCGAATTTCTTTCGGATCGCGAAGTTTTAGTTTCCTTCAGACTTTTTTGGTTTACTTCGAAGATTTAAAATGTGATATCGACTTCAGCGTAATGAGTGGAACTATTTTTACAAACATAATGCGTTTTTCCAATTAAGACTTCGGGTATTATTTCTTCTCATCTGAGTGACCATGTTCATTTCTCACACGTGTGAGCGCAACTAATTAAAAGTATTTGTCCGAGTTTAATATGTTGGTGGAAGTACAGCAACACAGAAGAGGTGAATGTCGGTTCTTTAATAATGTGACTGATGGACTGTGCTTTGCCATTGTTCCTCATTTAAGTGAAATAAATCGAGCGAAATCTTTCGCGCCGCTAAGCGTACCGCATGTCTGGGACTCCGGGACACATAAACAATAACATACGCGTGCTTCGTTTGAGTCTCGTTTCTCCCTAGCCGTTAAAAAACAAGACAAATACAAAAAAACCCAATCTTAACAACCCTTCGCCGTTCATATTTAAATACTGTAAATTAAACGACAAAAACATACGAAGGTAACATTCACAAGACTTATATGCGCATGCGTCTTATATAAGACAGTACCGCTCTTGAGTACCCGTACCACAAGCTTTACAGCACTTTCTTCGTATGTTAAGCCAACTTGCTTTCACCAAAAACCGTGTCCATTTTATAAACCGGCGGTCGCCATGGCGACGGCCGGTTAATAACTGGTCAAAGGGGTGGGGGGGGGAGGCATCCCCCTCACCCCACCCTTCGAACCGCCTCTGCCAATCATGATCATGTCACATCATCTCAGCTGTTGTTTGTTGGGATCATTACGCCGTTTCTGGGGAACTCCCCATCTACCCCTCCCCTAATCCAACATTTTTTACTTATTATCACTTAAGAGCAAAATGTTGGGTTAGGGGAGGGGTAGGTGGGGAGTTTTCCCCAAAATGTGTAATGATCACTTTATTCTTTACAAATAGGCCCTCTTTTACCTGGTTTGATGTTCTCCCATAACACGGATAGATAGTTGTCCCGATCAGTGCGGGATTGCTCGTGCCAGAACCCGAGGGCGTGCATGATCTCGTGTGTGATGATCCCTTTAGTGTTGCAGCCGGGGCCAATGGAGACCTCCTGTGCTCCTGGAACTTCATACTCACGACCAACGTGCGACGAACAGCTGACAGACAAAAATGCCAACAATATGGCCATTTAAATGGTGAGAAAAAAGACGTCCGGAAAATCCAAAATATATCAAAACCAAGAAGAGATAAGAATCTCGGGAGTTTTGTTGATAAGGATACATACCACAGTGGAGGAACATTTTCACGCATCACGAAAACGAAAAAAAAGGTAGATTTTATGTACTACATCAAGCGCGAGAAACAATTTAATATTTGTTTCAGGACTGGGACACAGCAATAAACGGTATTAATTCAAAACATTTCTCGCCCAATCTAATTTAAAATTAGTTATAGTTATCATTTCTAATAAAAATGAGCGAAAGAAATAGCATTAAGTAAACTGAAGAATTGTATCTCACCCCTTTTTCTTGACGAACCGTATCCAGTGTTTGTCTCCATCTTCTTTGTCTTTGAACCGGACACACGACACACCTTGTATCTCCTTTATTGCTCCGAGGATATTTGGACGAACGTCACCTGTCAGAAAAAAAAAAATCAAAATTAAAATTATTTCCACTGACCTCCAAATGTTTTTTAATCCAAGCTTACACAAGCTCGGGGTTCCGCAGGGGAATCTTTGGAGCCCTGATTACCCCAAATTTTTGCCGTGGAACCCAAAGCCGAAAAACCTTCCTCTACTTGGAGCCCGGAAAAATACTTATTCTGGCTAAATGAAGACCTAGAGTACAGATTTGGAGCTCAACAGCCCAGATTTTTCTGTCTTGGAGCCCTGGATTTTTAGCCTGAAGCCCTGGAGGTCTAAACACCTTTTGGATCCTGTAGCATGAAGTAATGATAAGAATCATTATCCCCCCCCGGATGGGATGCCAGTCTGTCACAGGGTTACATTGTTTGGTTCGCAGTAACCCTTCGCTGGTGGCCATTTATCTGACCCTGGGTGAAGAGAGTCAAAGTGTCTACGATAAGGCAGACTTTTCAAAACCATCGACCTTTCAACGTTCCGATTAAAAAACGGCACCAAGGTCAGACTCTAACAACTACACCATTGCTCCTCCTTTCAAAAGCGGAAAAATCTTAAATCTAGTCAATTAAGGCTAACTCTGAGCACATACACACTTCGATTTAATTCCTGAAATCGAAGACATAAAACTATCAAGAAGCAAGGTTATAGGGGATAATCACAGACAATTTTCTAGTTCTCACAATAGTTCTGGCAAATCAAAAGCTCTTATCTCTCTATGTGCATTTGCAAATCATCGTTTCAGCTCCTGTGTTCTTTGTTTCATCAACTGGGCAGTCGGGGTTTAAATTTTGCAACCTCCTTCCCAGGGTCTCTCTTCTCTGCCTCCTTTGTCCTCTCCTCAACGAGAAGGGAGGCATAGAAAAGAGAACCTGGGAACGAGGTTGTAATTTCGTTGTTAAAAGAATAAATCTCACGCATTTCTTTCCCAGGATCATTCATTTCCCCACCCCAGAAGGAGAGAGGGAAGAAGGAGCCTGGGACGAGGTTGATATATTCCCATGCTCACCCATGTCTACCGTGGCCGCAACAGGGATAATTCTGGATGGCCAGATCTTCCTGCGACTGCGTATTCCTTTTCTTTTGTGCGCAATGCTCTCCACTTCCACTTCAGCTCCCGTCACATTACCCGTGACACTGGTGTCCACCCCGCGCTCTTTGTCATGCGGAGTAAGCACAATGTCTGCTTCGAAAAGTTGATCCTCCTTACCAGATTCTGCGAAAATTAAGGAAAAGATGAGACGACCTGTACTTTGACAAATAAACGTTCACAAACAGTGACAGATTCAGTCACCTGAATACTATAAATAGAATAAACAACGCACAAACAAACAAACAATCAATCAATCAAACAAACAAACAAACAAACCAAGAGTGTGCATATAACCACGGACATTCAAACAAAAGTTACTAATGAAACATTTCTTTCCTATGGCGCCGGTTATTATACTGTACAAGGTGAACCTAATATTTGAGTTAGCCGGAATGAATCCTAAAGTGTCGTCAAGCATTTGGCCATTTTTAAAAAACTTTTTCTCTTTTCTTTCTTTCTTTCTTTCTTTCTTCCTTTCTTTCTTTCTTTCTTTCTTTCTTTCTTTCTTTCCTTCTTTCTTTCTTGCTTGCTTGCTTGCCTGCCTGCCTGCCTGCCTGCCTGCCTGCTTGCTTGCTTGCTTGCTTGCTTGCTTGCTTTCTTTCTTTCTTTCTTTCTTTCTTTCTTTCTTTCTTTCTTTCTTTCTTTCTTTCACGTTTCCCAAAATTTTTACTTTCAAATTTGAACATGTTCTAGCATGATTTTATCAATCAAATTTTGGCTGTTGTATCTGTTCAGTATAGAGAGTCATAAGATGCTTTGGCATATTTTATGCATCCTTTACGTGGCTTTTTAACTTACTTTTATTTTTTAGCACTGTTCCCATTTTTGCTTTGGGAACGTTCCGATTAAGAGATGATTGTTCCTCTTTGGAGTGGTCCTTTTAGCATCAAAAGGAACAAATTGCTGTTAAAAATAGGAACAAAGTGTTCATTTAGAGCTAAAAAGAACCTTTTGTTCCGAATTTTTAACATTGAAAGGAACTTTTTGTTCCTAAATGAGTGGCCTAGGAACAGGTGTTCCCAATGGTATTGTTCCTCTTTTATCATTTTGGTCCTTTTTAATCGCTTGAGGAACAATTGTTCCCATTAATGCGTTCCGTTTTAGAGTGGCTGTTCCTTTATGCTGACACGAGGAACTTTGGTTCCCAATTAATTACGTTCCTTTTTTTGTAAAGGAACGTTTGTTCCTTTCTAACATTGTTCCTGTTTTGAAAAATTGGTTCCTTTTTATTCACTTGAGGAACAATTGTTCCCATTAACAGGTTCCGTTTTGAATGAAATGTTCCTTTTTATTGGCACGTGGAACAGTTTGTTCCTAACCATTAGTTCCTATTTATGTAAAATGGTTCCTATTTAGAAATGACAGTTCCTTTGTACATCTTGTTCAACAGAAACATTCTTCTTTTCTTGCCATCTATGATTTTATCGCTTTTTAATTGGCAAAAACATTTGGTGTAGTGTTTTAAGTTTCAAATACACGAAGCAGTGTCAATAGCAGATTTTTAAAGACTTTTCGAGGCCCTTATAGACTTGCCCGGGCAAGGTTGAATATAATCGCACCAACGCCATATATCACCTCGAATTTGTAAGCTTACTTAAGAATAATGAACAGTGGCAAGCAGACACATGCCTGAGCAAGCAGGGGCAAGTTGGGGCAGGTTGGGGCAAGTTTAAACTTGCACAATACAGCCATTGTTTTTTGTCGCCTTTGTGTTTTGTTCACTATTTCTGTAAGTGGAACAAATTGTGTGGATCACTCAGATGTCCGACATGAACAAAAAGGGTAAGGTTGACTGGTCGAAAATCGATGGCTCATCACCAAAACCAAAACGGCTTCACTTGGAAAAAGAAGAAACAGATAGCTTGTATCACTGTCCAATACAAACGTGTGATCACGATGGATTCAAAAGTCAACGTGGCTGCAGGAAACATGTGAACACCAAGCACAGTTGGTTCTTTTTCTTTGACGAAAAACCCGACGTTTCAAGTACCAAAGAACTTGCCGATGATGATACATCGGGTGAAATCACAAAACAAACTGCCAGGGTAATGCCTTCGTTTTCAGTTTCCAGCCAAATTGGCGAGTTATTCACGAAATGGTTGACTGGAAGTGGTGGGGGTTGCAAGAAAGATCGTGCAGCTCAGCAGATAGCCAAGAGATGCTTTAAATTTCTCAAATTTTGCTGCGAAGATGAAGATGAATTGAGTTTTGAAGTGCTGGACTTTAGCCTATGTTCTCATAGTCTGTTGTTCAAGTTCATCGACCACTTGCAAGATGAATGCAAACTCGGACACGGTGGCCGATTGGGCTAAATTGATGCAATCTCCGAATTAATCGACTTCAGAAAAATACACGGCGCATCAGACACAGTTCTTCGAAATTTGTCCTCAACGGAGTTGTACCTTAAACGAGCGCGCAAGACGGTGGCAAAGATGATGAGACTGCAGTGGACACAAGATCTAGACATTGAAACTTTGGATGCTAGGGGGCACTGGGCAACCATGGAAGAACTGTTAGAAGTGGTGACATTTCATTTGCCTCGTTACGAGAACACTGTGAAGACGTGCAAAACTATTCCAGGTCAAGTTAATCCTTCGGACTTAACATTTGCCACGAAATTTGTCGCAGTGTATTTGTTCATCAAGGTGAAGGGATCTCGGCCTATGACTTATCAGTATTTGACAGTGGACATGGTCAGAGCAGCTAAGGAGAACGGGGGATTCATCGACCAGAAAAAGTTCAAGACTGCTAGCAAATATGGATTTGACTCCTTAATTCTGACCGATGCAAGCATGCAGGTGCTCGATAGCTACATAAATTTCGTAAGGCCATTGCTAAAGCCCCAGTGCGAGTTCGTTCTGGTCACGAGAAACGGAGGCCAGCACAGCAAATTGGGCGACGTCATGAGTAAACTAGTGTTTGATGCAATCGGAAAGTTCATTCATCCCACGCGCTATCGTCAAA